>OZ019951.1:0-195020 GCA_963970385.1 Theonella swinhoei
AGCCCTAGGCCCTTAGGGCTAGCCCTAGCCCCTAGCCCTAGGCCTAGCCCTAGCCCTAGCCCTAGCCCTACCTAGCCCTAGCCCTAGCCCTAGCCCTAGCCCTAGCCCTAGCCTAGCCCTAGCCCTAGCCCTAGCCCTAGCCCTAGCCCTAGCCCTAGCCCTAGCCCTAGCCCTAGCCCTAGCCCTAGCCCTAGCCCTAGCCCTAGCCCTAGCCCTAGCCCTAGCCCTAGCCCTAGCCCTAGCCCTAGCCCTAGCCCTAGCCCTAGCCCTAGCCCTAGCCCTAGCCCTAGCCCTAGCCCTAGCCCTAGCCCTAGCCCTAGCCCTAGCCCTAGCCCTAGCCCTAGCCCTAGCCCTAGCCCTAGCCCTAGCCCTAGCCCTAGCCCTAGCCCTAGCCCTAGCCCTAGCCCTAGCCCTAGCCCTAGCCCTAGCCCTAGCCCTAGCCCTAGCCCTAGCCCTAGCCCTAGCCCTAGCCCTAGCCCTAGCCCTAGCCCTAGCCCTAGCCCTAGCCCTAGCCCTAGCCCTAGCCCTAGCCCTAGCCCTAGCCCTAGCCCTAGCCCTAGCCCTAGCCCTAGCCCTAGCCCTAGCCCTAGCCCTAGCCCTAGCCCTAGCCCTAGCCCTAGCCCTAGCCCTAGCCCTAGCCCTAGCCCTAGCCCTAGCCCTAGCCCTAGCCCTAGCCCTAGCCCTAGCCCTAGCCCTAGCCCTAGCCCTAGCCCTAGCCCTAGCCCTAGCCCTAGCCCTAGCCCTAGCCCTAGCCCTAGCCCTAGCCCTAGCCCTAGCCCTAGCCCTAGCCCTAGCCCTAGCCCTAGCCCTAGCCCTAGCCCTAGCCCTAGCCCTAGCCCTAGCCCTAGCCCTAGCCCTAGCCCTAGCCCTAGCCCTAGCCCTAGCCCTAGCCCTAGCCCTAGCCCTAGCCCTAGCCCTAGCCCTAGCCCTAGCCCTAGCCCTAGCCCTAGCCCTAGCCCTAGCCCTAGCCCTAGCCCTAGCCCTAGCCCTAGCCCTAGCCCTAGCCCTAGCCCTAGCCCTAGCCCTAGCCCTAGCCCTAGCCCTAGCCCTAGCCCTAGCCCTAGCCCTAGCCCTAGCCCTAGCCCTAGCCCTAGCCCTAGCCCTAGCCCTAGCCCTAGCCCTAGCCCTAGCCCTAGCCCTAGCCCTAGCCCTAGCCCTAGCCCTAGCCCTAGCCCTAGCCCTAGCCCTAGCCCTAGTTTTGGCCCTAGCCCTAGTTTTAAGGGTCATTTATACTCTGTTTTGCACTAGCCCTAGTTAGCCCTAGCCCTAGTCGTAGGGGTTATTTATACTTATACTCAGTTTTGCCCTAGTCAGGCCCTAGCCCTAGGTACTTATGCCCTAGTTGGTTCTAGCCCTATCCTTATGGGTTATTTATACTTATACTCAGTTTTGCCCTACCCTGGCCCTAGCCCTAGATACTTAGAAATTTTTATGCCCTAGTTAGCCCTAGCCCTAGCCCTAGTTCTAGGGGTTATTTATACTTATACTCAGTTTTGCCCTGGCGTGGCCCTAGCCCTAGACACTAAAAAATTTTATGCCCTAGTTAGCCCTAGCCCTAGCCCTAGTTCAAGGGGTTATTTATACTTATAATCAGATTTGCCCTAGCCCTAAGTACTTAGAAATTTTTTGCCCTAGTTAGCCCTAGCCCTAGTTTTAGGGGTTATTTATACTTATACTCTGTTTTGCCCTAGCCTGGCCCTAGCCCTAGATACTTAGAAATTTTATGCCCTAGTTAGCCCTAGCCCTAGCCCTAGTTCTAGGGGTTATTTATACTTATACTCAGGGAAGCATGCCTCCAACGGCAGGCAGTTGGATCGCTCCCGCTCGCCAATAATGTTCAACATTCGTCTAGTATATCACAGGGGATTTTAAGACAACCTTAAGGGTTCCCATTAGACTTAACTCTTAAGGGTTAATAACACTTGAAGAAGGTGCAAGTTCTACTACTATTCTCTAATTGCAGGAGTCTACTTTTCTAACACTCCCACACCATAAAGGTCACTTACACCAAATCCCAGACCATAAGGGTAATTAAGGAATATCCCTGTGCCTTAGGGATATATCCCTGAGTCCCAGGGATGTATCCCTGAGTCCCAGGGATGTATCCCTGAGTTCCAGGGATATATCCCTCATTACAGGGATCGGATCCCTGACAATCCCTTAAGTATAAGCCTTGGGGGACATTATTGTGTCCTTAGGGTAAAAAAATATGACCTAAGGGACATTAACGATGACACAGGGATGTAAATCAATGGCCCTAGCCCTAGCCCTCAATGGCCCTAGCCCTAGCCCTAGCCCTTAGCCCTAGCCCTAGGGCTAGGGCTAGGGCTAGGGCTAGGGCTAGGGGCTAGGGCTAGGGCTAGGGCTAGGGTACATTCTACACTGGATTGTTCATTCATCCTACCAACGCATGGGTTGTAGGACACACAAACAATACTCACAATATTGAGCAAGATGCTGCGAACTTTGTCCTTTACATGCATGTAGTAGCGCGCGCCTACTATATACACGCGCGTTTCGTTTAGGCTAGCTTAGTAGGGGCCTAGTGCGCCTATGATATGCTCGAACTACCCCGAACTAGTGTATAAGCACCCTACACACCTTGATATCTTGGTGCTGGTGTGGTTCGTGTAGGTTCGATGAGGTTCGATGTGCTCGAACTACAACGAACTAGTGCATAAGCACCCTACACACCTTGATATCTCGGTGCTGGTGTGGTTCGTGTAGGGTTCGATGTGCTCGAACTACCACAAACTAGTGCATAAGCACCCTACACACCTTGATATCTTGGTGCTGGTGTGGTTCGTGTAGGTTCGATGAGGTGTGATGTGTTCAAACTACCCCGAACTAGTGCATAAGCACCCTACACACCTTTATATGTGTTGTTTGTGTAGGTTCCATGAGGTTCGATGCACTCGAACTACCCTGAACTAGTGCATAAGCACTCATAACACCTTGCTATCTCTGTGCTGGTAGGTTCAATGAGGTTCGATGTACTCGAACTACCATGAACTAGTGCATAAGCACCCTAAACACCTTGCTATCTTTGTGCTGGTGTGGTTCGTGTAGGTTCGATGAGGTTCGATGAGCACCCTACACACCTTTATATGTGTTGTTCATGTAGGTTCCTTGGCACACCCCATCTGTCCTTGGGGGTGCATAGTGTAACAATGAATTAGAAAAATGGAAACTAGCTCACTCATACTTTGCGTTCAGGGCCATTGAATACTTGGGGGGGGGGGGGAAGCCTTCTGGGGTGAGAGGTGGCAACAACTCGAGAGTATTACACAGTTGATGCTAACATCAGGTGTCAAGGTGTTGGGGAACAAATCTGAATTGTCTGTGACAGCAGCACAGGAAACAATACAGCAAAATGAAATTGGTGAGAAACCAGAAATTCCTGATTGTTCTGTTAGTTTATTGGTACTGGCCCGTAACCACAATGTCATTGACAGCATATTATATGACTGCAGAAGAAATCCAAGAAAAGTTTATTTCGTTCAAACTTCTTCATCGGCTTACTCGAGCAAGAAGAAAGGTATAGAATGCTTGCAAAACCCAGTGAAGAAAGATTCTACCGACGTGTCAAATGGGAAACCTATAATAGACTACTACACTGATTTCCTTTCAGGGAAGGTAGAAAAATATTACATTTATGCAACAACTGACTGTAGCAGATCAACTAAAAAACGTAATGATGTTTACTTCTTTTAATTCCCTCTTGTGCTTGGTTGACGGTGCAACTGAATAATGGACGCGCTGGCTGATAGTTTAAAGACTTCAAAAGAGAAAGCTAAGAAATAGCTTGTTGCCTACACACCTTTATATGTGTTGATTGTGCTTCGATGTACTCGAACTACCCTAAACTAGTGCATAAGCACCCTACACACCTTGCTATCTCTGTGCTGGTGTGGTTGGTGTTGGTTCGATGAGGGTTCGATGTGCTCAAACTACCCCGAAGTAGTGCATAAGAACCCTACACACCTTGATATCTCGGTGCTGGTGTGGTTCGTGTAGGTTCAATGAGGTTCGATGTGCTCGAACTACTATGAACTAGTGCATAACCACCCTACACACCTTGATATCTTGGTGCTGGTGTAGGTTCAATGTGTTCGAACTACCCCGAACTAGTGCATAACCACCCTACACACCTTTATATGTGTTGTTTGTGTAGGTTCGATGAGGTTTGATGTACTCGAACTACCACGAACTAGTGCATAAGCACCCTAAACACCTTGCTATCTCTGTCCTGGTGTGGTTCGTGTAGGTTCGATAAGGTTTGATATGCTCGAACTACCCCGAACTAGTGCATAAGCACCCTACACACCTTGATATGGGAGAGAGAGAGGGAGAGGGAGAGAGAGAGGGAGGACTCACACAATAAAAGGGGCGAGAGTAGACCGACACACGCAAAGGAGCGAGAGCGACGGCGTTAGACCGAATAGGCCAGTTCTCTTATGATTCAAGCTTGAACTCATGCAACAGGCAATGCTTGTGAAAGGGCACTGGGGAGGGGGCGAGAGGGAGCGAGAGAGAGAGCGAGATAGTAGGGTATAGCAGGTAGAATGTATATTGCTTCTTAATGAGGAAAAACATTTTTGCATATTTGGACTTAGATAAAAGTGAATGGCTTGATGAGATTAAGAGTGTTCAAACAGTAAGCAGACCAGTAGTAACCCTACAGAGACATTCACACCCACCTGAAGTGTGGTGAGGGCAGCACTCAGGCTAGAGCTGCGCAGTGTGACAAGGAGCTACGCTCACAACTGGAGAAATTTGGCGTCAGTGTAGGGCCTATAACTGACACCACGAGGGAGCTCTATTTGGGGAAATTGAATAAGCTGAAAAACAGTGAAACTACAGCCAAAACCAGTAAAACTGCAGCCCCTAAATCAACCACAGGTGATGCAGCAAGAGGAGGTGAGAGTCTGTAGGAGAGTGACAGTCACATTGCCTAGAAAAACAAAAAAAACAGACAGTAGACTCGAGGCGTGGCTCGGCTTGAACAAACAACCACTTTACCCTGCCATTGACTGATTGATACATCAAGGACACCTTTACCATCAGTTCAGAGCAGGTCAAGTCGGGTGAATCGGTTGTAATATTGAATGATACCTACGCATACAAACGCCCCCTTGGCGCGAGAGCCATGGCCAGATTATTGGAGCTGTTAGTGCACCGACCCCAGTTTGAAACATACACCCTTCCACAGTTACCAGCTGGTCAGGTACATATACCTACTCCTTTCTTTGAGTTCAAAAAATATTTCCCCCCAGCTACAGTTAGGAAATTAGATGCCAAAACCGTAAATACGGGTGATCAGATCCCTGCAGGTTTTACACAACGAGATTGGAATTGCCCACCTCGATGTTCGTATCGAAAATATATGCTGGGATGACGCACAGCGTGCTGTCTTCATAGACTTTGACAGAAGTGCAAAAATGGACACTTTGGCTAGCGACTGTGTTGGGACGATGTATGGGGACTCACTAATGTACCCGACTACAGACGTGTGGACTGAACAGGCTGCATGGAATGTCGATTTTCGGCAAATTGCCATCATGATTGGCCACATAGAAGGGAACAACAATCCCCACTCCACGCCACCAGGGCTAGCTCATCCATTTATGCAGAAGTTATATAATGAAGGTAAGTTTACAAGATGTGTGTGGATTGAAATCATTAGCACTCCTTATGTACAGGTGAATATCATACAGATCTACATGAACAATGGAATCTAGTATAGATTGGTATAGTGCGTGGACTCGTAACTGTCTAGCGTAGCATACTATTAGTATATCCAAAGTTAGCTCTATTTGCATGAAGTATATGTGAAGTCTAATATATATATATAGCATATGTACAGTACGCGGAAAGCGGATATAGCTGCAGCAAATATTGCAACTATATCCGCTTTCTCGATTTCCATTATCAAAAACACCAGAAGTGTTTACTTATGCATTGTTAGTGCATAATCTTCAAGAAGAATTAAGTTGCCGAAGTGAGAGGGATATTCCATGAATCATAGCCAGAAAGTGGAGTATCACTTCATAACGATACCCTTCCATGAAATAATCCTTTATCAGTTCATTTCTAGAAGAATACGTGCCGTTTAGCGGCGGAGATGGCATGACGCCTATATTCGCCATTTCTCGAACGTACGTACGTACATGCACTGACTGCGCATGCGTAGATAGATTGAGATTGTCTGGGGCGTATGTAAAGAATGACTGGAACATAAATAACAGATTGACTGGAATACATTTATGTGGTTGACTGGACCATGTATAAAGAATGACTAGAGCGAAAGTGAAAGATTGACTATAAGAAAAGTGAAAGATTGACTCGAGCAAAAGTGAAAGATTGTCTGGACTGTATGTATAAATCGACTAGAGCAAAAGTGAATGATTGACTGGAGCTGTAGCAGACAAAATATAAAGAATGGCTGGGAACACAGTCCGAATTCGAATAAGAGCGACGTCCAAATTGTCTTCAAAACAAAAAATGGCACTAACGGAACAGAGCTGCACTGGCAGCGGATTCTGTCGTTGAGAGCAAAGTATGTAACTGTGCACTACCGTATGCATCATTACATAAACTAGGTATACACTCAGTGTAGATTAGTGCCTCGCGCAGTAAATGCATAGTATGTTAAAGGAAGCAGAAATGTAGATATAGAAGAGAATGAGGTCAATAATGATGTTTAATATCTCAGGCCCTCCTGTTGCATTCTGCCTCTGTCATGGCCTCAAGTCTAGTCGAGGAGACGGTAAAGTACATAAGTATAGTAGGGGCGGGGCTTCCGGGGGGTTCCGAACACGGCCGATTTTCACCTCCTCGGACACAAGGCCAAGTTTTACAGTAATCTCAGTAGCACAGGTAGCCTCGTGCCCAGTCTCTTTCCAGGGGGGAAAGAAAAGGCTGGGTACGAGCCTGGGTACGAGGCTATATTAGTACAGCAAGACTAATACCGTAAAACTTGGCCGCACTTCGAGGCCATCCCTTTCCCTTTCCGTCCTCTTTCGCGTCCCTGCCAACTCCCAGTAGCGGAGTTCGTCTGATCGCAGACATTATCGCTAGCGTGCGCGCGCCTCCACGCTCCGCCCAGAATTCCTAAGCGTGACTATAATTGAATTCCTGAAGCGTGACTGACATACATACAAACATTAGCCTCGGTTCCCAGGCCTTCCCCGTTGCGCGTTGATTGTGCGGGGGAGGGAAGCATTTGAAATTGGGGAAGGCCTGGGATGAAACATCACGTGAGGGGTAGACGTTGGGTAGACGCGCTAGCGCGCGCCGCTGTTGACCTCATCACAAATTCTTATATACTCGCGAGAGCTGAGATGTTCGAGGTACGTGGCTGGTGAGTATGGAGTATATATACGCTACGCTTACACTGGCGTAAGTCTAGCTCTATTCTCGAGCGAGAAGCTTAGGTAGTGACTTCGTTGTCAACGGGGCGCGCGCAACGCGTCATCCCTCACGTGATGTTTCATCCCAGGCCTTCCCCGATTTTAAAAACGCAGATCTACGCGCAACGGGGAAGGCCTGGGAACCGAGGCTATACAAACATCGCAAGACGAGAACGCGCTGCGGAATTAGGATGCCTCGCGCTAAGGCGCTCGGCAATGACTAGAGGAGGGGGTGGGAAAGGGGGAGGGGAGGAGGGGGAGGAGGGTAGGAGATCCATGAGAGGGTGTACGTCTCCACCGGCCCTGCACGTGCACGCTTCCGCGAATGTGATTGGTAGTTCGATTTCTCATACCGAAAAGCAATCGATTTTAATGAGTCCCAAGAATGTGGCGACACCCTTTCCCTTCGGGGTGTGGTCTGGGAACGAACTCCTAACCACCACGGGGTGTGGTCGGGGCATTTAACGCATACAGTATGGCGACTAGTAGCTGGCGTTTGGAGGATCTGCAGCAGTTGGAGGAGCTTGGACTAGCTGGCCAGCTGGAGTCCACTCGCCTTCAAGAGGAGGGAGCGGCTGCTGAAAAAGAGCACCAGGAACGCGGCGATCTACCAGTGGAACAAGATTGGTACACTATGAGGTACGTATGTGTGTATACGTAGGCCCCTGGTCCACTGAGGCCACTGAGGCATTGGGCTGTAGCCCAGTCACACATGGTCTCTTTTTCTTTAGTGACGTTTTGTCCGACCTTTTGATGACTGAAGCTGCTACGCCTACCTCTTCAGCCCTCCCACTGTCCTGTCAACCCATGGTCATGGAGGCAACACTAATTGCCCCTACAGCCAATGGACTGAGGCAAGGCTGTCCAGCAGTGACTTATGTTAACAGAGGTGTGTACACACCTTTTATTGAGTGTGGCTGTGTCCTGACCAACTTCTCCCTGTCATGCAGGGCAGTGGTATGAGGTCCATTTTAAACCATGTGTACAGAATATGATGAACGATGGAAGACGCTTCAAGGTTAGTGAGCGGGTCCCATTTATAACACTACATGCCCATACACACATACAGTGTGTTCTGAGCGTTGGGTTCTCAGAGCTACGTATGAGGAATAGTGAGCATGAATTACTGGATAGGTGGAGCCAGGACCATCCTTGTGAGCGTCTTCTTGATATTGGTTAGTAGTCCAGTTTCAGCTGTTGTGACCCACAATTCAGGGTGGGCTATCTCAGATCACAGAGGTTGTGAGGGAGTGTCGCAAGTGAGGAATGGAGACAGTTTCAACTCTCTCTCTGTAATCTTGCAACCACAGCAACATGCTATCATTACTGTGAAGATAAACTGCTTAAGTAGTGAATTTGCTGCCAAAAAACATGGTTTGTTTTTTTCTTGTCTAGATCTCACTCTCACCACTAACAACTAATCTTCTTTTGTACAGGTGGAGAGAAGGGTATTCTACTGCAGTTGACTGTGGATGTATATAGTGTGAATCAGGAGGAGAGAGAGCAGCACCTGCAGAGGTTAGGCTGCAATATCAAGGTGGGTTTCTGCAGAGGACAACTGTCTCCTGCTGTAGTCAGTGTATTGTACATTGTGACAGGTGTTTAAGGACAAAGGTGGTGACAGAAAGCAGAAACAAGACCAACTCAAGGTGGAGAAGCTGACTCCCGATGAGAGGGTGAGTTGTGACAGTGATAGAGTGAAGAAGTTGCCAGAGTATTGTCACACTATTGCAGGCAAAGTGCATGCCATCTCAGGATGTGTCCCAGTTCTTGTTGGTATGCATCTACTAGGACGTGCCTGTACTGCTCTCCACCCTCTCTTCTCCCTCCCTGTGTGCAGCTGCCCTCCAATAGCCATCCACTGCCCTCCACCCTTCAATCCTCTCCAAGGTAACGTGGTGTGGTGAAATATTTACGTTGGATATTTATTCCTAGCTCTTTTTAGTCCTTGTCATCCTCCACACCACCACTCCTCACCAATATCACCACTAGTGGGGGCACCCTCTAATGAAGGTGCTGATTTGGGAGTGATGTCGTCAATCCAGGAAGCACGCCATTGGCTGGCTAGTCATCACTTTTCTGCATACCTCAGTATATTTGCTAGCTACAGTGGAGCTGACCTACTACGACTAAGTCGCCGAGACCTAGTAGAGCTGTGTGGACCTGGAGATGGCATCAGGCTCTTTAATGCTTTACGCAGCCGCACATTACGGACGCTCTATGTGTGCCTGGAGGACAAGTCAGGTGATCTGGTGCTCTGTTGCTTACCTTTGACCAAGTCCGAAGGTACTAATTCCCTCTCAATGTCTCACTCAGTGTACCAGGCACTCTGTTTGGAGCAGCTAACAACAGATGAACTTCTTTGTAAGCTGTCAGAAAAGGTTGGTGTTCAGCCTAATGAAGTCTCATGTGTGTTGCAACTAACCAGCTCTGGACTACTAGTGATGGTGGATGACACAGTCAGTAGCTCCAATGTGTAGCTGGATGCTGCACAATGACTTTTGCTCCCAACTTAACTACAGGTAATACGGAACTACTATGATGAGGACAGCTTTGTGGTGAGTGCTGTCAAGGAAGAGGCAAGCAGTAGGTACCAACTGCTCCTACGTGAGCATACTCACAACACACCATCAACTAGTCAGGCCATTCCACCTCTTAGCCTTGCTGGTGCCAGGACAGGAAGAATGTATTTATCTGCTACTACTAGTACTGACGTAGAGCCCAAGCTATAATAAAATGTCACATGTCAAATCATTTAACAATTGTGAGTATAACTAAGCCATTGTTCATATGTTGCATTCAGAGTTAGGGCAATATGCAATAAGTTAAAGACGAAAGTTCTCTTGCTCTGCTGGTTTCTTGATCCAGCTGGACCCCCAAGTGCTCTTCAGATGCTTGGATAATAGCTGCTTTGCTGTTTGGTAGTCACTGGCCAGGCTCTTCACCTGTCCGTAGCTGCAATGGGAACGCATCAAACGTGCTGTTATTTGGGGTACCAGTGGAGTCTCTGCCTTGCCATTTGCCTTCACTTCAGGCTCCACCTCGCTGTTTGCCTGCAATCGCTTGCTCCTTCGCACTGGAGTTCCACCTTCCTCTTTGGTATGCTGTTTCTGTGGACTTTCCTGTGAAAATGGGAGGGAGTCTTTGAACGACTTCTCCATTGTTTGCAGTTCCACAGATGACACTTGATTCTTTACAACAGCTTCAGGCAATAGTTTGTGTTCAACGACACTGTTTTTCAAGGAGTCTGGGGACACGTTGTCCCACAGATCCATGAACTGCTCAAAGAGCAATTGTTTGCAGAGTCGTGATGGAACTCGTTCATCAAGTCTCCCTGTTTTACAATTCACCAACTCAACCTCTGTGTCCCCCCACGTCCAGTTGAAGCTTTTAGTGGGAGACTTCTGGGCCACACGGGCAGGAGGAGTTGAAACTGCATGTAGCAGGGGAAGGGTAGCTGTAAACTGCTCAGGGAGACCCTGTACACCACTGATGCGACTGTACACTGCTCGCAGCAAGTGCTGCTCCTGGAACAGGGAGCCAATGATGATAGATTTGAGGTACACTGGTTCTATGTACAGAGAGAGCAGTGCTCCCTGCAGGCCCAGCAGATTCCAACGAGCCAGCTTATCACTACAAGACATGGTATACAGTCGCTCCCCAGACAAGATACCATCCCAGGTCTGTATTTGACTCTCTGCCGGGATAGTGCCCTCTCCTGCTTCGACCTTCACTCTCACTTGTCCTCGTGACTGTCGCAGGGGATGAGCATCAGGTGCAACTGGGACCATTTCATCAGCAGGCGAAAAGACACGAGCATCACCACAAGGAGCAGTGCTGATGTACAGGTGAAAGGAGATACCAGGCTTCAAACTAAATTTTCCAGAACTTTCCTTCTCAAAAATTGAGGTATCTTTCTTCCCCTTTGTGCAGAGGCCAAGCTGTGCATACAAGAACCGCAAAAAAGCCCTCCTGGTGACCACTTCAGCATGGCAATCATTGACCGCCAATCCAGACTCACTGATTGATTCTCCACTGATGACCTTAGTTCCAGTTCCCAAGGCAACTACTTCCCCACCAACCTCACTAGCGATAATTCCATCCCCGCAACTTCCCTTCATCATAACAACAGCAGCAAGAACCTTCTTTGCTCGTTCAATCTGAGGTTGCTGTGTTGCCAGCTCACTGAATTTCTCCTCACTGAGATGCCCAATACGATCTGCCAGTATCTGGGACACATCAGGACCCAGGTCTAGGAACCAGGCTGGCTGACCTGGCAGGAGGCCACAGGCATCAGGACCAATGTTATGAACGTTGTTTAAGTGCCTCAGAGCAACCTCTGCTGCAGCTGCTTTGGCCTTTTTCTTATTTGCACCATGCCCCTTGAACTCCCACCCTCGGACGACCACAGTGGCAATATAGTCCTTGGCATGATCAGGTCCCGTGTGGTCGTAGGTAAACATGGCATCATTGTAGCGACGTGTTAGCTCACTGACAGGATGCATGGTGCTGTAGGTGACTCCAGAGGTGACTCCAGAGGTGCAGAGCCGCTTGGCATCAGGTGGACCCAGGCTTTCCTCCTTATCTGGTAGGAACAGTGGTGGGGGGTGGGGAGACTCAGGTGGACCTTCAGTAAGTGGCACAGCCTTGGAGTCTCCTGTTGCAGGAATACCTGGTGAGGGGTGTGGGGGGTGCATATGGGGAGTAAACACATCAGGGGTATCAGCTGTGAAGTCCATGGCCACTGGGATAGGAGGTGATGGATGCAGAGCTGCATGTAAGTGGGGGGCACATGAATTGAGCTCTAATTAGAATACAAAGCTCGAGTCACTCACTTTGGTCAGACAGACGAAGTTGTAGGTTATAGAGTGAGCGCAAGGCTTCCGCAGCAGCTGCTTGTCTTGCCGCTTTCTTTGAACGGCCAGTGCCAATGAACTCATCTCCCATCACGGATACTGCCATAGTGAAGAGCTTGTTGTGGGGCGGACCCACCTCACCACGAAGAAAATAGCGACATCCATTGTGGTATGAATTGAGTACATTACAAGGACTGCTCCCTTGACCAAGACCGGCCATTGCACGCTTCTTCAGCAGCGGCTACCCTTGACGCATGCGCGCAATGAAATAGTTATCAACTTTTACACACAAACCACCATTACTGATTAGTCATGGAGCTGGCTACTGAGCTCATTGTAACACTTATCACACACACGAACTGGGTCACTGAAACCTTTTTCTAGGAGCGGAAAGCGTTTATTTGTGCACGTGCCACAGTAGAGTCCTCCACACTGTCGACAGTGATGCTGCATGTGAAGATATGGTTTCACGGTAAAAGGCATCAAAATGAGTTCTATAAGAGACACTCACTCTGCGACGTATGGTGGTGAAGTTCTTCTTACAGGCCATACAGGCAGCTGCCTCCTCGTCAGGTACCCAGCCATGGATAACAGTGCAGGCCATGTGATCCTTCCCACACACAGCCAGCCGGCACTGTTTCCCAGCCAAAGACTCAACTTCAATTGGCTGTACTCTGCACAGGAACAGTAATTGTTCACCTATTAGGTTGCACCAGTGATAACTAACCTGCTCTTGTTATCTCCATGTGCCAGCTGGCCACTGACCCCCAGTCCCCATGTGAACACCGCACCAGTTGCTGAGGGACAAACACTAGCTCACTAGAACACATAGTACAGTACATACTATAACTTACATGACAGAGCCACAGTGAAATTAGCACCACAAGCCACTTGTGTGATGTGATGGCCAGTGGGAATGTTTACAGCACGTGGTCGACACAGCTCCTGTATGGTGAGGGCAACACCCAGCTGGCCTGCACTGTTGTCTCCCCAGCAATAAGGGATCCCACTTCCCGTCAGACAGCAGGAGTGTCCATCCCCACAACTAATATCTGTGACTGGCTGGTCACTGGAATCGAATACACGTGAAGGCCATTAATACTACCACAGAGCAAGCACTAACTTGAGCCCCTCCACAAGTAAGGGTAAGTTTTGTTTCTGTATTTCACTCTGGCCAAGTTGTCCCCTGCCACCCCAGCCCCACATGTACAGTCCCCCACCAACTGCAGCAGAGGAAATACCACTGGATACTATATCGACTGTTGGATACTATCATCCTACACACCATCAACAGCAGCAGAGTGGTTACGACCGCAGGCAATGCGGTAGAACACAGGCCCCTCGTTACTGCCTTCCTTAACAGACACCAGTGAGGGCCTTGTAGTTGGCCTCTCATGACCCAGGCCCAGCTCACCGTACTCATTGCTCCCAAAAGCAAACACCTCATTTCCCTCAGTACATACTGTTACAGAGGAGGATGTTACTAGACAGAGGCGAACATGGGTCCAGGTAGTCCCCCCTCACCTAGTGTGTGTGCACAGCCACATGCAACCTGTGTCACTCGGAACTGCTCCAAATCAGTCACTCTTCGTGGACGTAGTTGCTTGTTGCCATCTTCTACTTGATACCCCAGGTATGGCCCTGCTCTACCCCAAGTGAACAGCTCGCCATTATCTGTTACATGACGAACACAGCACTGCTACCTAAACAAGGAAAGGCTTTTACATACATACTCACCACACACAGCAGCAGAGTGAAACTCATGGCAGGCAATGTAAGTTACTGCTTGACCTCTAAGGGGGGCCCCTATCATTAGAGGAGAGAAACGATCTCGTAGGTTTCCATGTCCGAGGCGGCCATAGAATCCTGAACCCCACGAGTACACCTCTCCCGTCACTGAGAGGGATTCAATGTAAGAAGATATGGCTACTGGATCTAGGGATGGGGGATGTTCTCACCTCCGAGTGCCATGGTATGGGCCACACCACAGGCCGCCATGGTGATGTCCCTGCCTAGCAGGCTTTCCACCACTCGTGGTAACCGCTCATCATCTTCATCTTTGTGTCCCAACATACCACGTAGACCTGAGCCCCACGTGTAGAGGTCACATGCACCTGCAGGAATGTGGTCATGTGAGTCATGTGGAGGAGAACCTTGCAAAACTTACTTTCTTTGTGAGAGACCTTTGAGCGAATAGTTCCAACAGTAACCCTGAGTCTGTCCTCTTTCACTTGAGCCTTACGGTCCACCTACACACACACACACACACACACACACACACACACACACTCATCCCTGCGGTTACGTCAAGACCCAAGGCCCATGTTACCTGCGACATGTACTGCTCCACACTCTGGTGGTCACTGAACCCCTCCATTAGGGCCTAGGGGAAAATATGACACTACACACAATCAGACCAACATTTAGCCACGCCCACCATGAGCCCAGTGGTCCATGTCTGGAACTCCTTTCTGTCCTTACACACAATATCAAGTGAACGTCCTCCACCATAAATTAGCGAGAAGGAACGAGATTCAAACTGCGGCAGTGGATTACGTTTGAAGTTGGGAGTCTTTTGTCCTACTTTGATCTCGGAAATCTGAGATATCAGAACTGCGGCATCTACCTTCTTGGACGACTCCCACATTAGCCGCGTGAGGTCAGAAGTCAAACGGAATCGTCGGAAATGAGGCCTACCCTATTCAACAAGAAATATTGAAGAGATGTGGTTGGTTACATGGAGATGGGATTGGTTACAGGGATAACACTCTGTTCCTCACCGATCTCCCAGCCTTAAGCAGTGTGGCTCCAGAGGTTAGATCTACTAACGACTGTAGTACTGCGTCTGGTCTGAAACTACATGACATAGAAACCTCAGGCTCCATGATCGATCGCCACTTCTGAAACCCCGCCCCAAGTTGATTGGTGATCACGTGCTTCCTAGTAGGATCGATAAGGGGGAGGGGCTGATACTACCAGCGATGGCTGCAAGCTTGGGTGCGAGTGACGGAGAGAATGAGAAGCAAGGAAAGAAGACTAGAAGAGTGAGCTTTGGTAATGCTCGTAAATTCACCTATGAAAACCCAGAAAGGTAAGCTACATGCTCAAAATTTCAGTATGGAAGTGCACAGCACGGCCCACTTTCCTCAGGCTGAAGCAGTTGGAGCGAGGCTTTGTGTTAGATGGAGTGTGCTTGAGTCATCTTGCCAATGATGAAACTGACCGAAATTTCCCCTCTCTAAACATAGGTACGTTGTCGTCTCGGCTGCCCCCCTCTCCTCTAACTGTCAGTCTCTTTGATCGCAGGTATTCCGCAGTACAGAGCCACAGCTGATAAGAGTACCTCAAACTACTTCAAGCGAAGAGGATTGCCCAAGTTTGTCAGTGAAGACCTCAAGGTATAATATGGCCCTAATCATTGTGCTGTCAAGTTGGAGAAGCTATCACTGTACAGGAAGGAAAACAAAGCTCCATGCAGGGAAGAATATTGGACAGGTTCTGTGCTAGCAGTGAGGCAGTGGACTACCTCACTGCTAGACAAAAGGAAGGAGCAGGTACACCAACAACAGCCATCGTCCATATCCTCATAGCAATGTCCTCTGTACAGGTTGCACACGCCAGGTATGGGGGGGCCACACCACTGTGCCCACTGACCCAGCCATTGTTGGGTGGAACAGTGAGGATGGCTACAGGAGAAACACCTTTGACCTCAGAGCCAGGCGATCAGTTTTTGACTTTCAAGGTATCAATTTTGCACTACATTCTTCAATGTATCGTGATCATCTTAACTTTATATAGATCCATTTGAATGCCCCAAGCAGCTGACTAATGCCCGGCAACGCACACAATCTGCTCCAGCAACCATTCGGCAAATGAGGCTAAAGTCTGCTTCCATTTACCGATCATTTCCTGGCAAAGGCAGGCGAGCTATGTCAGCTATGCCACGCCCACAGACTGGTCACATGACCAGGCCTCTTGCAACTGGGCCTGTTACTTGACTGCATAAATTTGTCATTTTGTGTATATACATTGAAAACCAAGGATGAGTCATGCAGTAGTGATAGCTATATGAAAAGAAATTGCTGCTAAACAGTTGATGTGGACTGATGTGAAACAGTTCCATTCATTTTGGGTTTGTCTTCCTTTGCTGAATCTGGTTTGGAGCCCTTGCCATAGAAGACATCCAGCAGAAGGCCAAGGAACACCAGTACGACCCCCACCCACTGCCGTGGTAGGAGAGGGTTGGCAAACAGGATAACGGAGCCTAGGATAGTGAAGAACTTGCGTGTGGTGGTAAAGATGGAGCAGGTAAGAGGCCCCAGCTCTGTGATAGTGGTGAATATAAACAGCTATACAAAAAGACCAAGGGGGAGTGGGAAGAGAGGAAATGACAAAGTAACCACCAATGTGTTAACATGCAGGACAGCCTCACCTGACCAACAGCACTGGAAAGAGAGAAAAGGAGCAAGTTCAGAATAACTTCAGGATGTCTGTAGATAAATCCAGCTGCTTCCAGTCCCTCCCCACTCAGAATACACACTGTATGGGATAGGGTACCTCAGTAGTACAGGCTTCAAATCACTGACCTACCAGTTGCCAAGTAAGAGAAGGAATACACATTGACTGCAAACATCATGTGATAGGCAGATGTATCATAGTTTTCTCTCAACCGCTCCTGAATAGCCCCAGTCAAGCCATCAAAAGTAAGGGAAAGGAACTAGAGCAGGAAACAGAGGTAATCATGGGGCACATGCAGAGGAATCAGATGAAACCTTACAACCAGCAGTTCCCCTAGGCCAAGGAAGTTGAAGAGATGCCAGGAATGAGGTGTATCCTCATTAGCACCACTTTTGTCATCACGATAGAGGAACACAGCCACACCCATTACAATCATCAGCACAATTAGGTACTTGATTGCAGGGTAGCTCTTACGGCTGAGCAGTACTCCCAAGATCAGTACTGGAATGGGCTTTGCTGACTTTCCCAATACCTGCCATTAGTGTCAGTCAGTGAAGGCAGGTCCAAGACACACACTCCCATATACCTGGGTAGGGTAGGTGATGTAGGCCAGAGCACTGTTGCTGGCAACCATGGCTCCAACATACGTCACAGCCAATATCGGATACAGTCGGTAAGGCTTGAGCGATACAGAGATGTTCTGGTGCCAGCTCACTGGCCAGTGGATAAAGAGAGAGAAGCTAAATGCTGACTTGTGAGTCATCAAGAAAACTTTAATACCTGCTTTGGCAATCAGAGCATTGACCACACACTGGAATCCTACGAGGAACATGAAGTAGCGGAACTTTTCTCCTCCAAAAGTCCGCCTTGTGCTAGTAAAGGTATATGGAGTCAACATCTAACTAGTGAATGTAAGGTACACGAGCCCAAGAGGCTTACATCTTCTCCTGCAGTAGGCCATAGATGAAGTAGGAGACGAATATTCCCAGGAAACACCATAGTGCCATCTTCCCGCCGCCTTGTTTCCCTTGCATCGTGCCGTCACTCGAAGCTTTAGGGTCGCTCTGTGTTAGCGGCTGTTGGTTCTCACTCATTGCTTGTGTTTCCACTTCTTTTCTAGATCTACTCCTCAACTGGCCTTCGTCTCTACCTCCAGCCATACCAAGTCGCCGAGGCGATCAAACTGAACCGCATGCAGTTGGGCACTGCCCCACGTCACGTTTGATGTGGCCAATGAAACTGTTACACGCCTTCACGAGGCTGACCTTTGACACCCTCACTGAATGAAAATTTGATGATTTGGACACTACATAAATCATGGTTTGAAAGGCCACAAGGTAGACCCAAGTCTTAATAGAGCCCATCAGACTGGCTAGAGAGTGGTCATGCTTGTTTCCTGGGCCTCCTGCAAGTCCAGCAGTGTCCCCTGCACTCTCAACCACTCATCAGGTGCTGGAGAGTAGAGTGCCTGCAATGGAGATAATGATGTGTGCACTCATAAACAAGACACCATCAAATGTACAAACCTCTCCAGCTTCATAGATATAAACTTTGCCTTCACAATCACCAACAGCAACATGATGGCCAGAGGGAGCCCAGTGTAACTTGGAGAGACAGACATCCAATGCTTCACTAAGAATTGGTACCTGCAGGGCACGTAGACTCCATGGTAAGCCATTTACAGAATACAGACCTACCTCAGTATCAGAGTTTATGTTCCAGAAATCCAGTCTTCCCTCTCCATCCACACTGGCAAAGACAGCTGGATGTGTGGGGCTCCACTTCACATCGTAAACATACTCACTGTTGTTCTCAAATGAGCACAGGGGAACTCCCGTCTTGCTCTGCATGAGAATAGGGCAGTGAATGGAGGAGGTGGAGGTGGAAAGAACCAGCTTACAGTGAGCTGTTGTTCATTCTGGAGCTTGGTGCTCCACAGTTTGATGGTCCAGTCGAAGGAGGAGGTGAGGAAGAGATGAGACAGGTCTACCTGTCCACCAGTTGCCCGATGTGAACTAACAGCAGTCACAGGTCCCTGGTGGCCATCAAACTGCACTGACAGTCCAGGCTTACTTCCGTGGCGCTGGCCCTGGAGAGAGGGAGTGGCTGGCTGCACACAATGTCTGCCATACAGGGGGAGGGGGGGGGTACCTGGTAGGCCAAGCACTCCTCGCTGCCAACCAGGAACTTGTTGACATCATTAGTAGGGAAAGACAGAGATGTCACAGCAACCTGCTTTGCTCCCCGACTTGCAAGCTCCAGACTCTCCTGCAGAGTAATATGTATTGAATACAGTACATGCCTACAAGACACCAATACCTGTGGCTGTGAGAGGTTGTCCAGGTTCCAGGAGCAGAGACGTCCATCAGTGGAAGCAGAGATGAGGTTGTGGGCATTCTCAGTCCCCACCACATCCAGACAGTACACAGGATGGGTATGAGAGGAAGAGGTGAGGGGAGACCGCTGGACAGGAGTCCTTTTGCCACTACGAAGGTCCCAGAGAACCAGCTGACCTGAGTAAGTCCCTCCAATTATATAGCTTGGATGGAATTTACTGAATGCTACGGACATGACTGCACTCTAAGGGAAGGACACAGCACTTGACTGCCGGTGTGTACATCTGGCTACCTGCTTACAGCATACCTGACAGTTGAAGATGTAGTCCGGGGTATCTTTCTGGAATTTGAGGTCCCACATGAGCACAACACCATCCGGATCATGAGGGATGTTAGGGTTGGTATAGTAGCTGACTAGCAGTAGCTCAGGGTGCTGTGGAGGAGATATTGACACGAGTCCCTCATGATAAGTGAAGGAGACAACTCACATAGCTGGACCAGTCCATGGCTGTCACATTCCTACTCTGACTCCACCTTTCATCCACAAACACCTTCTTCTTCACTGCCTTCAGACTACCCAGAGCATCCCTGCAAGATGAGGTGTAGTGCTACTCGTGAGGTAGAGGGAGAGGAGGAGCCTCACCTGCCTTCCTCTCCACTACCAGACACATAGTCAAAGAGGATGTCAGATGGGCCACTTAGAGCTCTCTCTACAAGACGTGATGCTCGGTCAAAGAAAGTCAGAAATTCATCACTAGCAATAATCTTATCTCGTTGCTCCGCAGACATTTCTAGGCCTACAGGACAGGGTTGACTCTTGTCCTACAGGTCAGACAAGAGACATACTAGAATTAACCCTACCCCTCATACAGCACACTACGTTACCTTGGTAACTTCAGTAGCTGCAGTGGTAGGATGAGATGAAGTTGGTTGAAGCTCGGCTTCATTATTGTCTTCATCTTCATCATCATTCCTGGTAATCTCCATGGAAACTATGTCTGTTTGGGTAGACTTAACATACACTTCTATTTCCTGGATTAGTGGAGAGAGGAGAAGGGAGAGAGAGAAGGGGGGAGAGAGAAGGGGGGAGAGAGAAGGGGGGAGAGAGAAGGGGGGGGGGAGAGAAGGGGGAGAGAGAAGGGGAGGAGAGAAGGGGGAGAGAGAAGGGGGAAGGAGAAGGGGGGAGAGAGAAAGGGGAGAGGGAGAGGAAAAGAGGAAGACCATTTTCATACCTGCATGGCTTCTCACATTCCTCCCTTCTGACCACAGAGCCATGTGTGGCTACTCAAGTGACCAGCACACAACTCACTTTAGGCCTGATAATGATGGGGGCAAGAGGTTCTTTGACTAGCTTGACTTTCCGTTTTGAAGTAGTAACTGCAGCTACTGGAGACACAGTACCCACAGCCTCAGGTGACTGCTCTGGAGGGGCAGGGGAGGTGCTTGCAGGGAGAGGAGAACCTCCAATCAAATCACTGACAAGCTTATTTACATCATCTCTCTCTTTGGACAGTGGATCTGGTGACTTTGTTCGCCCCTGACTGGCTCCACGAATCACCAGCTGGAGGGTGGGGAGAGAGTGACGCCAGTAGGCCTACACATTTGACAGTGTTCTTACATCTTTATCGACAGTTTCTTTCTTCTTTTGCTCGCGAGACTTTCGCAGTTGCTCTAACTTAGCTCGTTTCTTTTCTAATTCTGCTTTTCTGTCCGCCATGGCTTACAACCTGCTGCGACCCGTCACATGACTTTGGCCTGATCTTCACGTGACTAACTACTTCCGCGGGCACATGGTGAGTCTGTTGCACTGTTAACAATGGAGCTTCCGAAGGAGGACACTGGTATGACTAGTGCTGTGAATGTACGATGAATATAGTGTGTAGCCCTATGCCAGGAGCTGCGTTGCACCCATAGACTTGTTGACGGGCGTGTTTATGTGTTCTAAAAGGATATAGTGCCATGCCCGCTAGGCTTGGGCTGTGCGTTCTCTGCCTTTGTAGGTGGTAAGAAGAAAAAGCAGAAGAAGCCAAAGTCCAGCAAGACACTGGCTCTCAATGACTTTTTGGCTGATGCAAGCACTGGTACAAACTATGCTAAAGACCCTCCAAAACGTACTGGGAGCTGGGCTGATGCGATGGAGGACAGGCTTGATGCTGAGGGAGGTGAGGCTGTGTACACACACTGTAGTACTAACTGATGACCTATGTCCCTCCCCAGAGGTGTCGACCACATGGCAGGGTGGTGGTGGAGGTGGCAGTTCAGTGTTTGACCGTTCCCAGCTGCCCAGTGCTCCCCGCAAGGCTCAGGCCCGGAATATTGACCAGAGGCAACTGCCTAAGGCCCCACCCTACACTGTGTACCTTGGTAACCTATCGTACGAGTGTAATGAGGAGGACATTGTCCATTTCTTTGGGAAGAAAAATTTGAAGGTGTCAAATTCTCTTGTCACATCCTTTGTGATGGCGTTAGTGGTTCATGTGGTACTACAGGTGAAGGAGGTTCGCCTGCCTACTGACAGTGGCACCAGCAGACTGAAGGGCTTTGGCTATGCTGAGCTGGAGAGTATATCTGCACTACTAGAGGCTCTAGAGCTTACTGGAGAGGTAGTGATGTCACCATTCATTTAGTGTCTCCATTATGTGAATGTGTGTACAGAATCTGAAGAATCGTGCAGTGACCATTGACCTGGCGACATCCAAGTCTGGAGGTGAGCTGCACATGGTCTAACACCCACAACCACTGATTCAATTTCTGTAGATGCTGACGGCCCTCGCGGTCGCTACAGACGAGATTCTGATGATCGTACTGCTAATGACTGGCGGAGGGATCAATATTCACCACCTAGGGAGCAGTACAATGGCCCAGAGCCTTATGGTGATCGCTATGAGCGACCACGAGGCGGCAGAGGGTCAGTGACGATGTGTGCATTGTAACTTGTGACATAAAGGTGTGATGTTTGTAGGTATGGTGATGATTACAGAGGAGGCTATGAGGGGAGAGGGAGGCGGGGCTATGGGTCTGGGGGCTGGAATGAGAGGTCAGTGGATACGGTGGTTGTAGGTAGAGTTGATGACACTCTGTCCTTTGCAGACCAGAGTACCGTGATGATTACTATGGTGACCGCTATCGGAATGAGTACTACAACAGTGGTTATGGGCGACGGAGACCTGATGATCGGTGAGTGCAGTGGGATGTAGGAGGGTGGGAGTACAATGGGATTTCATTTGAAATTCAGGTATGAACACAGGGGTCCACCCCGGCACTATGATGATGGTGGTTACAGAAGGGGTGAGTATGAGTCCAGGCATCGCAGTCCCCCCCTCAGGTCTGAGCCTCAGGAGAGGCCACGACTACAGCTGCAGGTATTGTGACATAGTCTGGTTTGGCCCTGTGGCTCACTCTCTGCTATCCCTCAGCCTCGCTCTAAGGCAGCAGACAGTGCACCAGCTGAAGGACGTAGCTCCATATTTGGCGCTGCTAAACCTGTTGACACAGCCTCTCGAGAGCAGGAAATAGAGATGAAACTGAGGAAAGAGGAGGAGAAACGAGTTGAAGAGGAGGAGGTGGGTGCAGGTACTGGCTAGAGCTACTCCTTATTGTTTTGTTCTTTTTTCAGAGGGCACAGAGAGAGAAGGAGATGAGAGAGGAGAGGGAGAAAGTCTCTGTGTTTGGAGGTGCCAGGCCCGTAGACACTGCAAGTCGTGAGAAAGAAATTGAAGAAAAACTACGTCGACAGGAGGAGGAGCTGGCTAGGAGAACCAGGGAGGAGGGAGAGAGGAGGGGCAGTGAGAGGGAGAGGAAAGGCAGTGAAAGAGAGAGGAGGGGTAGTGAGAGGGAGAGGAGAGGCAGTGAGAGAGAGAGGAGAGGCAGTGACAGGTAAGATCACTGGTAGTGTAATGCCACACGTCACATCACATTTTCCACAGAGAATATCCTGCTGAAAGCAGAGGATGGCAAGGTCATGGTCAATCTTCTCAATCTCCTGACGGGGGAAGTGAAGTGAGAGGTAAAGGGAGAGGGGAAGAGAAGCCACAAAATGGCCAGAGTTCTGCCGGTGATGACAAGCAAGTGGATAATCCCAAGTTCCCCCAAGACAGTCATGAGAGTCACGACAAAGGCCGGCAAAGGGAAGAGCGAGGCAGGGGGGATCAGGGGAGAGGGGGTGGAGACTTTGAAGGTCATCAAAATGAGCGGGGGGCTAGGAGGTGGGACCGTTCAGATGAGGGAGATTGGGGCCGGGGGCGACGGAGAGGCAGCTGGAAAGATGGGGATGGGAGGGGGAGGCGGCCTTCTGGCAGGGGCAGAGGTAGGGATGTGAGCTGTTTGTGAGTAAAGTTCATTAATTTTGGTTCTCCTGTTAGTGGACTCTGGTGACAGAGAACAGGTAGCAGAGGTTGGGAAGGAGTGGCAGGGTGTAGGGAGGAGAGGGGAGAGACGAGGTGGTGGGAGGAGAGAGGGGGAGAGAAGGGACAGTCGTCCAGACAGGGACAGAAGGAAAGGAAACCCTCCTTCTGAGAGTGTCTGGTCCCGTGGCAAGCAGCAGGCCACACGTGACAAGGAGGAGCCAAGGGAACCACCACCTCTCAAGAAGTATGAGGAACCTGCCCAGCCAGTGAGGGGTTGTTAGAAGTATGTAGTGCATGATGTCATTTGATGTCAAATCCTGCAGACATTCAGCCAGCCAAGTCGCTATGCCATGTTGGAAGATGAGGAGCCAGATCCCAGTGGGGATGGAGAGGGGCCAGCTAATGAAGAGGTGGAGTCAGCCAATGACTAAACAATACTACTACTGCTGTTGATAAAATGACTATATCTTGCCTATCACATGTACACATCTTTGTAAATAGAAAAGATAATTATCACCAGAGTATGTCTAGAAAAAATAATTTCCTATCAGTTAATTAGACCTGCAGGTCTGCCCCCAGCCTCTCCAGCTCATCCAGTACAAAGTCCATATCAGCCTCACTGGCACCTGGAGATGTCACAGTCACCATGCGAAAGAAGTTGGGGAAGTCCCTTAGTGGTTGATAACTGATCATCATTGTTCCTTGAGTCACCATGGCAGCCTTAAGACTATGGAAACATTTGGAGCTCATAGTGAACCAGAGAGATGGTCCAACCACCCACTTACAGAGGGGCTACTTTGTGCAACCTTTGTTTCTTCTCTGCCTCTTGATCACACTCCCTCAGACAGGGTGGTATGTACCAGAAGCACACATTGGTGTACTGCTGCTCCTGAAGAAAGGAGCAGGAGACTCAACAAGCTAAACATGTACTGAATGGCATAATATACCTCAATCACTAGCTGGAAACCAGTGCGTTCCCTGATCCTTGCTCGGAGGTAATTGGCCAGCTGCACCTGTCTGTCCACCTCCCTGCCCCACCATGCCAGGCCCTGCACACAGCAGTGAGTGAAGAATACAAGGACTCTAGCAAGAGGTCGCACTCACATTCTTCTTCAATGTGAGCCAGATCTTCAGAGCATCATTGAGCCTACCACACTGCAAACTCTTATCACCTGTATCCAGTGACGTGTCATAAGCCACTTTGTCTTTCATGAAGAGGTATGAAGCCTTCGTTGTGAGCATGTGCTGCAGGACTTCACTATGGCGAATTAGGAATGCAGAGCACTGCAATGGGACATGCATTGACTTGTGAGGATTCCATGTCACTGAGTCTGCCCTAAGGGGATAGAGAGTGAGCTATAGAGGTGTGTGTGGAAGGTAACATCAGAACATGCCTGTCAATTCCTTTACAGAGATGTCTGTGAGCAGTAGCCATCAAACTGGAGCCTCCATAAGCGGCCTAAGGAGAACATCAGCTACTCCACACACACATGCATGTGCACACATCCACACTTACATCCACATGAAACCATATGTGGTATTTCCTGCACACATCTGCTATCTTATCTAGAGGGTCAAAAGCTCCCAGTACTGTAGTTCCAGCTGTACCCACCACCACTAGTGGGACGTGACCTTTACGCTCTGTCTCCTGAATTGCCTCTTCCAAGTGTCCAGTATCCATCCTTCCCCTAAAATCACACCATCACACCAGCACAGTGAGGTGGTGTGGTCTTACATGTGATCACACTTGATTTTCACAACATTGTCTGTTCCTATTCCAAGCAGAATGGCTGCCTTCTTCAGTGAATAATGTGCCTAATAATGAGATGGAGGAGGCGGTATAGTGAGACCCTCTGTTTACCATGTGGACTAGCCTCATCAGAAATGAAGATAGTCAGCTGTGGCAAATGGAGAGTGCCCTTCTCCTTGGTCTCTGGGAACTTGTTGTGGCGAGCAGCTACCACGCCATACAAGTTACTAACTGAGCCACCAGGTGCAAAAAGGCCATCACCATGACTCCAGCCAACGAGTTCACACATCTTCTGCATCACTTCCCTCTCCATTAGGTTAAACACAGGAGCCATCTCGTATGTGTATCTATCAGGAAATCACCATGACAACAGCATGAAAGACATTTCCATGGAAACATACACATTGGTATTTGCAGCTGTTGCTATGACAACACCACAGAAGCCAGTTGTGTCCACTCCAGACCACAAGGGGTTATACATTCTTGGGTGAGCTGGAGAGAGGTAGCTCACATTGACAATCGTCACAGTGCTGACTGACTTACCTGTATGTACAGAGTAGCGGAGGACCTTCCTACACAAGTCAAGAACCTCCTGTTCACTTGTTCCATCTTTTTTGAGACTGAGGTCAATTAGATCTTTCAGCTCATCAGGCTGCTTGAACTCTACCACCTGACAGACAGACAGACAGACACTCCATTAAAACACATAGCCCCATACAGAGTGACTGGAGTACCTTGCTGTCCCTGTCCTGGCACGAGGTAAGATATTCTTTGACGAGGTCTATCACAGAATCGAACAAATCTTGTCCAGGGAACATAGCCATTTCCATTTCGCAGCTCTAGTCCGCCCATATTAGGAAAGGCCGGCCACGTGCATGCCTGCATGCTATAGTGAGGCGATCCAAGATATTATAAACACACGCCATCTGACGAGCCACTTCTACATTATCTGCTCACATGCAGGTCAATACGCCTCTAATACTAGTAGTACCTACAACTGGGTCGTGCGCGCGCGCGCCTGAGGTTACACTAGTAGAGTACTGGACGGACTGACCACATGAAAAATCACACACACACACCACACACAAACTCGACTAGTATAAATTCGAAGAGAAGGTGCCTGCATGCATGGAACTGCTACTGTTGCCATGGCTACTTTTCTTAGCTCTCTTGCCAGCTTTGAGTTTACGTCTCTTCCATATGTGATGGGGAGGGGAGTCAGAGGAGCCATGGGTGAGATGGGGAGGGGAGTCAGAGGGACCATGGGTGTCACCTTCTGCAGGACAATATCTGATTGGCATGATTAGAGGGGAAGCCCACAGGCCACCTTACCCTCTGAGCTATCTGCTCTTTCTCGTCTCCTCCTCTGTGAGGACAGTGAGACCTCCACTGGGCGGTCAGCTACATGTACAGCAAGGAGAATGTCATGGCACTCAGCGGCAGAAATATTGGAACTCACACAGCAATTTCCTCCGCAAGCTTTGCCTTTGGTCTTCCGTATGCTGCGGGCAGTTCACTGACCTAGAAATACATGTCACTACACAACTCCACACAGCAACCAGCTAGCTCACCTGGTGCATAGCCTTCCTGTTCTCTCAGAGACTACTCCACATATCTACAGCAACAGGAGTACATTTGTAAATAGCCCAACAGTATAAGCTCTATCAGAATATTACCTGTTGCAAAAGTGAGTGCTTGTGATCTGTGGAAGAAGGCGTGAGTGACAGGACATGAGAGAGGATGTGAGAGAGGGGACATGAGAGAGGGGACATGAGAGAGGGGACACGAGAGGGGATATGAGAGAGGACATGTGAAAGAGCATGAGAGAGGACATGTGACAGGACATGAGAGGGGACATGAGAGAGGTCATGAGAGGAGACACACATGAGGAGACTAACCTGATGAAAGGGTAAGGAAGGAAGCCACATTATGTTGCTGTTGGGATGGCTTCAAGGTGAGGGTACTGTTAGTGAGTGTTGAGGAGGATGGTTGAGGATCTGGGAGGAGGGAACCTGGGGTAGTAGTGCCTTACGAAAAAAGGAGGAGGCTCACTCTTTGGAGGCCTTCCAGGTCCAGGTCTACTGCTGGACCCTCGATGAGGAGAGGAGGAAGGAAGCTAAGGGAAGGAGAGATTAATCACATGAGAGACGCCATGTCTACTACACACACCACACCTTCTCCTTGCGGGCCTTCTTTGAAGCCCGGCGCTCTGGATAGACCCACTCTTCTTCCTCCTCTGACCTCACACCCGCACCTTCCTGGTCACTCTCCACAGGGGTACGATTGTTCCTATAGCAACACACAGGCCGTAGTTTACCTCTCCTAGTAGACAGGGTGGAGGCTCACTTGCGGTTGGCAATGCGGCTACTGTTCCTGCCCATTCCCATACACTTCTCAAGGTGTGGAGCAAACTTAGTGGCTCCAAGAGTTCGCTCACAGTTCGGACACAAGCAGTCCACATTTTTCTGCAGGCTTTGTGGTGTGTTGCCAAATATATCGTAGCCCTTCATGTCAATGACATCTACACAGAAGAGGCAATGTGTACACAGTGCAGCTGGTTGACAACACTAGACTGTCTCACCATGTTTCTCATAACTGCTGTAAAGGAAAATGAATATAGATTACATCAGTGACGACCAATATGACACCTACCTGTCATCTGGGTACACTAGTTCATAGTAGCCTAGCTTGATGGCTCTGTGCATCTCGAAGGCCACGCCCAGTGCCTCCTCGTCTATGAGTTGGTACACAACTCCCTCTATCAGTTCTGCCTCTCCGGCTCCAGCCATTCCCTCTACCTGACCTACCGTATACTGCCAGCTGAGAGCTGCCACTGGCTACTACTCTATTTAAGCAAAACAAGGTGCTCTTTATTTCGGGAAAATGCGTCCCCTCCTTCTTGTGTTTCTCTTGCTGTGGTGGTGGCAGTGCTGTAAGCTTAGTACTAGCGTGGCGACTGAACAGCACAAGTGGAGTCAGGAAACTTGTGGGAAGCCAAAATGTAAGTAGTAATGTGTCGTGTGTTGGTAGTGCGAGTCGTGATACGGTTTTTTGCAGGCTCGTGGATCAACAACTTGTTGCGGAAAGGAGAGGTAAGTGCAGCACCATGCCTGCAGACAGGTATGCTATGGCTACATCACAATATAGTCCACAGCCACTGTCAGTGGAGATCTGTCAGTGTTTGGTGATGGCAAGGGCTTCTGCCACAATGGAGGGCAGTGGTTGTCTCTAGAAGGACTTAGCACGCTGTGGACAGATCTCCAAGTCACTATTACTGTCACTCCCAAAGATGGACTGGTGATTGGTAGGGGCAACTCATCAGATAAGGCCCTCTCCGGAGATGGGACACCAACAGGGCTGCAGAATGGTACTTACTCTGGCCACCTATCAATGTATGGTGTGGACTGCGTGGGGCTAGTGCCTGAGGTCAGAGATAACATCCAATATCAACTGAAAATCAAAAAGAGACTAGCTTATGGAGGGCTCTTGCTTCTGGTGGTTGGTCTAGCTCTGCTAATGGCAGCTCCTCGACTCTCAAGGTGAGCCCCAGCAGGGCACGGGAGCTCTAACTCTTCCTCTCTCTCTCTGCAGAAGTGTGAGTCTATTTTATGGAGCAGGCATAACACTTGGAATTGTAGCATCTCTTCTTGTTCTGCTCTATATATTCAGCAAGTTTGTTCCCAAAGTGAGTCACTAGAGTGAGCTAGTGTGCATGTCACCATATGCTGTCTGTTGAATGTGCAGAGGAACATCCTAGGACTTGGGGTACTGGCAGGTGGCTACACACTATTTGCCTCCTTCTTCTACTGGTTCTGGAATCATGCCCTAGAGGTTACACCTCCCATGCTTGTGTTGTGTCTCTGTCATAGCTGGTCTCTTTGCAGGTGGCAGTAAAGAACTGGAAGTATGTGATAGCCTATGTGACATGTGCAGGGCTCCTGAGCTTTGCAGTACTCTACCGCATGTCCCCACCTAGTGATCAACGCAGCCTCAACCTCATACAGTGGACCATCCAGCTAGTGGGTGTGGCCTGTATCTACCTAGCCTGCCCACTACAGGAAGTGGGTGTGGTTTTTGTCATCACTGTCTTGATCCTCTATAATATGTCCAATTGGTCAGTTGTGTGTGTGTGGGTGGGTGTGGGGGTGTGGGGGTGTGGGTGTGGGTGTGTGGGCTGTGTAAGGCTAGAGGATGATGATTCCCTCTATATCTGCAGTGTGGTAACACCATTATACCTCATCTCCCGGCTGGTCTGGTATATTTTAACCCCTTTCTGCTGTCTTCTGTCCCCATTTTACTGCCTACTGACCCCTTTCATCTACATTCTGTCTCCTCTGTGGCACCTTCTCTCTCTCCCTCTTGCATGGTTCAGGCCAGTGCACAGACATCGCTTCCTCACTCAGGAGGTAAGGCCCCCTACTGTACTCTAGTAGTAGTGACATCATAGTGACATCATAGGAATATGAGGAGCAGGGACGAGTGGAGACCAAAAAGGCTCTTGAGGAACTGAGAGAGTATTGCCGTCGCCATAACAATGATGAAATATGGGACAAGATCAGCAGTCTCCATGACTCCAGGAGGTGAGTGCAGGCTGCCCTACCCTCCACTGTCCTCCCCACATGGTCCACTATCATACAGGTTTACCTCATTCCTGTCTGGGAAGGCTCACATCAGTGCCCAGGAGCAAGTGGATTATGAGTGGAGTGAAGGAGCAGGTCTTGATTCCATGTCAGATTCAGAATCAGACAGTGTGGAACATAATGATAACACCTCTATGCACAGGTACTTGCAACAACACATGCACACACACACACACACACACACACACACACACACATGCTAGCATGCCTCCATCTCTACAGGTCCACTGCCTCTTCCAGTAGTTCTCGCTCCATCAACCTCTCATCTGACTCTCCCTCATTTGTGCACTCTCACTCCTCACATCTCACCTCTACACCCCGCACATCTTACCGCCGTCACCCACCCTCCCATTACTAATCGACGTATATACGTATATATATGTATACGTGAATTCAAGCCTACCGCGATATCCGGTCAACTTCCTTTGCCTTTCTATTTTTAGATCTTAGTTCCCATTACTCTCCTTTTTAGGAATTAAATGTGATGTAATTGTCTTAAAATAGCGCTATGTCACTTACATCATTTATTTTGTTCTAAATCGAGAATGCGACTATAAAAGAGCTACGCGTCCTAGCGACTGTATTAGCGACTATTACAGTAACTTCGAAACTTGACTTGTGTGTGGTTTTGTTTCTCAATAATGGAAGCTCACCTCCTACGAACACTCAGTGACAATGGAGAGACTCTAATAGTTGAGCCCGGGATCGTCGAGGGCCTAGGCCTCGAGCCATGGCAACAGTTCATGCACCAGAACGCAGCTAACGTAGTCGATGACCAGCTCAGGGCGTCCTCTCCTGATTCGGACACAAGTAAAAATGGTAAGAGCTTTGTGTGGTCTGTGGCAGTTGAGGTGTTTGAATGGAGCCCTTCTCTGTCTCCTCCAGATAGCACACCAGATGGAGAGATGAAGGGGGACGAGGATGAAGGATTTGATGAAGAGTTTTGCGATTCTGAAGACCCTCCTCTGAGAAATGTGCCTGACATTCCTCCTCTGAGCCTTCAAGAACTCAACGGCTCTGATCTACAGACCTTGTTGGCTGATAGCTCCCTAGCAGACTCAGCTGTTCCTCCGTTCCCTACTACCACTCTATTTGATGACATAGACCCTGGTGTTTACATGCTGGAGGCAGAAAACTCCACTCATTCAATGTTGGACTCGGAGCCAGGGAAGAGCCCTCTTCACTCCTCCTTTCCTGTGTCTGCTCCATCCTCAGTTTGTGCCGGCATGAGCCTCATGTCAGTGGATGAATGGAACATTAACTCCTGTCAGCCTACATTAACTGATGTACACAGTCACTATCCACCTGCTAGCTCTGTAGGTGGGGGCAGTGGGTATGGCTCCCCAGTGGACATGTGTGCCCCTGCACGCTACCTTCTCCCCCCTCCCTCCCCCTCCTCCTCTCCCTCTCCTCTCTCGTCTACCAGTTGCAACTACGACCTAGATGTGTTTGTTTCAATGTGTCACCAATCCTCAGACCAGCCACCGATCTCTGCACAGCCAGCCTCACCCGTACCACAACAGCTCTGTCAACAAGGAAGCTTGTGTAACATGACTTTTGGAGATCGTTTCTTGCCCTCTTCTCCCTCCCTGCCATCCAACTCTCCTGTACCCTGTGGCCCCCAACTCCTCCCCTTGACCAGTCACTACTCCACTCCTCAGAGTAGACCTGCCACACAAATCAAGGGATGTTCTGGAGGATCAGGTCCCAATTCCAGTCCACATGGAACAGGGACTGATGGTTGCACCACACAGACTCCCTCCCCTACTTCCAGCACACCAGACCACACCCCCAACACCTTGTCATCATTGACAGAATCCAGTGATGAGACAGATATACCTAAGAAAAAGCCTTCCATCGTCAGGGATGGGATTGTTAACATGCCATTCTACCAGTTTAAGAAGATTTTGGACTCTCCTGCTATCCCAGAGGAGAAGAAAAGTGACATTAAAAATATCCGCCGACGTGGCAAGAACAAGTTGGCAGCCAAGACTTGTCGGCAGCGGAAGATGAACCTTGTACTAGGACTGCAGCAAGAGATTGAACAGCTTCGGGCATTGAAGCTGCAGATATCAGACAGAACTAACAACCTCCAGAGAGAGATAGAGGCCTTAAAGACCAGATGTTTAGTATCACAACGTCATAGGCAGCATACATGTTGATGGTAGCTGTAGCCTAGGTATCAATCATCTGTACATGTGTTGTATTTGTGTTAGTCTGTTCTGTTTTGTGTACAGCCATAAACATACATTCCTTGCACAACAAAGATTCTTATTAACAATGACATCATTAGATGTTTATACCGAGTAAGAGATAAGGTTGCCATAATAATGTCATCATGGAGTCAAGATTGGTACCTGGATACACGAGAGGTGTCAGAGACAATATTGGCTGATACATACACTCACTTTTGTAGTTGACTTCTGAGCTCTTTAATCTGGTCATTCTTGGAGCCCAGCATTTTCCTCAGGTTGATATATTGAGCAGTGTCTGAAAACTTCTTGTCCAACTCTGCACTGACCCTCTCTAGATCTGCCCTTGCTACCAGTAGTGCCTTCTACAGACACAGCACACAATAGTGTCCTAGTTATAGACAATGGGGATGGGGGACAGGCAGGCACTGACCGACTTGTCTGCAAGTTCCTGTTCCATATCGTGGCTGGAAGGTGGCATGGCTCTCTCTGATAGCTGCTGTTGTAGCTCAACAATCCTCTCTTGTAGTGCAATGATGTCATGGTGTTGATGAGTGGGTGGGGCTATATTGGGCACTGTCACCAGCTGCTGCTTCAGTTCATCTCTTTCACTCAGAGCACTAGCAGCCTGGGGGTATACCTATGGCTGCAGCCAAGCATACATGTAGGTGGCCTCACCTTAGCTTCAACAGTCTGTAATCGGTGAAGAAGTTTTTGATTTTCTTCTTCCAGTCGTGAAATTTCCTACCATTTGTAATGTTAACACTATCCCTCGTTAATGTCCCCCCAATTCTCACCATTTGTAATAGTCTCTCTCCTCCTGACTGATCCAGAGGCTTCAGAGTTGCCTTGTGCCCTTAAGGAACACAAGTGTACCTGTTGCTCATTAGCTCCCCACTAGCTATACATACACACCAGTAGCTGAGGCTGTGGAGCTAAACTGCTGCTGCTCATACTGAGCCAGAGCCTCCAGTAACTCTCTGTGCAAGGGAGGGAGGGAGGGAGGGAGGGAGGGAGGGAGAGGAGAGAGAGGTGTGACAAATTGGACCATACAGTGATATGGTTGACTGACTTGTTCTCCAGTGAAGATATATCTGCTGTCATGGTCAGGTGCCAGCGTTCTGCCTGCTGCAAGAGCTGGCCAATGAGGAGGGAGTGGGTGTGGCTAGTGTGGATCAGTTCTGACTCCACATCTCCCCTCACTACAGCACCTAGTCCTGTGGAGGAGACTTGATATGTGCAGCCACACTCTGAAAGGCACCACCACCTGTTAGCATGTCCTTGACCTCCTCACTGGTGAAGGTATCCTCCACTAGTCTGCTCTCCATCACATCCTATACCATGTGACACAGCCACCATCACTAGTTCATTGCCACAGTGACCACGTTACCTGGAACTCCAGCTCCACTGACTTGATACACTGGTTACGTCTGGACCGAGCAAACCGCAAAAAATCCAGAATGATGTCAGAATGAGACCTGTTTACACCAAACGGGGACTCAGCCTCCATACCTACGTGGGAGGTAGCTACTAGTGTACGAGGCTCACAGTTGACACACCCCCCACTCCTCTTCGCGGTGGATTATTTGAACGGTCTAATTAACGCACAGTGCCGCGGGGCGCGCTCAAGACCCATGGCAGTAGGAGATGTGGTGGCGGAGTGGGAGGTGAGGTGGGACTCCGATACATAGATGTCCAGGTGTGTTTTCCGCAGGTGCGGTTAGCTGATGGCGTGCACCAAGTCAAACTGGAGCACGGAACTGCGTCGGGTAAGAGAGTGATCATTGTGGATGGAAAGGAGGTGAGCTGCAGGCATGAGGTACTCCAGCAATTTATGGAGTAGTGTGTGTAACTGATCTGCAGATCCATCGCAAGAACTGGATGTTCTCTTTAGTTGGGTCAGAGAACTTCATGATCAGCTCCAGACCAGCTGAGATCATCATCTCCTGCAAAGGTTAGGTCTTGCTGGTAGTGGATCACATGACAGTCATGTGACACCACTTCAGGTCTACTGCTGGAATACACTCTGAAAGTAGATGGCAAGTCACTGCAGAGGTTTATTGAATCTCAGGCAAAGAATACTCGAGTGTGGCACCCACAGGTTGCAGGAGAGGGGCACAGGGTGGTGCTAGGTACATAGGTGAAAGGTAACTGTCTCACTTGGGTATAATGTATTGTACTGTGTGCAGATATTGAAAAGATGGAAGTGTATGTTGATGGAGACAAGATGGATGTGTGTGTAAGTTGTTTGCCGTATGACATGCACATCCCTGGAACCTCAGTACATGACATGTACAGGGAGAGTTTACAGACTCTGGGACAGAGACACACTTTGCTCTAGCCTCACATGCAGCCTACATTCGGGCCACTAGCTCTGGAAATAAGCGCAGGGGACTGGTGTATTGCCTCGTCATTGGTGGCACTGAACTAGAGCCTATAGCTGAAGTAACCACGTGACTCAATTGACTGCTATGGCAACCCAATCACTTACATAGTTATTATTATGTTTGTAATTTCAATATTATTTATGAGGAAACATTCCCAGTCAATGGTGGGTGTTGCCACTTCAGTGATCTGGTGGAGTAGTAGAAGGCTGTCAGGGCCCATTTGAACGTCATGAACGTCCACACACACGCAATGTACTCAGTCTCAACCAGAGGCCGCTGATCTGGACAGGGCAAATGGTAACAGGTAGGAGTGTGGTACGTATGTACCTGCGGCTGGCTCACCATCTCCATCCACTGTACTTATAATACCCAGTCCGAGGTAGGTTGCGAAACCAGCTACCCCCGCAGCAACGCCCACAGCAGATAGGACGCCAGTGAACAGCAGAACAGCGCGGAGAGGCGGCTTCGGTGGTCGGACAATAATGTACAGATAGATGAAGAGGAGAAGTGTGAGAGAGGCGAAGAGAGCAGACACTAGGCCCCAGTAAGCAGCAGGACTGCAGATGTACACGTAATTCTGGTACTGATTCGAATGGAAGGTGAATTATTGTAACTCACGGGTTTTTGAAGGTAACAAGGAAGACGGGAAACACACACAATCCTATCAGGACCCCAACACTGGCATACACCAGTCGCACACCCAATGCCACTCTGGAACTACACCCCGCCATGGTACATTTCCGCTAATCTACACGCAGCATGCGCAACGTTTCAGCCATACACCTACTGTATGTACACAGACTACAGTAGCTACAAACATGAACTAATTAGCTGAGTGAAAAAAGTCATGTATAACCACAGCCAGGGGTTGCTAGGCAATGGGAGGAGGAGCTCAAGTGCTTGTATCACGATCAGAAGTGGAAGATTTAGGCACTTCTCTGCACTGTTGTTTTAGTTCCTCCATTTGTTTATTCAGTTCCATTTGTCTCTTGAAGTCTGGGTAGGAGAGAGGGCTGTCACGTGAGGTAGTGACTGACAGAGCCTCAGCAATTCCCTTTAGTCCTGAGCCAGGATGACAATACATAGTGTAAGCACACAAGATTATTTCTAATGTACCTTTCCTTGCAAGTGGGTCAGTAGAAGGAGGACTTGGGAGGTCTAGTCTGGGGGCAGGTATAGGGCAGGGAACAGTACATGTGGTGAGGGGCAGGGAACAGTACATGTGGTGAGGGGCAGGGAACAGTACATGTGGTGAGGGGCAGTATATATTACCTTCTTTTAGCATCCTTCTTTCTTCTCTTGATCACCTGCACAGTGACACATGTACACCACACTAGTTAGAGCTGTCAGTGATTCTCACCGCCTTGCAGGTCTTGGAGTGAGGGCACTCCTCCTCAGGTAACTTGTTCCTATTGTTCTTGACATCTGCTTCAACCTTGTCACATGCCTGGAGTGGAATGGGTTCATGACAGTATGGGTATGAAGGAATGACCACTGACCAGTAGTGCCTCCACTGTCTTCCTGTGTCGCTTATTCCCAGTATTCCTGCATGCAATGTGCAGTGCTGTGTCCCCATTCAGGTCCTGTGCAAGAGCACACTCTGGATCTGTCTCCAGGAGCAGTGTCACGTTCTCATGCTGCCCACCTACAGCTGCCCTGTGAAGAGCTGTCTGGCCATCTCTGACATTCACTGCCCTCATAATGGCTGTGTGTGCATTACATGGGATACATTATCAGTCATAAAGAGCTGTTTGTGACGTACTGCAGCAAATGCCTGTATTGCATGGGGCTGGTAGCTCTGGGCTGTCAGGAAGGCTGAGTCGTCTCTGCTCTTCGGCCTCTGAGCTGACATAGCCAGTTTCAGAGGGAGCTGATCCTCCCTTCCTTTTCCCTGCCATTGATGGGGGGTGTGGTTTGTTGCGAGCCTTTCTATATGAAAACCTGAACAGAGAGACAGACAGCGAGGTCTATCCATTGTTAGGTGTGGACTTATGTACCTCCCGGGCCAGTCACTGGACCGCTTCCGTCGACGAACTATAGGTAGGACATTGATTGGCTTCCAGTCCAAACTATCCACAAGCCCCTGTAGAGATGCCATGACTGTGATGTAATATGACATCACCACTCACAGACCTTGCGTGGGTTAGGAGCATGAGTGTCCGAGGCAGTGGTGGGGTCTGACTCCTCAGGAGAGACAGTCATCCTCCGTCTGCAGTGACCACACCCATATCACACCCTACACTACACCACCTATAGTTACCCTGGTAACGGTGTGGGTATTCCCCCAGCCACAAGCACACCAGGCTGGGCATGGGAGGCAGCTAGCAGGAGGAACTTCACCACCTCCAGAGGAGCATGCTCTGCAGCGACCATTAGAACTGTGTCCCCAGACTCAGTGGGAAGGTTGTAGTCCCATGGACCCTGTACCACAGAACAGTAAGGTTTGAGCTCACACACTCCCCCTCTCTCTCCCTCCCCATACCTGCCATATTCTCTGGAATTCACTAAGTGGTACTGCAGCCTTCAGAGCCTCACAGATAGCCTGGATCCTCTCCCCACGATGTTGCTCCAGTAAGAACTGAATCCCACTGAACTCTGCACACCTCAGCAGTCTTCCAGTGGAGTCTGGGAGACAGCAGCTGGCCCCGTAGTCCAACAGGAGCCTAGAGAGAACACCATATCAAGTTCTTCATGACCAGCAGAGCATTACTCACTGCACTACATTCTTGTGGCCCTGAACTGCAGCCAACTCAAGGGGCGTGGCTCCAGTTTTGTTCCTACAGTTGATATTCTTGCCTCCCTGCTCCTCATCCCCCTCCACCTCACCTCCGACCTGAGGCTCAGTGAACTCCAGCAGATATGTAACAACATTCTCCCAACCTCCACGTGCAGCCACATGGAGAGGAGTGAGGCCACTCTTGGGATGAGACTGCGTCACATGACCACCAAACTGGGCACAGAGAACACTGTCACTGACACACAGAGTGAGAGACAGGACTGTACCTGGTAGATGTACTGAACTATGTCCAGATGACCACCTCCTGCTGCCAGTAGCAACGGCCAGTCACGAGTATCCTCCTTCTACACAAAACCAACCAAGTGCAGGGTGATGTCATTATGATGTAATATAACTAACCAGTGGGTTGACATCATCTCCATCTTCTAGTACTGAGTACAGTAGTTCAGTATTGCCTGACACAGTGGCGTCAAATAGTGCTGGTATCACATGTTCCACTTGTCTCCTGTATAGGCAATACGCCTCAAGAATAGGATAGACCACACCCACCTAGCCACACCCACCTGGTCATGGCCTCCTGCAATAAAGTGATGATGTCATTGTTGCCCCTGTCATTAGCCAGTGAGTGTGCAAGCCTGAGACCACTGAGACCAAGGATGCCTTGATAGCTGAGGATGGCTCTCACACAGTCCACATGTTCTCCATCACAGGCGTAATGAATGGGCTGGTATCCATCACAGTCTGGAAGAGATGGATGGGCATGAGCCCTGCACAGAGAGGAAGGACAGTCACCACCAGTACTGACATCCACACACTATATTCACTCACTTCAGTAGGATCTGGACACAGTGAGAGTGGCCTTCCTGACAGGAGTAGTGAAGAGCTGTCTTCTTTGGATGATCTCCACACTCTGGCAAACCTTGTAGACCAGCACTGAGCTGCATTGAGGAGTCCAGCAAGTCTGGAATCTGAAGGACATGACATTAATAATATGTGCATGAACCCCTAGGTCTCCTTACCTTCATGTGCCGGTAGTCGAGTGGACAGTTATCGATGAGCACTAGCTGACTCAGCAGGTGGGCATGGCCATGTTTGGCAGCCAAGATAAGCAACGTGTCCCCCTCATCAGTGACCTGACACACATCAGAGGGGTAGAGATGGGTCACCTTCAAGGTACCCTGGAGGGGCAGGGGACAGTATGACTATGGAATCACTGATGAATGGCAACACTGACATCCACAGCCTGAGATGCTAGTGTGCTGATCCTCTCCTTCATGTGGTGGGACAGAATCTGTTGGCATTCATGAAATTCAGCCTTCCTTGCCAGGAATACTGCATTGCACTTGCTCTTATCTTCAGCAGAAGCATCTGCCCCTCTTTGGAGCAACATCCTGTCAGAGGGACACACAGAAAACAGATGCAGTGTAAGTAGATGAAAGAGAGAGGGAGAGAGGGGGGAGGGGGGAGGAGTCACCTGACAATATCAGGATGGCCATGAAGAGCTGCAAAATGCAAGGCTGTCCGTCCCAAGTCAGGGTCCCGTACTCCCATGTCAGCTCCTCCCACACATATCAGTACCTGCAGAAGGTACTGATGTGACTGTGGTCACATAGCTGACACACCACATACCTCTGCCACTCTAAGATGGCCCAGTCTGCAAGCCAGACAGAGCGGTGTCAGTCCATTTCCATCTCTTGCATTAATGTCTGCCTTGAAGTGGTTGAGAAGAGCCAGCAGTAGAGGAAGGGATGGTAGGCCTGTGGGGTAGGGGGAGGGGAAGGTGTGCTACCTTGCTGAGGACAGAGGACCTCACCTCCTTGCACTGCAGTGTGGATGAGGAGATTACCGGAACTGTCTCTGTCTGTATCCACATTGAACTGGTAGGTCTGCAGTGAGGACATGTACCAGTTGGAGGGGAGGGGAGAGAGAGGGGAGGGGCTAACCTGCAAGCTAACTACCACTGGGTAGAAGTTGTCTGGGTTACTGGCTAACTGGAACACTCTTTGTTTCTCCTCCGGATGCAGCGGCTGACCTGCTACTATCTTCTTCTTTTTAAACAGAGGTTTGTGGGGAAGCTTCCTAGCCACTTCAGGGTTGAAACACACATCTTCAGGCATTCTACCTGAGGGATAATACCACGGAGGTAACAAGGACTCCTCCATTGTGGTGAAATGATGACCTCAACAGTCCATGGACAATGACATTCCATGATGATTTTCATCATCATGTGTACAGACAGTATTATTGCTAACTCAGCATATTATATTCACAAGGTGACTGTCACACTAACCTTCCTGGTCCCTGAGGGTCCAGACAGAGCTGCTAGTAGTGGACCCATTCTGAGTCCTGGAAATGGTGTGGATGGCCTGGGGCAGAGCCAGGGCACAGGCCAAGTGAGCAAGGGTGACCAGACCGGGGGAGAATGGCTGAGTCACACACACAACACCTGACTTCAGAAGACCACTGAGAGTCTGAGGAGAGAGAGAGAGGACTGTACTTGATGAACTATAGCATATCCATAGTGTACTACTCACATTGTAGCTCTCGGAAGCCAGGAGCAGCTTGCATAGTTCCAGAGGCTCCCTATCCAGCCCAGCCTCCCTACAGGTGTCTGCTAAGATTGTCTCCTCAGGGAAAAGACTGTCAAATGCTAGAGGCGGGTCCCCAGCAGAGAAGGAGGAGAAGCTGAGCTGACTGCCCCACAGGGTATTGCAAATAGTAACAGCACAGTGTGTCTGGGTGACGTCACTCATCCTGCATGCACCACGACCGACGTACTACTGTCCAAGATCAGAAAAACACGACACATGCAACAACACAATATCAACACCTCCAGCTACATCAATAACACTACATGACACAGTCGAACCGCACTTGAGAATAATTGGCAAAATTTATTTGCAGCGGAAGTAGGCGTGTCTACGTATGGCGGCAGATCGTGTACGTTTGTGACTGGTGGAAAAGAAAGGGCCTAGGCGAGTCGTTTCAATACTCATAGCATCGTTTATTGGGGCTATGCAATGCTGTAATGAAGTATAGTTATCAGTGGAATGAAAAATAAGGTGAAATACGGCTTGTTAGCGCTGTTTTAGGATCAGATATCAGTGAAGTCACTGTTGCTGTGGGAGGAAGTACTGAGTTCAGGCCATCCTAGCATCCAAAACAGGTAGCGGACAATACTTTTTTTGTAATTTTATGATTCTATAACTACTTTTCAATCTCGTGTTTGTGTTTTAGCCGTGTAGCTATCGTGTTATGAGTTTGTTCCAAGTTACAAATATCCAGGTGTGTATCGCGCATGCGTGTATGTACATAGATGTACACATTTAAACGTAACAGCAGAGCATTTCATCGAAGTCAGTAATTATTTCTGTCTGTATCTGAGCCTCTACTGATTCATCACCACTGCTGAAGTTGTCCTCAAGACTCAGGCAGAGTCTGTCTCTATCTCAGACTGTGAAATGTGTGATGCATACTCTACCAGCATTAGTACACCCTTGACTGTGATATCCTGGTCCACAGCAGTTTCTACATCTACACTGATTGCCAGGTTGTTCTGAAATCCCTTTTTGCTACATGTTTCAGGAGGTGGTAGCTCACCATATGGGTTCTTTTTAGTAGAACCCTGCCACATTTTAGCAACCCAACAATAACGCATCCAATGTCTTCACGTGACAGTTGAACTGGGCATATGCTCCTTTTCATTCAATATTCTGTCGCTAACAATACCCCTTATTGCATTATACCAAGCTTTATGTTGTTTTTTCTCTGTGTGTGAGAGAAAGTGTTGCTGTGGTGTCTCATTTAGGAATGTATTGTGGGTTGTCAAATATGGGACAACCCACAATACATTCCTAAATGAACAAATGTTTTACCTCTGTGTGATGTGCCTTGCAAATGCAATTATCAGGAGCTAGTTCTGAGGTCCTTCCCCAAGTGCCGTAATGACTCACATAAGCACTTGATTTATTGCAGAGTAAGCATGGAGTGCAAAGCCTGTCTGGACGATGCTTGGAGAAGTGTACCTATTTGATTGTCTGTGAGTATCCTGGCCCCTTGTATTGGTAGATGCGTAGAAATACAAGGAACTAGAAGTCTATACTCCTTTCATACTATAGACTATCAAGGTAGCCAAAGTGAGCAAGTAGTGAAAAGCATTCTACCGACCTTTGTTAAACTTACCATGCTCTACATGCCACTAATTGTATGCACTTTTCTTTGGCTCCAGGAAAGAGATCCACACTTTGGACACAACACTTCGGGATGAATAATGAAGCACTGATTATATAGGAAGGCATTAATAAACTTTTTATGACATGTTTACCTGTGTTATGGATTTGTTCCAAGTTTTATCAATAGCTGTGCCTCTAAATAAACGTTGGGATAACTAAAATTCTAGACGCTTGTTGGCCACGTGGCTTGGTCAAGTGCGAGTGATATTATTAGGCTTCAATTCTTCCAAGTTTGGAAGTTATTGGGTTACGCAATCCATACTTATAAAAAGAAACGTCGTTTCCTCATTATCGCTAACGTCAACTTATGAATTTATTCATATGAAATTAAATCTCCGTATAGAAGCGTTTCCGCGTACGCGTGCGGTTCGACTGGACATGTGTCGACAAATTTCTAATAACTTACTAGTACTCCACTCGTGCCACACATCCGCGATTGAAGTGACGTAATCACGAGCTTGGAGCCACACCTCATGAATAAGCTTACACTTCTACAAAGGGGGGTATTAATTAGAAATCCTTGAAGGCGGGAAAAACTGTAGTTTAGAATTATCAGTAGTTAGAGTGTCGTCTAAAAGAATGGAAGGAGAAAGAATATTGCAGGAGTTGAAGATGGAGGACCATCTGGAAAGTCTTGTAGAACGTACCACTGTAAGTAGGTCTAGTGTAAGTAGGTCTCTGCTTCCTGCATGCACGCCTCCTCCTGTAAACTAAGATTACTGCTCTCTGTGCCCAGAACTACATGTCGCCGCTATTCCACACGGAGCCTCCTCCATGCAATAAGACCCTGGCTAAACTGGAGGTGTTCTCGCTGAAACTGTTGAAACAGTGTGTGGAGAGAGGGAAGACCAGCCCAGCCACCCACCACCTCAACACCCTCTGCCATCTTGCTATATCATGCCTGCAGGTATAGGGGCGTGGTCTGCTAGGTCACTGAAAGTAGTTCATGTGTTGTGTGTCTGTAGGTGTGTGCAGGAGCCTCGGGAAGAGTGCCTCCTCTCAGTTTTGAGAAGCTCCTCCTCCACTTTGCCCAGCTCTGTCTGAGTCATGGAGACTTCAGTAGTGCCATTGGTGCCTGCCAGCAGCTGAGGGGGAGGCTGTCAGGAAAGGAGGAGGGAGGGAGAGAGGAAGGGAGAGAGGGAGATACACTCCTGAAGCATGCCTTTGACCTGGTATGGAAAGCTGCTCTCACTGTGGAACAGACTGGTCAGGACAAGACAAATGCAGAGAATCCATGCCGTGTGGCCGCTGATCAATGTCTAGATCTTCGTGAAGAAGCCTTCTTGTGCCTCCTGACTGCCAGGGAAAGGAATGCTGTGTTTGCTGTGGATCGTATTGTGAAGACATCCCAACACTACCTGCAGCTGAGCGCAGGGAAGACAAGACAATGTTCAATGTTGGCAGAGTGCTACCAGAGACTAGACAAGTTTCATGCTTCTCTTCTTGCCCTCTGTGATCTGCCCTCCCTCCTCCCTCCCTCTCACTCCTTCCTGTGTGTTGACTACCTCTGTCTGGTGGCCAAGGTGTCAAGTATTGCTGGCCACACCCACCAGGCTGCTCTCTACCTGGCCAAGGCCAAGGAGGTGTGTCCCGGCCTCAGGGACTCTGGCTCCCATTTGCCCTCTGTCCATCTGCCCTCTACACTCCTACACATGGACCAAATGGACACTGAGAATGAGAAGAGGTTGTGTGGAGTGCTGCAGCTGGTCTGTGCCGAGCTGAGATTGTGGTGTGAGGCTGGTCAAGATGACACAGAGAGGGTAGCTAGATGGAGGGAGGTAGGCAGTGACAGATGTGATGAGAGTTGTGTGGTTCCATCCTACACTAAATGACACAGGCACAGCTCTTGAAGAAGACGTCACTTCTTGTTGATTGTCTCAGACATTCTGGTTGCCATGGTGATATCATGGCAACGCTGGCATCCACTGCCAGAGTCCTTCTTCCTCTACTGCTGTGTGAGGATGGGGAGGATGGGGAGGGTGGGGAGGTGATGGTGGAGATGTGGGTGAGAGGGAAGAAGGAGCTGGACTCTGGTGACCTGCAGCAATGGAAGGGCAGGTGTGTGGGTGGGTGTGGGTGTGGGTGTGTTGATATTCAGATTTATCTCTTTGTGTCCTAACTCACAGGACCTTGATGTCACTGCTCCCTCCTTCACACCCTCCCCTCTCCACCAAGCACAGAGCTCACATCCTCAATGCTGAGTTCACTCGCTACACTGACCAGGGATCAGCCAATTACATTGCAGCAGGCAAAGAGTTGATTGATGTGTACCGTGAAGGAGGGAAGCGGTGGGATGTGGAGAGGGGAAAAGTGATGGTTGCCATTGCCACTGCTGACAGGTTAGTGTACTCTCTCTCTCTCTCTCTCTCTCTCTCTCTCTCTCTCTCTCTCTCTCTCTCTCTCTCTCTCTCTCTCTCTCTCTCTCTCTCTCTCTCTCTCTCTCTCTCTCTCTCTCTCTCTCTCCTCCCTCCCTCTCTCCATATCACTCTCACCTATGCAGCTCATTGCTAGATGAAGCCTTGGAGGTGCTGGGAGGTGTAGAGGGTAGTTCATATCACACACCCTCCCATCAGCACCAGGCACTCCTCCACCTCGCCTCTGCACACACCCTCAAGGCCGTTGCTGTCCTACAGGACAAGATGGGGTGAGAAGTGCAACATTATTTAGTGACCTGTATATACTGGCTATATACAGATCATGTGATGTTGGCATGGGCTCACATGATCCAGTGTCTGAGTCATGTGACCAAGGCTCCAGAGCAGTAGATAAGTGTGTTAGTCTGAGCGATGAACAGCGCAAGGCACTCTATGATGGAGAGGTGGAGAAACACTTAGTGTGGGGAGTGGAGAAGTGGTGTCAGTGGGGGGAGAGCGAAGGAGAGGGAGAGAGGGAAGAGGAGGGAGAGAAAATATTCTATTTCCTGCATCTGACAGCTGAGTTATGTTTGGTGACAAGACAGGTGAGCCTCTCATTGCCAGGTATACAGGTAATGGATTATGTTCCCTTGCAGTTTAATCTGGCATTAAAGAGTTTGGAGGTCATATTGAATATCTACCAGCCGACCCCCTCCCTGACTGCCTCCTATCAGACTGCTCTTGCTACCTACTGTCTGTTGGGGGTTCGTGAAGGTGCCGATATCTGCTGGGGAACTATTGAGAAGAGACTGCTTGGAGCAGTGAGAGGTGAAGTCGGAGGGAAGGGAAGAGGAGTGAGGAGCACCAGTCACCTGGTAACCTCCTACCTGAAGTGCCGACTGGCGCTGGCCACTCTCTACCTCCACAGGGGAGAGGTAGGTGGTCAGTCCCTTGCAGAGGGACAAGGTGGTGAGCTGAGTTCCCTCTTCAGGCTGACAGGGGCAGGGCAGAGCTGGTAGGACTGTTTCGTGATCCACTGCTCTCCCGTCACACCCTCTCTGCCCACACCCTCACTGCTGGCACCAAGATCACCACAGCACATCTCCTCCAGACACGGTACACTGCCACCCAGCCTCTGAAGCAGTTCCTGACTCAACTTCTCACTGATCAGTCCACACAGCCTGAGGTATGTACATGTAGGCCTGCAGTAGTCTCAGTGGTAGCTGCCCCTCCCCCCCTCTAGTGTAAGGCAGTATGTCATGTGACATCAGTGGAGCTGGTGTCCAGTGCAGTGAAGACCCTGACTAGTCTAGCCCACCACCATGGGCCCCGTCCAGAGGTAGAGCCAACACATTAATAGACACATTAACTACTGACACTTGTCACAGGGAGGGGGGAGGGAGGGACTGTCCTCTGGCCCTGGGTCGTGGGATACTCTGAGCCAACTACTGGATGGCCTTCTGCAGCTCTCCTCTATGTACCTCAGACAGGCAGCAGTGAGGGAGGCTCTGTACTATGCCAGAGAAGGGGCTGCATTGGCCAGGAAGGTGGCCCTGGCTGCATGGTCAGTGAGATATGACAGCACTCCCACAGTTCTTATCCAACATGCCTCCCATGACTTCAGGTACACTGAGTTCTGTTTGTTACTGGCACGGATCCATCGCACTAAAGGAGACATGGAGGCAGCTGAAGCAGCAACTCTCTCCCTCTCCCCTCTTCCCTCTCCCCCTTCTCCCTCCAGCTGGGATAAACTGCACACAGCACTCGCTGAGGCAGAGGCAGAGCTTGCCCTCAACCATCCTTCAAAGGCTCTCACTGTCTGCTCTGATGCTATTAATGACAGTACCAGTATGTGGTGTGACGTGGACATGGACCTTGCTCTTGCTGGGCTGCACCTCGTGGCAGGCAAGGCAGCTGTTCAGGAAGTAGCTCTCACTCGTCCTGTGCTCATGGAGGAGCTATGGGGGCAGGCCAGAGGGAGAGGGAGGGAGAGGGGGAAAACTGGTTCCAAGAGAGGGGTCCTGAGCTGGCTCTCTCTGGTTCCCAAGCCATTCCAGCAAGCTCTCTCCCACTTCTGTACGTCACTTCAACTCTGCTATCCAGCCTGCCCTCCGCCACTGCTTAGAGAAGTATACCAGTGGCTGAGTGTGGTGCTGTCTCCCTACCACTCCCTCCTCGCTACCCACTGCCTACTGCACTCCTTCCATCTCTCCCTGGGACACCAGGCAGCCACAACTCTGGCCAAGAAGATACAGAAGTACTCTCCCCAAGACTGCAAACATCCATTTCACAATATCCTCGTCACCTTACAGGACGGCTCTGAAGTCTGTTCTGCAAGCAGTGACCCACTAGTCCTGGCCCGTGATGTGTTACGTCCTCCCACCTCCCCCCCTTCCCTCTCAGTTACCTCCTCCCTTCTCTCTGCCCTGCCTGAGGGATGCCAATTGACTGCAATCTGCCTGTTTCCCTCCACTAGTTCCTCTCAGGTACATGCACACTACCTCTACTGGTACTTGGTGTACACAATGTGATGTGTGGTGTAGGGTGGACAGGACCACCTACTGGTGTGTGCAGTGGGTAAGAACAGAGAGCCCCTGTTTGTTAAGACTGTAATTGATGGTCATACCAAGTTGGAGGAATTCTCGTGTCTCTTGGCCGAGTCTGAGGCAAGCATGCAGCTCAGTGAGAAGAGGGCGTGGTGGGGAACAAGACGACGACTGGACCGCAGGATAAAGGCATGTTATATACAAACATAATGTATGATTATGACATCGCTTACTGTTGCAGGAAGTTGTGAATGGTATCCAGTCAGAATGGCTGGGAGACTGTGCAGATGTTCTAGTCCCCCCACCCTCCTCCTCCTCCCCCGAGGCCACACCCTACCACCTGCTGTGTGTTGGTCGTAGGTTACAGCACCTCCCCTGGGAGTCCATCCCAGTCCTCCAGGGACAGCCTGTAGCCAGGACTCCCTCCCTCACCTTCTCAGTGGCCCACCAAATACTGCAGACCACCCAGAGAAGGTGGGGGAAACCCTACCATTTGGCTCACTAATCATTTCCAACTGACGTACCCAGTAGCTTGGTGGACCCCGAGAGGGGCTACTTTGTTCTAAATCCTCGTGGGGACCTGCCTGCCACAGAGAAGAGATTCCATGGCTGGTTTGAAGAGGAGCTGGGGTGGACTGGGGTAGTGGGACAGGCTCCAACTTCCAACCAGTTCTCTGAGGCACTGGAGGACCATGATGTGTTTGTGTGAGCTAATGGTACTTACAGTCTTGTTGTGTGTTCATGTCTGCCAGTCTCTACAGATACTGTGGACATGGTACAGGGAGGGAGTTCCTGGCTACTGATCATTTCCAGTTGCTAGGTTGCCAGGCAACCACTCTACTGATGGGGTGTGGCTCTGGGAGATTAGTAGTGGGTGGGTGTTGTGATCCGTCTGGGATGGCCCTAACCTACCTCCTGGCTGGCTGGTGAGAAGTAGCTGGAATTTTGAGATGCTCTCCACACACACACACACACACACACACACACACACACACACACACACACACACACACACACACACACACACACACATACACACACAGCCCCTCTCTAGTGGCAGTTCTGTGGGATGTGACTGATGGTGATATTGACAGGCTGTCCAGAGCTCTCCTAGAGGAGTGGCTGGAGCAGAGAGAGGGAGAGAGGGTACTGCTGGGGCAGGCTCTGGCTACAGCGAGGTCTGTGTGCAAGTTGGAGGGACTTAATGGCTATGCTGCTGTCATGTATGGAGACCCTAGCAGTGCAGTTGTCAGATAGACAATCTCTATCAGTAGTCACTTTTATTTTTCATTTATCAGAAGTCATTGCTTGTACATAATATTATTTCAGCTGAGAATGTGATGGTATTAGCAGTTAGTGTTGACAGTGTGTGGAGGTGGCTCCCTCTGTTGAGGGGGTGTGGTCATCCTCACTCACGTCAGACTGGCTGTTGGGTTCACTGCTGCTCTCACTGCAGCTGCTGGAGGACTCAGTGGGCAGCTCTTGATCTGGGGTCAAAGTAGATGTGAGGATCGAGTGGCTGGCTGGCTGGCTGGCTAGGGGTCATACCCAGTGTGAGTCTCTCCTGGAGAAGAGGGTAGATCTCCTTCACTGTGGCATTCCCAGGCTCCAGCTCCATCACCTCACACAACACATTATACAGCATTACTAAGAGCATGAGAGAATTTAATACTGACAGACTTTCTGGCAAAGGAGCTGGGCAGCTGCGTGGTGGTCACTGAGTAGACAGGACACACACTCTGCCACCTGCATGGTGGAGGTTGTACCATGTACATGTAGATAGGAGGTACTGACCAGCTCTAGGGGGGCGTGGCCATCCACTGAGGTGCAGGATGCCAGGTCAAAGGTTACACCAGCTGCTTTAAGTATGACTCCCTCAGAGCAACTGCCATCACTGGACTCAGAGGCTGGACAGAGAAGGAGAGGGAGGAGGGGTACTAATACTGTGCCTGGGGTCGCTCATGAGTCATTTACTGGTGTCCAATGATTCACTGCTCCTCTTGCTGTCAATGGATGGTGAAGTGATTGGGTTGCCATGGTGACCATTACAGGTCTCGTCAGCTGTTGAGCGGTGTCCATAGTAATTGTAGCATTACAACCATTTCTCCATACCTGTACGTGTGTGAGGCTGGCGCAGTGAACCAGAGCTTGCCGTGTGGCGTTCATCTGAGGCAGTTGCCATGGCTCGAGGCGCATGGGCGGGGCTTGTACTACACCACACCCACAAATGACCCGCGGAAATGGATAAGTTTGCCTTCTCCCGCTTCTCTGAAAAGCGTAACTACAAGGTGAGCAGGAGTAGGCTTGTAACTGTGTAGTGGTCATCTCTCTCGGCCTCGCTCCCAGTCCAGCGACACTGCTGGCTATGACGAGTATGTGGAGGGAGTGGAACCGGAGGAGACGGCCTCGCTAGAGACCCACATAGGAGAGGTGGGTGGGGCTTACAGGTTAGGTACCATACGTACCTGTAATTGGGGTGGAGTGATGTGTATGTGTCCTGGGCAGGCGTACTCCCTCCCCTCACCCCACCCTCCTAGAGCAACATAGGGTTCAGACTGGTGCAGAAGATGGGATGGCAGAGTGGGACAGGGCTGGGCCGAGATGGACAAGGTACTCACTCCTCTCCTCCTCCCTCTCCCCCTCCCCCCCCTCCCTTCTCTCTGCTGTGTGTCTGTGCTGTTGTTTACTTGTGCAATGTGTAGGTCGACGTGAGCCCATTCCATTTGAGCTGAAAGATGATAACATGGGACTGGGACGCTGGAGCTATGAAGTATGTACCTCTCTTATAATGTCACCTGTGTACTATTGTATGTGTGTGTATGTACCTCTCTTATAATGTCACCTGTGTACTATTGTATGTGTGTGTATGTACCTCTCTTATAATGTCACCTGTGTACTATTGTATGTGTGTGTATGTACCTCTCTTATAATGTCACCTGTGTACTATTGTTTGTGTGTCAGATGGAGCAGGCACAAGATGCCACTGACAAACGCAAGCAGCTGGAGACAGAAAAGGAGATTACTGCAGACCGTGTGGAGAAGTACAAGGTACATGGTAGGGCTAGTACTGACATTGGTCCCTGACATGACATCACTTATTACAGTTGCAAGCAGAGAAGGAGGAGAAGTTGGCTGAGACCATTATTGAGATGAACAAGTCATTTTACTGTGAACTGTGTGACAAACAGTATTACAAGTACTCAGAATATGACAACCACCTCAACTCCTATGACCACCATCACAGGCAGGTCAGTAGCCCCTCCCACCCCAAGCAGTAAGATAAAGACTCTGTGTGTGTGTGTGTGTGTGTGTGTGTGTGTGTGTGTGTGTGTGTGTGTGTGTGTGTGTGTGTGTGTGTGTGTGTGTGTGTGTGTGTGTGTGTGTGTGTGTGTGTGTGTGTGTGTGTGTGTGTGTGTGTGTGTGTGTGTGTGTGTGTGTGTGTGTGTGTGTGTGTGTGTAGCGCCTGAGGGACCTGAGGCAGTGGGAGACTGGCAGGAGGTTTGGAGGCCATCGTAGTGAGGAGGAGAAGGAGAAGAGACGAGCAGCCTACACTGTAGCTGTGGAGAGGGCACACATGTTACAGAGGTATTTGCTGCTGTCACTTAGTGATGGGTGTGGTCACTTCAGTGGGTCTTCTCTAGGAGAGAGAGGAGGAAGGTCTCTCCAGGGTTTAAGCCTATTGGGGGAGAGGGAGGAAGGGCCTCTCGCCACCATTCAGGGCAACTTCCAGCCCACCCCCCTCGAGGTAATGTCCTGTAGGACAGGTCTACACATTGTTAGTATTGTACCTTGTGCAGAGGTAAGAGGGGCTGGGGTCAAAAGGTCAAGTGAAGAGAGTACTCTAGTGTCCAGCAAAGTGTCTCGTATTACCAAATATGGCCTCAAGTTTCAGTCAGCAGGAAATTTGGTAACCGTGGGAGACAAGGTACAAATGGAGGAAGGTGATAAGAGGGGGAGTGGCTACAAAGACAGTGTGGAGGAGGTGGTAGCATCTCATTCCCATCTCCCTCCTAGTGAGGAGAGGAGACCTCCGGTACCCAGGAGGACTTGGGCTGACAAATACCGAGTGGACATGAACAATGACTTGGGCCCAAAGCTCTCTTTTGGTTTCTCTAAAATTAAGAAGTCTCAACATCCCCCCCAGGGGACAGACCCCCAGGAGACAGACCCCCCTGAACAATCACAGGATGTGTCGGCCCCTGGCCCTCCACCACTAATGAGTAGACAGCGAGAGCTGATGACAAAGGCTTTTGGAGGGGACTCAGACAGTGATGAGGAAGGAGAGGGGGCAGCGCTGGTGAAGATGGCAGTCAGGGGAACTCCACGGTTCATGTTCCAAATCAGAAAGTGACATGGACCATGGACAGTCATATTACATCACCTGCCAGTGTACATGACATAATGTATTCACTATTATATAACACCTGTACAATTTGACACAAAAGTCTACTTTTGGGTAGAAAACTAAATGACTTGTTGCATCTGTTGCTCTAGGCTAAGATTGTTCTTCTAGAAATTTGAACACAGAGGAAAAATCTTTATCAGAGTATCCCGACTGGTTCATGAGGCGGTAGATCTGCAGTGCCAGGCCCCCCAGGGGTGTGGCTGTACCACTTTCATTGGCCACTGTCTGGGACAGTCCCAAATCCTGTGGGGGGGGGGGGGGGGGGGAGGGGGAGCCATGACATGCACCAGTCCCTGAGTATAGTCCTCACTTTGGTCATGAGAGCTGTGCCAAACCCTCCCTGGTAGTTATTGCTGGACGGTACTCCATCCAGTACCCCAGGGCAAGGGTTGTAGACCTCACTACTCCAGCACCTACCACTGGCACTGTTGATCACCTGACAGTCAGGCAGTGATCACATGACCACAAGATAACCTCACAATGAGGAACTTACTGTTGACATCACTTTGGGATCCAGACCAAGCCTGTAAGATGTTAGAGCCCACTTATGAGCATCACATGAATATCACATGACTGTCAGCTGACCTGATGGCTAACTGCAGGGCCTCACTGGTTCCAATCATTCCAATAGCCAGTAACATATTATTACATACTTTGGCTGCTTGTCCATTGCCATGGCCACCACAGTGAATGACATTCTTACCCATACACTGTAGAAGGGGTGTGGCTCTGTTGTAGTTGGCCTCAGACCCTCCCACTAGAAATGACAGGATTCCTTTCTTAGCTGCTCCCACTCCTGCACAGCCAATGGACACCTCAATACACACACACACACACACACACACACACACACACACACACACACACACACACACACACACACACACACACACACACACACACACACCTCCAGACACAGGGGCATCAATAAACTCCACTGCCTTGTGCTCAGTAAGTGATGCTAACTGACGAGCCTCATCAGGAGCAATAGTACTGGAGTCAATAAGTAACGAGCCACCTTGGACTTGGCTGAAAGGTAGAGACATAGTTGGAACTATACAACTAGTATTGGAGTCAGCCATCCTTGTCTCACCTGAGGAGGCCATTATTTCCAGAATAACATTCCAGCACATTCTTCCCTGAGGGCAGCATGGTGATGATGGTGTGTGCTCTGGAGGCCACTTCAGCTGGGCTTCCCACCCTCTCCCCGCCCCCAACTGCCTCCATTCTGGCCTCCGCCACATCATACAGCACCAGCTGGTGGCCATGGGACAACAGATTCTGTGCCATGGGCAGGCCCATGTTGCCGAGCCCAATGAAACCCACGCTCTGGAGGAAGGAATCTGTTAGTGCCGTGACTACCACTTGACGGTTGACGGCCTACCCCAGTCTGCTGGGTATAGCACCTCCTGGCCACCCTCAGCATCCCACTACCAGCTCGAGACAGACATGCGGCTAGAGACGCCATCGAACTTTGACCTCTGCACTAATACGGAGGCTGCACGGCAGATTTTCGTGTGCGTGGAAGTATACCATCACTGCTTTTACGTTTTAAGGATGGTGTTTGTAACACTGGGCCATTTACAATCACTGGACTGGACTGGCGGACTCGTTGAAATCGCATATTCCCCAGGCATGAACTATCATAGATCTATTAATGCAAGAAGACAGTGACCCTTTCTTGGATGAGATACACTGTCGTCCGCAATGTTTATATGTACATGTGTACAAAGGCCTGTGTCTACACGCACTGTACTAGCATGAATCAACAGGCTACATGTAGCTCAGATATACACTGACCCCTGCAAGATCATCACACAGACCTATCTAATGTCAGCACAAGCCTATAGCTTAACACTTAAAATTTGGAGTCACTGTCTCGCTTAGGTCTAATCCTGTGAGTACTCGAATTCATGCCTGGTAGCGACAATTTCAGCAAATCCACCACTGAGTCCAGGGATTTTAGACAGCCTTTATGATGCTTCCATGTTAATTAAAGGTTGTGTGATTACCAGTGTGTTTTAGAGCTGACCATCCAAGTCTATTCATAGACATTCATGTGACTTACTATTACTTCAATGTATTATGAAAACAATCATTTTCTCATTGTGCATTTGCTGATGTTTCTATATACCTTCTGGAATAAACAATTTTAAGTGTTAAGCTATAGGCTTGTGCTGACGTTAGATAGGTCTGTGTTAGGCCTTTCCGGATTATGCTCAAATTATTCTGTATTATGCCATTCCTTTATGCTTAAATTATTTACCTATTATTCCATAACTTTGACCCATTATTCCTTACAATATATACATTAATTTGACTTACAACAATTATTTACGATGGTTACTGTAACATAAGGGAACAATATATAATCTTCAAGAGATTATTGTTAAGTGAAAATGATGTTTGCAAGATTGAAAATGCACAATCGGCTGATGCTGATGATGGTTTTATGGTAAGACTTGACCTACAAGTTGTCAACCAATTACGTAATTTTCTGTGGGTGTAGCTGTCAGGAGTTACTTTGTAGCCTATTATGCTCCATTAGTAGAACATAACCCATTATGCTCAAAATTATGCTGGCATAATCTAGTCTAGCAGGGGTCAGTGTATATCTGAGCTACATGTAGCCTGTTGATTCATGCTAGTACAGTGCGTGTAGACACAGGCCTTTGTACACATGTACATATAAACATTGCGGACGACAGTGTATCTCATCCAAGAAAGGGTCACTGTCTTCTTGCATTAATAGATCTATCATAGTTCATGCCTGGGGAATATGCGATTTCAACGAGTCCGCCAGTCCAGTCCAGTGATTGTAAATGGCCCAGTGTTACAAACACCATCCTTAAAACGTAAAAGCAGTGATGGTACTTCCACGCACACAAAAAACTGCCGTCCATCATGTATATACAGCCCTTCGTATTATAAGTGCAGAGGTCAAAGTTCGATGGCATGGACAGAGACCACGCCATATTTACAACCTCCGCCCACTTCAATTTGAGGAACTCATAATTTGGCTTCTCTAAAATTTTAACCGCGTGGCGGGGCCCTAAGGGAAGGCAAGAGCTATTCTACAGTCCCTGTTATGGTAAAGAACCTCATCCGACAGTGATTTTATGCAAAATGGTGACTAGGAAGAAAAATGGCGCTCCAGACAGCAAGTATTTCGAAGCCCCTGACACCATCCTCAAGTTTGAGCCTGTAAAGCAGTGGCTGGTAAAGAATTGTAGGAAGGTGAGTGGTGTGGGGATGAGGATGTGAGCGCGAGAGAGAGGAGGAAAAGAGAACCGCTACAGGAAAAAGACAACTGCGCAGCTTTGCGCGGGCTCTATTCTATTTAATGCACACACTTCACTGACTGAGTACGGCTCTTTCTCCTCACGTGATACAGTATACACAGGCTGACCCGCCAAGCAACAAGAATCTGGCCATGCTAGTGTGTGTTATGCTGCAGTTCCAGGAGGTAAAGAGGATACATACTACATGCTGTTCACATGCTGTTCACATGCTGCCCGTCTGTCAATATGTAGGATGCAATGGGCCGTCATGTCAGTAACCCAGCCCTCACCAAGCTGCCTGCTCCACTCTTTGAAGACCTCTCTCCGGGAGGTTCTCTCTGCCACATCCTGACTACAGCATATCGTGTGAAGACAGAGCAGTCATGGTAGGAGCAAGTGTGTTAGTACTTCTCTCTCTCTCTATCACTCTGGGTCTACTTTGGCAGGCGAAGGTTTGACTTCCACTCTCCTGCTCGCATCGACCGAGGGATGGAACTGTTTATCACCATCCACCGCGACCTGGGCCAGAACAAGGTGTGGGAGCCGCCTCGTCTCTTCTTTGATGGGTCTGTCTCGCGGCAGACAGTGCAGCAGTTGACAGAGATAGTAAAGAGACATCAGGTATGGCGGGAGGAATGGTGATATGGTGTGTTGTGACTGTGTGTGTGATCTCAGGGCTCAGTTGTTGACTCAGTGACCTCAGCTAGTCATGTGATCTACCCAGCCCCACCCCCCTCCCAGAGCCCAGGGGACGAGTTCTTCAGACCAGTGGCCATAAAGGGACGCAATGCTACAGTTCACTGGTGGTACACCCCTGACAGGTACTGCACATCTCTCCCCCCCCCCTCTCTCCCTTTCTCTCTCCCTCTCTCTGTCAAGTTCTGTCTGTCCTACACTGTCCACAGCTATGATAATGTGGTCCCAAGTAGTGAGCTGGGTGGAGTCACAGTGGAGGCCCCACGGGCTAAGTCCAAACAGTGGTGGGTGAGCAGTCGCTGGCTGACGGACTCTGATCTCTACAATGAGTGGATGAATGAAGAGGACTATGAGCTGCTGCTAGTGGTGAGGGAGAGGAGGGGAGAGGGGATAGGAGGTTATCGTGTGTTCCCATTCAGGATGGACGACTGAAGCCCACAGCTCCCTATCTTGGGTTTACACGACGGAAGGCTGTTAAGATCTCGCCCACTGCTGAGGAGGTGACTACTGGTAGTTGTCAGATTGGCCCTTGAAGTTGGTGTGTGTGTTCCTTTAGCCAGAGCCTGTGGAGATGGGGGCACGGAGGTCACGTGCCAAACGACGTCGCTCCCCTTCCCCGGTGGAGCTGCGAGGTTCCAGCAAGAGGAAAAAGTCAACAGCCACTCGCAGGATCCCCCCCAAGGTGAGGGAGGGAGAGGAGGAGGGAGGGGGGAAAGAGGAGGGAGGAGGGAAGGAAGAAGAGGACCTCACCAGGGAGATGCCCAACCCTCTCTCAGCTCCTAAAGTGGAGGAAGTCCCTCAGACCATCTCCAGGGAAGGTAAGGAGGGACAGGGTCATGGGGTCTCCAGTCAGTCCATTCCTGTACACACACAGCCACACCCACTGCTGCTAAACTGATGGAGCTAACTCCCGTAACATCTGCAAATGATGAGATTGCTATGGAAACCACCTCTCAGGCTTCTTCCAATACTGGGTCAGGGATTACATCACCTCTGAAGGATGTCCTCCCTCCACCCATTCCCACCAGCACTCTCTCACAAGCCACACCCATTTCTACCCAACCATCAGACTCGGCTTCATCTGAACTGTCCCAGCCACCAACTGAAGGTGGGTAAGGTCTGTGTCTGAAGGTAGTCCATCACCCTCCCTCTCTCTCTCTCTCCACAGCAACCAATACTGATACAGCAGCCAATGGGCGTGCCTTGTCAGGACAAGAACGTCGTATCCTTAGCAACAAGGAGACCTTCCCTGGAGACGAGGTGGTGGTCCATCAGGCCCACAATATCATCATTCCTAGCTACGCTGCTTGGTTTCACTATCACTCCATCAGTGCCATTGAGAAGAGGTCACTGCCAGAGTTCTTTAATGGCAAAAATCGCTCCAAAACTGCCGAAATGTGAGCCACTTACATCCACACTACTGTTGGGCTCCTACTTGGAGCAGCCTCACTACAACTGCCTCCATCTCTCTCTACAGATATTTGGCCTATCGCAATTTTATGATTGACAGTTTCAGATTGAACCCAACCGAGTACCTGTCAGTCACCAGTTGCCGTAGAAACCTGGCAGGTGATGTGGGAGCCATTCTGCGTGTGCATGGCTTCCTGGAGCAGTGGGGGCTCATCAACTACCACGTGGAGAGTGAGAGACATGTCCACTCCATGGGGCCTCCCTCCACTGCCCACTTCAATGTGCAGGTACAGTGAGGTAGCCATGACATCACTGTGTTCAGTGGTCTCTGTTCTGGTGGACACACAGGTGGATACTCCAATGGGAGTCCAGCCACTGCCTGCCTCCAAGACTGGGCAGAGTGCCTCAGAACAGCTCATACAACTGCAGGAGAAGAAGGGAGAGAAGGAGAGGTCCATAGATGGGAACTTTGGGTGAGTGATGTGCAGTCAGGGGGTGTGGTTTCAGAGGTTAAGTTCCTTGTTTAACCCCTTTGTTACAGCCTGAAGGGAGGGGTGTATGGGAAGGAGGACAGTGTGATGAAGCCATGGACTGATCAGGAGACTCTGCTCTTACTAGAGGTAGACAGACAGACAGACAGACAGACACACAGAGACACACACACACACACACACACACACACACACACACACACACACACACACACACACACACACACACACACACACACTACTCTGTGATGCTGCCATAGGCTCTTGAACTTCATCGTGATGATTGGAACAAGGTGGCCCAGCATGTCGGCTCAAGGACTCAAGATGACTGCATCCTCCACTTCCTCAAGCTGCCCATTGAAGATGGCTACATTGACGAGGCATCTCTCGGTCCTCTTGCCTTTCAACCCGTCCCATTCAGCCAGCAGGGGAACCCCGTGATGTCTACTGTGGCCTTCCTCGCCTCAGTAGTGGACCCACGGGTTGCCTCCGCAGCTGCCAAGGCTGCTCTCGGTGAGTACTTGGACATAGTCTCAAGCACAGCTTCATACTACCTCCTGCAGCTGAGTTCACCAAGATGAAGGAAGAACTACCTGAGAATTTGACAAAAGGTTCAGCAAAGACTAAAGATGGTGACAGTATGGAGGGAGTTAAAGATGGAACTAGTAGTGAAGAGGTTAAAGAGAGTGAGAATGGCAGTGGTGATAGTGAAGGAGACAGCAAGGAGGGAGGGGGGGAGCAGGAGAACGAGGAGAAATCTGGGGAAGAGGAGAGGGCTGACACTGGAGGCAAGCTCCCTGAGGCCCTCTCCATGCCCACTGACACTTCAGTCCAGTCTGCAGCTGCCTCTGCGCTCGCAGCAGCAGCTGTCAAGGCCAAGGTCCCTGACTCCTGCCTCATGATGTGAGTGTGTGTGTCATGTACTGTGTGTTCCAATGCAGCATCTCGCCATGGTAGAGGAGAGGAAGATTAAGAGTCTTGTGGCGTTGCTAGTGGAGACACAAATGAAGAAGTTGGAAATCAAATTGAAGCATTTTGAGGAGCTGGAGACAATTATGGATCGTGAACGAGAGTCGGTGAGGGGTGTGGTTTATCATGTATGGTTCCTATGTTTATGTTCCCTTATCTGTGTGACCAGCTGGAGCTGCAGCGTCAACAGCTGTTAGCTGATAGGCAGCAGTTCCAGAGAGACCAGCTCAAGGCTGCCGAGCTAAGAGCCCTCCAGTCCCCCACACTGGGGCCCACCACCCCCCTACAATTCCCCCCCTCTCGCCCCCCACACCGCTCCCCTACCCTAATGACCCCCGCCCAACCAACAGCCACCATGGCTATTATCCAACCTGATGCAGAGGAACCAAAGGCCAAGTTGCCAGAGGGTGAGGTGGCTCAGTCCAATCCTCTCTCTATCAGCACTGCAGGGACTGTGGCAGCTGTCGATGAAAAGAGTGAAGAGAAGGTGCCAATTACCATGGCAACTAATGTGACTGACTCTGTAGCTGTATTGAATCAACAGGCTGAACCTGTTGCCATGGCTACACCATCAATTGCTGATGTGGGTGTGGTCAATGAGGGTGTCGAGGAAGCCGAGGAGAAAACTGAGGACACAGCTCTCCAAGATGAAGAACTGGACAAAATGGACACTGGGTTAGTGACTACTGCATCGCTGCCTACCGATGAAGATGGACCACCCATTATTGAAGCCACACCCACTACCGTTGAACCTACTGTAGAACCCTTGGAAGAGAGCAGTGTAGCTCCACCCACTGATAATGGAACCACACCCACTGTGGAAGATGCTGAAGCCACACCCATAGATGAGCCCTATGAAACCACACCCATTTCTGGCAGTGCTCCACCCGCTGATGCTATTACTGAAGCTATGCCTACAGAAGATGATGCTCCACCCCCTCCAGTGGAGGTACTAGGATCAGATGTTGTGGATGAGACAGTGAACACAGTACCAGATGAGACAGTGACTCCAGTACCAGATGAGACAGTGACTCCAATACCTGAGGAGACAGTGACTCCAGTACCAGATGAGGAGACAGTGACTCCAGTACCAGATGAGACAGTGACTCCAGTACCAGATGAGGAGACAGTGACTCCAGTACCAGATGAGACAGTGACTCCAGTACCAGATGAGGAGACAGTGACTCCAGTACCAGATGAGGAGACAGTGACTCCAGTACCAGATGAGACAGTGACTCCAGTACCAGATGAGACAGTGACTCCAGTACCAGATGAGGAGACAGTGACTCCAGTACCAGATGAGACAGTGACTAGCATTTTAGAGGGCAGCAAGCCAGAGGAGAAGCAGAGTGAGGTGGAGGATGAGAAGAAGGTGGAGGAGAGTGAGGTGACGGATACAGGGGAGGGGGTGATGGTGGGGGAGAGAAATGAGGTACAGCAAGAGACTAGTGAGGAATTCAGTGAGCCAAATGCAGTAGAAGCAGACGAAGGGCTGGAGGGAGGAGGTGCTGGGGAAGGGAAGGAAGATCAAGGAATGGGGGAAGTGAAGGAAGATGGGGAGGAGGTGACGTCAGAGGATCAACATCAGAGAGAGAGTGGAGCAACAGAAGATAGTGTCACTGAAGGCACAGAAGAACAGAGTAAGTCCCTCAGTATACAGGCAGTGTGTGTATGTATGTACTGGCTAGTCTCCTCATTACAGTGGATACTCAGCCTGGCCCTGAAGCCATACAGCAAGAGGCCACACCTCAGACAGGAGACACTGCTGAAACCATATCAACACCAGATGGAGCAGACGATAATGCAAATCAGTAACCTTGACAACACACAAACTTCAGTGCAATTTTCTTGTTTTTGCCAAGCAATTACTGTACATGTCATTTCATTGGTTAGTAGTATGAATGGACTAAAGTGAATTGTACATCAGTTCTTGAGGAGTGTCCATCGCAAGTTTTCCTTAGCTGACTGCAGCACCTGCACACACACATCACACATCACACATCACACAAGGCACACATCATACAAGGCACACATCACACAAGGCACACATTATGTCTGCTCAGACTTACATTCTTTACTGACTGCTCTCCATCCTCAGCCTTCATGGCTATCCTGTGAGTGAGGACAGCTGGGTCTGTCTCCATTATGACACTGTGTGGGAAGAATATGACACTCACCAACTACACCCTCCCTCCCTCCCCTCTCTCCTCCTCACCCTCCATCCACTATCTCATCCATGACCAACAGTACAGCATCCATCCTCTCCAGCAGACTCCTCTTCTCCACTGAACGTCTACAGACAGTCAGACACACACATCCAATATCTGATTGAGCTTACAAGGTCTGACTCTTGTACCTCAGTATGGTGCTGATACTGTCATAGAGGCCATTGAGGACACCCATCAGCATTAGCTGAGAGAGAAGAACAGTGCATAAAGAACAGAAACAGCTGAAGGAGCTGTCACCTCATTCTCTCCTTGTGCACCCAGAACATAGAAGAACAGGTCCACATTGCTACGGTACACTGCAGTCACTCCTTCATGCATTATGATCTCAGCTGGTAGAGGGGGGGAACGGGAGGTACTGGGTCACTGGAGACTACACACATCCTCACCATTAGCTTTGTGAGTCTTCCGGAACAGCTTCTCTTCAAATTTCAGCTGCTCCTTCAGTGTCGGGAAGGCCTCAGAGTAATACTGCGCACAATGAATGAAGGCAACAGCCCCTATGTTAGTCAACAGACCAGGTGGCTCTACCTACTTTACACTGGATGCGTTTCCCGTCATTGTCCAGGATGAGGACCCCATGGACGGTGGCCAGGGACAGAGGCTCCTGACAGGATTGCGTGGAAACAATACCCACACATTTAAGGGATTTATCATATCGCGACCAATAGAACCCTTACTTCCCGCCCCGGGTCTCACCATTTCCTCAGACAGTCAGACGGTCCACGCTTTTAGTGGGCGATAGGATTTCCAATAAATGCGCAGGTGCTGTGAAGAGCTGACTAGTGACGTCACGGGCTGCACTCAGGAAACTTCTTTCCGTAAAAGCTCGCAAACGCCTCCGGTTATGGTCACATGTCCGTTTGTTTTACGCCAATAATTTACCGCAGGAATGTGAAGGTTGGACCACAGACTGCACGGTCACGTCTCCAGGCTCTCGCAGGTATAAAAGGTGGACACGAACTCTGATTTCATTTCTGGAACTTTTTTTTCATTCTCCGTGTCGTTTTGCTGTCGCTATCTTTTGCAAGTGATATACGCCATGGTGCGCGGCGAGCCAGTACAGACCGTCTACAAGCCTCCACTGCTCAACAACGTCGTGCAGTCGGTAAGTGACGTGTGCAAGTTTTCTGCATGATTTTAAACGACAATTGTGAGGTAACCTCACTTAGCAACTATCTGGCAGGCGCACACCCTATGAAGACATGCTATTTTTCTCCCTGCAGTCACTGCGTAAAGGTGATGTGCACAGCAACAGTGGCTTCCCCAGCAAGCAACCTCTGCTACCTGTGAAACAATTTGGCTTTTCCAACAACTACTATCAGGATTACACCAACTCCAAATATGCTGATCTCTTTATCTCTCCTCCACTCAACCCCAACATGTATTCCTTCGAGGCCCCAGTCCCTGCCTACCCTCTGGACACTGTTATCCCAACCTATCCCCCGCCTCAGCCACAGAAAGCAGAGGACGCTGGGATCCATTTTACGATGGGGAAGACCGCTACTCCTGAACTGGAGAACCTCCTGACCAAGGGACCATCTCCTCCCACCGACTTTGACAACATGCTGAAGATCCCTGAGTCGGACTTCTCCTCTCTCCTTGCTCTCTTCACTAACAATGAACCTAATGACAGGGCAGAGGATTTTGCAATCCCATCCACCAGTTCTGGAATATTTGACTCGTTCCCTCAGGAGATCTTCCAGGAGTCCCCGGCACTCCCTCAGCAGCCAGTGAACACATGGAGAGAGGGGGAGCAATGGCTGGAGGGACAATCACCCTCAGATAGAGGCAACCAGCTGCCGGCCACACTACCTACTGAAACCTCCCCTGACCCCACTTCATTCTGGATGGTTCCTCCCTCCTCCTCCTCGTCTCCCTCTCAGCTAACCCCTCTCCTGGAGGCCTTCCCCTCCCTAGACTGTGATATCTCCCTCCCTACCCCCTCCTACTCCCCACCCTCCAACCCTCCACACCACCCAACTTCCTATTCTTCACCTCCCCACCCAGCACACCTCCCCACCTCCTCCATCTCTCCCCCTCACAACACACCCACTAGCAATAAGAACTCGATAGACCAGCTTGACTTCTTCGAAGGACTACTAGACTTTGATTCCATGGTTCCCCCAACTAAGAAATTCCACGAGACCCCCAGTCAGTCGGAGGCATCGTCACCTATTTCACACATGCACATCTCCCCTGCACCCACCCCCCTCCCCACCTCTCCCACTTCACCAGTTGAGACCAAACCGGACATTAAACCCTCGCTATCCTCACCCACTCCCCGTTCCCCTAACCCACCCTCGGAGAAGACCAAGCCCTCTCCACTCCTCTTTGGCAAGTCAGAAGATGAAATACTGCTCAAAGTTCTTGTACCCCATCCTGAAGTCAGTTCAAAGCCAATTACGAGAGAGAAGCTCATTTCAATGCCAGTTGAAGAGTTCAATCGTCTGCTGGATTTGGCAGGTCTGAATGATATCGAGGTGGCCTTTATGAAGGAATGGAGGAGACGGGGCAAGAACAAGATGGCCGCCATGGTGGCTCGTAAGAGAAAGAGAGATGAGTTAAGTGATCTCGATGTTGAGGTAGAGCAGCTACGCAAGCAGAAGGCTGGACTGAAGTTAAAGTATGATCGATTGCGATCAGACATTGTAGCTCTTAAGGAGCGCACTAGAGCTGCCGAGGACAGAGTATACCAGAAATATTCACGGCAAAGTGGGGTTCCCGTGTCACGTGACAGTCATGTGATTCATGTTGACAAGGCAGGCAAGGTGTTACTGGGACTACGGCCATCTCGACAAATGTTACTAGTGAAATGAGTGTATGTATTTATAGAATTTTGTGTGTTGTCTGTCATTCTTTTTACTCCACTTCACCCCCACATTCTGTATCCAATCACATCTCTTTGTAGTCTGGCATGAGACAAAAAAAGAATTTCTATAAAATCTGCTGCGTGTAGAGTGAGGCATGTAAGGAATGGAGGTCATTATTCTATATATAGCAGCCATTACGTAACCCTCTGCCCTCTGCTCTGAAGTCACGCTCTGAGAGATGTTCATTATTCACAACAGGATGTGAATATTATAACCAAAACCACTGTCAACACAGTAAGGAAATGATGAAATCAGAGGGTCACAATAAGTCCTAATTAACCCAGGGGCTCTGTCTCCCGTAGCAACCATTGGTAGACAGCATTCTTCCCATTTTCCACGAGGTAAGTACCAACTGTCTCCCTCACTTGGGAATGGTAGTTATTGAGCCAGTCAATCTGTAGCACGTGCACACACACACACACACACACACACACACACACACACACACACACACACACACACACACACACACACACACACACACACACACACACACACACACACACACACACACACACACACACACACACACACACACACACACACACACACACACAGTGATGTACAGTCCTCACAGAGCCACACCTACCTCTGCCTCAGTCAGTAGAGATGGTTCGATCATCTTCTGCTGAATGGGTGCCATGGTAACGGGCTCCATTGTCAGAAATCCGGTGCCTCCAAAATTGTACTACAACAACACTCTACCTCAGTTACAATGGTAATAACAGGGGCATTGTTACCTTGGTGGGGGCTGGTACAATTTGGACTATGTTTTCTATTCTGATCCCAAACTTGCCATCCTCATAGTAGCCAGGTTCTGTGGTGGGGAGAGAAGCTGACATGCCTACAAGAGAGGATACCTCCCTCTCCCTCTCCCCTCCTGACCATCTGATATAAACATGCCAGCCTCCAGTGGCTTGGAGCCTACACGTGTCCCTACATTTTGAGGCCCTGCATGCAGAGGAAGGAACAGAGAGATGATGACTAACCATCTGATAAGAACATTCCAGCAACAACTCCCTCTGGGAAAGGTCTGAAATGAATCCCCATAGGTCCTGTACTAGTGTACAGTGTACAGTAGACTGTGGGGGGCATGGACTAGCAGAGGAGGGATAGACTGACCTTCGTGGACACACAGGAATGACCCCACACCATGGCCAGTGCCATGTCTGTAGTCTAGTCCAGCAGACCAGAGTGGAGCACGTGCCATACACTCAATACGGTGACCTGGAGAGAGAGAGAGAGAGAGAGAGAGAGAGAGAGAGAGAGAGAGACACTCACCACCAGCCACTAGTTACCATGTCATCACACACCTACCGTGGGTCTTGTTAGGGAAGACTAGTTGACAGAGATCAATGTGTCCCTTCAAAACCAGTGTGAAGGCCTCCTGTAGTGAGGGATGGGACATGTGGAGTACAGTATACATGTGTTCCAATGTAGTGGAGGCAGTACTACCTTCTCCTGATCTGTAGGGACACCAAAGTGAACAGTCCGTGTGACGTCTGTAGTTCCATCCTGATACTGCGCCCCCGAGTCACACAGGTAGAGCTCGGTAGTACTCAGAGGACGATCAGTGGAGGGGGTCGGGCTAACAGAGGGGGCACAGTAGGAAAGGTGTACTATTGCTGCTATCATCACTCACGAGTAGTGGATGATGGCTCCGTGAGGCCCAGAGCTGGAGATAGTAGAGAAGCTCAGAGACACAAAGTCTGGCTGCTCCCTGCACACAAACATCCACTCATCATGGTGGTCATGGATAACATGACCACCATTTTCAGCCTTACATCCGTAAGGTCTCCAGTTTATCAGCAGCCGATATCTCGGTAACTACAGCCCCATCTGCCATCCTCCCCTCCAGCCAACACAAGTACTCACAGAGTGCAGCACCATCACGGACCTACCAGGACCACACCCACTGAAATAGAGACACACACTTCAAGAGGAGCTGCTCACATGAGCCGCTCTCATTCCCTTGGCCTCTGTCTCATTCTTCACTGCCTTCAGCATTTGCAGGGGAGACAGTGGCGCTAGCCAGCGACCTCGTGGCACTTGACTCACCATCCTGTAGCTACTGGTGGAGCTAACCTGGAGGGGAACATGCACTGAGAGAGTGAGGGATGTAGAGTAAGGGAGAGATACTAACCCATATCTTCCCCTCTGTTTTGCTGATGAGTGTTTTGACATCATCCCAAACATCACCATACTCACAGATCACCACTCCCCCTTCCCTCCCTATGCACAAGTGCTCCTTCACCTCCTCACTCACACAACCACTGTCTATATAGAGCCTGGATGCAGTCATGTGAGAGTCACATGATCTCACAGGATGTCATGTGATACCCACCTAACATCATCCAAGGTAAATAATGGCATATGAGAAGAAGAGAGGGTTGTAGTCGATATCAGATCCTCTCATGTTCAATAACCCTACAGAACAGAAGCACCATAGAGCCAGGGTCCACCTGCCATCATAACTGGCTCACATGCAATCTCATCCATTGCTGTCAGCACTAGCACAGTGGCGTTCTTCTTTCCCATGTCAACTCTCACATCTCCTACCTTCTCCCTCCAGCTACGACCTGAACACACACACACACACACACACACACACTTCACACCTCTCTCTCTCTCTCTCACACACACACACACACACACACACACACACACACACACACACACACACACACACACACACACACACACACACACACACACACACACACACACACACACACACACACACACACACACACACACACACACACACACACACACACACACACACACACACCTGAGTATTTCAGTGGTAGCACTGTTAGTGGGTTACAGGGTCGGGGAGGCCGAGAGTCCCATACCAAGTCCACCAAGTTTGCTGATACCGGTACCAGAATCTGCCCAGTGCACTCCACAGCCTCAGAATATTTCTTGTATTCCTCTGAGAAAGATGGCCACCATTACTGGCAGCCACACTACAGCCATACACTCACTGTGGGAGGTGAGGGAGGGATCAAACCCAATCTGAGATCCAGACTCCAGCTCCTAGACAACCCATCTGACCAGATTACACACAGCACATGTGTACATGGTGTGGCAGGTCCTACCTTGCTCATCCACTCCTCTACACTTGGGACCCCATCAGTGCCTGTGTCAGGTGTCACTCACTATCACACCATCTCAGCAATGTACAATATATCTACCTTGTCGCATGAGAGTCCAAAGGTCAGGGTTGATCTGCTGGGAGGCCTGCAGGTGATAGCGGCCATCGGTCCACAGCCACGCCCCTTGCTTTGTTACTATGGCAATACCTGTACACACACAAGCATGGCTGATGATGTGACATGTGCATGGCTAGCCTGCAAGACCTGCCGATCCTGTAAACCCAGTGATGAACTCCCTCCTCTTGTCACAGTCAGCAATGTATTCATTCTGTTGGTCATGATACATTCATGAGAGGTGGAGGCAAACAAGTGCAGCCTCACCTGATGTGCATCGTCAGTAGGAATGACATATGCAGTCAGAGGCTGGGGTGAGTACTTCCCACTGCACATGACGCCGCGGAGGCGCTGCAAAACAGCTGAACAGCCACTGCCATTTTCCATTTGGCATGGGATGGAGAGGGCGTGGTTTTCTCCTAAAAGTGCCCACCAAGGAACAACGTGCCTCTGTCGTCTGCTGCTGCCATGGACCAGGTTGAACTGTACGTCAAACCCGTCAAAGACTTTGCCAAGGACTCAATGCGACTGGTGAAGAGATGCACTAAACCAGACCTGAAAGGTGAGAGACTATATATCTGTAGGCAGGAGGGTCTGATGTCTGTCACGTCTTCTGTGTGTTGTCACTGCAGAGTTTCAGCGTATCGCTCTGGCCACGGCCATTGGGTTCGCCGTGATGGGATTCATTGGCTTCTTCGTGAAACTCATCCACATCCCAATCAACAATATCATTGTGTAAGTGACCCGTAGTCTATGACATGGCCACCTGTTAACCTCCCCTCTCCCCCCCCCTTCCCCCCTTCCCTCCCCCCTTTCCCCCTCTGCAGTGGGTCATGAGACTGATATTCAAGCCATCCCTCAGACTAATGTATTCACATTCCAATGATTATTTTCGTGTACATCATTCATGTATATATATATAGTGCATGACTCAAGTGAAATATGGTTCATTCACTTTCTATGATGTCGTCACTTTCTGTTATGATGTCATCACAATCCTCGTCTGTGAAGGTGATGTGGGTTGGTGTTTTGGCGGTTGCATCACTAACACCACGGTAACCAGAGAACTTGTAGTCAATTCCTAGTTCCGCTAGTCGCCGTCTCTTCCTCCGTTCCCGTGACAGCAGGCGAGACAGTCTCCTCTGGGACTGAGCCACTGAGCGTGGCTACAGAGAGAAGGACAGAGTCAGTAGGGGAGACTACTGCAGCTGTGGGACTCACCCTGTTATGTTCTCTCTGGGCATCTTGCTGTGTTCTATCCTGGGACGCACCGACATTACTGGGGGTCAACATGCTCCTACGTACATCGCTAGGCTCAACTACATGACCTGTAGGACAAACATGGGATGGTATCATCTCCAGGATGTGACGTCATCCACTCACACTTGAGTAACCTATCAAACATGAGGTAGTTATTCATACTTTCAGCTGCAATGGCCGCAACCTCAGGAAACTCAAACTCGATGAAGGCATACCCTCTGGAGCGGCCAGTCTGAGAGGTGCAGACAACATGAGCTGATAGATTATCAGAGGAAGGTGCCTGTCACCTTCTTGCTGCGATACAGCTTCAGTCTGGTGACAGTTCCAAACTGAGAGAAGTAGCTCTTCATCTCGTCCTCGTAGAAGCCATGGGGAATGCGGCCCAGGTAGATGACACCTCGCTCGATAGGTGGCGGTAGTTTCTCTCTCGCATCTCGCCCCGCTTTCTTCCTGGACTGCTCTGAGAGTGCAGCTGCTCCATCAGTCGCCGCCATGCATGCACATCTGCGCGCGCGCCGCTGATACCTAATCAATAATCGTAGGCGGAGCTAGCTAGACCAGATTGACAGGTAGACGGAAGGGGTAAGGGTACAACCAGTGGTGGATTTCAACGACTATGGAAAATCTGACAGCTTCTGGGGTGGTAGAAAAGGTGTTCCGTGACGTGAGGCCGCTGTTTTACCTCGAACTGCCGTCAACAAGCAGTTTCCAGCGGCTCGTCGACGTGCCTGACTACTTGAAACAGGTACTAAGCGAGATGGCATTGTACGTTTACACTAATCCTCGGGGCTGCCTCAATACAGGTAGTTCCATACTTCTTCATCATGATATTTATAGAGGCGGGCATTCGCTGGTTCCAAGGTTTACCAAAAGTCAGATTTAATGACTCCATTAACTCCCTGAGTGCAGGACTGATTCTTGTGCTTACCAAACTACTGTTTAGTTCCATTGACATCAGGTGACTTACAGTCATCATATGACTACAGTGTGTGGTCATGTGACTCTCGTCTGTCCAGTCTCTACATGTGGTTCCATGCCCGTTTCTGTGTGTGGGAGCTACCTTGGGACTCCCCACTCACCTGGCTTGTGGCCTTCTTCGGCGTGGACTGTGGGTACTACTGGTTCCACAGATTTGCACACGGTACCTCCTCCCCCTCTACCACTGCCATTCCTGTCATCTTCCTCGTGGTTTGCAGAGGTCAACCTCTTCTGGGCCTCACACCAGGCCCACCACAGCTCTGAGGACTACACCCTCTCTACAGCCCTGAGACAGTCATTCTCTCAACGTTTCACCTCCATGGTGAGTGGTAGCTACCCATACTGTTCCCATCTCCCCTCCCTCCCTCCCTCCCTACCTCCCTCTCTCCCTCCCTCCCTCCCTCTCAGTTCGTGTACCTCCCTCTTGGACTGGTTCTCCCAGCTCCAGCCTACTTTGCTCACAAGCAACTGAACCTCCTCTATCAATTCTGGATACACACTGAGGTACTCAGAAATGGGGTAAGCCCCTGCAATCACCTCACAAAGTGGTATTCTGTTCTGTAGGTAATTGACCGGCTGGGTCCCCTAGAGTGGGTCCTCAACACTCCATCTCATCATCGTGTCCACCACGGCCGCAACCCCTACTGCATTGACTGCAACTATGGTAACAGTCTCCATACAGCAGTAATCGTCGTCATTAATGTTACACTGCTCCTCATTCTTCAGCTGGTGTTCTGATCATTTGGGACCGCATGTTTGGTACATTCCAGCCTGAACTGCGGGAGGAGAAAGTGGTATATGGCCTAGTTCACCCCCTGTCATCCTGGGACCCTGTCTGGGCACAGGTACACACACACACGTGAACAATCATGTGTGTAGAAAGAAAGAAGTAGTAAAGAAACAGAGTACAGAAAGGAATTCTACGTACATATATACACACAAACACAGACACACACATATGCGTGCATGCACACACACGAGCTTAGAAAAATATTTTTTATCTGTCAACAGCTTAGAAATAATATCAGTCCCCCCCCCCCCCCCCCCATCCTCAGCTCCATCATTACATCTACGTATTGAAGACCCTGTGGACAACCAAAGAAGGGTGGAAGTTTAGACTACAGTTCTTGTTCAAGGGCCCTGGCTGGTCTCCAGGGAAACCCCGCCTAGGCCTCAGAGAGGATATCCCTCAGGTTCACTAGAAGCTACACCCCCCCCCCCCCCCCCCCCTCCATACCCACTACCTCCCTACTCCCTACAGGTCTCCCCAGAAGAGAAGCCGTATGACCGAACTGTTCCCCTCTGGGTGAACGTGTACATTGCAGTCCATTTTGCGACGCTCATTGTCTACTCCTTGAGACTGACGGACAACAGAATGGTAAGTGTATAACTGAACCTCTCTATTCCCCATTCCCCATTCCCCCATGTAGTACCTCCCATCTGTGGTGATCCTTGTGGTGGTACTATACTTCATCTACTCCGTGATGTGCCTGGGAATGATCCTGGACCACCACCGTCACTGTGTGCTGCTGGAGGTGGCTCGACTCACAGTACTGCTGGTGGGTCCCACACTCTACCCAGGTCAGCTCCACTATAACAGTACCTCCACCAGTATACAGTCCTCAGTCTCCCTCCCCCCATCATGCAGTACCCCAGGTGTTCTCAAACATGATGGTCCTACAAGTACTGGTTGCCATCTCCCTTGGACTCTGGTCCCCCAGAATCATCTCATCCTACAGCCCCAAGACATCCAAGACCGAGTGATCTTTTCCAGAGAACATTTCTATTGTGTTTGATATGAGCATGTGTGTGTATGTCAAGTCTTGTGTGTTAAAATGCATAATATGTATGGCCAGAGGATAATGGGATGTGCGTACATGAGATATAATATGCATACAGTTAATTTCAATCAGGAGAGATGATGTGGGCAGCTAGTGCATACATATGTGAGGGCAGGATGTCACATGACTGGGACAGACATCACATGACCATACAATGAAGCATAAGGCGATTATCTATGAACAGAAGACAAAGGAATTGAGGAAGAGGGGAAGGAGTCCAGTTAAGTTTTTTTGGTCAGTTTTAGCACAAGGTTTCCCCCGGGAGCAGTCACACAGGTGGGCTTGATGGGCGCTATTTGGGAATTGACGGCCCATTCTGAAGGGCTGACTGGCTTCTCTCCAAAAGGACTGCACGGAGAGGAGAGGGGAGTGCCATGAGGAGTGACCATCACGGAGGAGGTGCTGGGGGTTGGGGGGAGAGAGGGTGTCAGTGGGTGGGAGAGGAGTGGGGAGGGAGAGGAAGATGAGGTGCGAGGAGTTGGGAGGGGAAGAGGTGGAGGAGGAGGGGGACAGGTCAGAGCCTCGATGTCACTTCCCTGCAGAGGAAAGGACCGTGGAGGCCACGAGAGCACAGGAACCGAAGGAGGAACAGGGGAATCTGCAGGAGATGCTGGGAATGTGGAACGGCGAAGTTTAGCAGGGGGCCAAGATAAATTCTGAAGGGGGTCTGGTGTGGAGGAGAGAGAGGATGGGCGAGTTCGTTTACGCTGACCCCCACTAATAAAGTACATGAAACGCTTCTTCTCGATCCCCTCAAACCTCTGATGTCGTCTCCTGAATCCATCATCGGATGTGTCCTGAAAGGATGAGAGATGAACTGTTTGTGACACGTTTCAGAGTCACTTGGCCACTACTAACCTCCACATCACTGTGGGTGGAGCTGGGGGCGGGGTCAGTCGACATGGTTACCACTTCCCTCCATCTTGGAGTCACGATCTCCTTGTACTCCAGTTTCTCGAGCCTTGTAAAATAACAGCAAATCTCATCAACAAGCAGGGGACAGTCCCATTACCTCACCTTGTGGTGGCTGCCATTGAGTAGGGTATGACAATGTTGTCAATGTCATAGGAAGGGGTGTGGCTTGGCGGCCTTTTCTTGCGAGCAAAAGAGGGAGTAAGAGGATAGGGTAGGGAGGGAGTACCTGGGGTGAACAGAGGGAGGGGCACAGGAGTGGAGGAGCGTGACAGGATTGGGGACTCATCCATGTTCAGCCTCCTCTGAACATTAACTGGAGGGAGAGAGAAAGTTGATGAGAGCAGGGCTAATGGCTGTCCTGGCTACTTACTCTTGACGGAACTGTCAGTCCCAACTTCGTAGTCCACAGGGCATGGAGAGATGGTAGCTGTTCCTATAGAGAGGGGGGATTGTATAGCAACAATCATAACCTCTCCATATATGACTGTAGTACACTGCTAGTGGTATATATCATGATGCAATATGACTCACTGTTCCTGCTCCTTGCTCTGTGACACCTGCAATGGGGGAGGGGACATTCTTTGTCACATACAAACTATTGACATGTAGCAGACAGCTGTCAGAGAAGCTAAACACATGCTCCTTGAATTCAGTGACACACACACACACACACACACACACACACACACACACACACACACACACACACACACACACACACACACACACACACACCTCTTAGGCTGGGGCATAACTCCATTCGGATGGTCCCTCAGCACATGCTGTACAGCCTCATCAAGCCACACCCACGAGGGCACGTCATGTGATAGAAAGGGTCTCTGCATGCGCCTCACACCACATCCCTCATTCTGAGAGAGATGCACAATCTTCCTGGCTGGCTTTTTATTGAGGGGTCTGTAAGGAAGTAGAGTTGGCAGATGAGAGGCCCACAAGTCCAAATGGATCAGGTACACACTACACAGCCTGAGGACACCCCAAGTATGGGAGTACAGTGAAGGAGCCCCCAGATATTAATGCATTTACCGTGTCCGAGCACAGGTATATCCCACAGCATCATCCAGGATGAAGGCCATGTTGTTAGTCAGGGGAGAGGGAGATAGCAGATCTTTCACCTGAGGGGGGGCAATATGGAATGGGAATTGAGTACATTCCTGGGCAGGGTCTGGTTCCAGAATGAGACTTACCTGAATAGGTCCATTGATGATACCATCTGGGATGAGAATGTGGGGGACAGAGGGGGTGTGGTTACTTCCGTTAACCACCTTTCCCTTGTCAACCCCCACCCCCCACAGTGAGGGTGTCTGTGAGAGGGAGGGAGAGGGCGAGGAGTGCAGGAATGGCTCCTGCTTCGGTCTCTGCTGAATGATCTGGTCTAGCTGGGAGAGTTCCTTGTTGATATGGGTAATGCGGTGCCGTAGCCACGCCCACTGGGACCCAATGGGGCCACGGGAACGCTCCCATTTCCTGCACACCTGGTGTAACCTACAGTGTGTGGTAAGAGACAATGAATACTATATATCTCCAGAGGAATGTGAATGGACTTGAGGAAGATCAACACATCTACTGATAGACATCTGTTGCCTGGCAACAATAACTTCCATAACACAACATATCCATGCCATAGACTGTCCTAATTAAATCCTGTCCTGTCTACTTGGACCCAAACACACACCAATGCAGCCTGCACCTCACCCTCACCACGTACATGGATAGTCATGTACTACAGCAGCATGGGAACGGCCAATTTAGGAGGCAATTATCAGAAGCATTCCCAGGCCTGGTCATTAACGACCCTGAGTATGATTACTAGGAAGGAGGTAGCCCATTTAACCCTCACCTCACTACACTACTGTCTCAATGGCTATGTGTACATTGACTGATGCAAAATCTAAACATTGCAACATATCTTGAAAAACAATCAGGTAAAGGAACACGACACTCACTGCTTAGTTCACTAGTCAGGACACCCCAATTATCAGGACATGGCCTCTTCCCAATCTGGCCTGATTAGTACTCCATTTCTCCTGGTCTAAACCACAACAGCTGCAATTGCAGTTTCAGGAGATAAAAGGGAGGACACCTGCCTGCCCACACTTTAGCAGCTCTCTATCAGTGTGTCAGGCAATGGGCACACAATACCCTCACAACCTGAGGCTTCACTGATACACCATTAGGTCCTGTGTAAGGAGAGCCACTGGTGCCCCCAGTTGAAGGGTCTCAAGGATAGTGTGAATTTACCAATTGGCACTGGGAGCAAGTCTTGAGATAACCATATATACCTCTTTCGTCTGATGTCAGCAGCATAAGGAGGCCCCTCTCCCTCTTCATCACTGGACCTGTCTGTCACATCCCCCCCTCCCTCTCCCCCTCCCTCACACACGGTGTGTAGCTGTTGCCTCCATCGCTCCACCACCTCACTCCTCCCATCACACTGCTGCTCACTGGACTCCTCAGCCTCAGGGAGTTGGTCCCCGGCCAGCAGAGCTGGGGGAACGTCTGCTTCCAATTTGGGCTCATGTGACTCAGTCACAACACAGTTCAACACATCACCGTCATCACATTTTGATTGGTCAAAATTGTCACATGACCTTTGAAGCCTACATGCCACATGGCTCATGTCGACATCTTCAATGGCACCGTCCACTTGCATGGGGAGGGGATCATGGGCTACCTCTTCTCTCACTATTGCAGATCTTATCTGAGATTGCACATGTCGGCACATGCCCTTGCCCTGTCTCCCCCGTACACGTCGATGTAGCAGCTGCAGGCGGTGATCCAGGCTCTTCTGGCGACTTAGTATCCGCTCGGCTCGTTTGGAAATTATGGCTGTTGTGTATGACAGTGCTGCTTGGGGACACAGAGAGTGTCCTCCCTCACTACCTCTCTTTCCACCGACTGCTGTAGAGGTGAGGGGGGTCGGTTGACCGTGCGTTTGCCTGTCCTCTGCTGGTGGGGGCTGTGGGGCGGGCAACGACACAGAAAGAGTGGTCGCGTTAGCGTGGTTGTGGACGGTCTGCTTGGGGCGATGCGCTCTTACTATGACCAAGTGAGGTAGCCCGCCATTCTGTTTAGACCTCTGCTCCTTCCCCGTCTCTTTGCCAGTACGGTGGGTGACTACGTCCTTACGGCCCGCCTTTCCGTTAACGTGTGGGGAGTGCGCTACGCTCACCATCTTCCCGTCCAGCTGACAACCCTCAGATGCGATCATACACTCATGAGGAATCTAGTATCTATGCTGCGATAAGCTCGGAGACAATCCAGTGGGAGGGCGGCTGGCTATAAAATAAAACGTCCACTTGGAGGGCGCGCTCGACGTCCCTTTTCTTTAGTTGTCTAAAACAGCTCAACGTCCCGTGAGAAGAGTGGCTTCGCTTCAGATCTCGCCGCTCTCCAGTGCAGTCCAGCGCTCCACAACGAACGAGCGGCCATTCAGTTTACGCTACTTGGCACTTCCTACGTAGAAACTTTTAGGCCATGTGCCATAGTGGATTTTGCCCGCGGTAGTCGCCCTTATTAGGAAGTCTCGGGGGAATTTCTTCATGCAGAACCCGCTGAGTCTTGTGACCATCAAATGTGATCACGTGTGCACAAATGTCAATGATGTCATATCCAAACTTGTCGAGGTATTCAACCAACAGGCAAAGGACGTTATCTCCTATTGTTACTGTAGACTACCAGAGACGTGTAACAAAATTCAATGGCGGCTCAATATCTTCTGGCCGTTCCGCCAAAGGCGACTAAGAGCGTGGATTTCATAGGTCCTCTCAACAGATTCGTGGCCAACAACTATGACGAGCAGCCGAGCCGCTATCAGGACGCCATCTCCGAGTTTCAGGGCCTTCGTGAGGCCACTGTAGTCAAGAGTCCCGACAGACACGAGACAGGACTGGATCTTATCATGCGGTAGGAGGGTAGGAACTGGAGGGGAACTGGGGAGGGGGGAGGGGGGAGGGTGGGGCTCTGGCTACAGTTCAGAGAACTTGTGGTCTGAGTTGTGTATAAGTGGTGTGTGGTAAGGGAGAGAAAATAAACTTATCACCTGATGTCTTTGTCCTTCCTATAGCTATTATGATCAACTGTCAGCTATGGAGAACAAGTTGCCCATAACTGAGAGCCAGGTGTGTGTGTGTGTGTGTGTGTGTGTGTGTGCGTGTGTGTGTGTGTGTGTGTGTGTGTGTGTGTGTGTGTGTGTGTGTGTGTGTGTGTGTGTGTGTGTGTGTGTGTGCGTGCGTGCGTGTGTGTGTGTGTGTGTGTGTGTGTGTGTGTGTGTGTGTGTGTGTGTGTGTGTGTGTGTGTGTGTGTGTGTGTGTGTGTGTATCTAGTGATTTTGTTACGTACATCATGACTGTGCATTATGTCATTGTGGTGGGTGGAGGCACATGACTGCCAATTGAAACTGAACTCTGACCTCTAAACTGTCTTGGTTCCACTGAGTTTGAATCCATAGAGAAGAGACTCGGAAACCTTTCGGCCCATTCTTCTATTGCTGGTCACTATACTTGTCTTCTCTCTGTAGATTCGTATAAAACTCCACTGGTCTGATGCCTTTGCTAAAGGTGGACTCTTTGGAGGGAAGAAGGAGGCCAGTATGTTGTATGTGTTACTCCATTTACCCTCCTCCATCCCACCTCTGCCTCCCTCCTGTAGCTCAAGTGTCTAGTGTGTATGAGCGGTGCTGTGTGCTCTTCAACATTGGAGTCTTGCAGAGCCAGATTGCCAAGTCTCAGAATTTTGATAATGACGATGGCCTCAAAAGTGCAGCTCGACACTTCCAGGTATGGCGGCCTTCCCTCCCTCCTCCCCCTCCCCTCCTACATCCCCTCCCCCCCATTTACACAGGGTGCTGCCGGATCATTCCAACTGCTCCAGGAGCAGGTGTTTGCTCACTTACAGACAGCACCCACTCCAGACCTGTCTGCGGAGGCCACTACTGCTCTCATGCAACTAATGTTGGCTCAAGCACAGGAAAGTTTCTGCATCAAAGCTGTCAAAGGTGAGACTAGTGTGCTTCCAATGTCTGGGTCACCTGCCACATCCCTTTCTCCATCTAGATAAGATAAAGGATATGCTGATAGCCAAGATTGCCATGCAGTGCAGTGACTTGTACGCTGATGCCTACAGTAGTATGCAAGTGGGCACTGTCAAGGCCATCTGGGAGAAGGTCAGCTACTCCACCCATACCCATTTTAAAACAAAAACCAGTTTAGAAGTTTGTGTGGTTGAAAAAACTTTACCTTTGTATACACTAACTACATTCAGTATTGTTAAGTGGATGATGGGCAGTCCACGTCCACAGGAAGTGGCTGTGTAGACACAATGTGTTGTGACAGTGGTGGTCACTCTCTGCCCCTCCCAGGGCTGGTTGAGCACTGCTAGTGCCAAGCAGGCCTACTTCCACTGTGTGGCTCAGCATCGCATGGGGCTGGTTGCCCAGAGTGACAAGAACCATGGAGAGGCTGTTTGTCGGATGAAGAAAGCTGTAGAACTTCTCGCGGAGGCAGAGAAGAAAGGAGAGGGAGCTTTCAAAGCTTATGTAAGTATCCCAAGTTGATACTGCTAGAGGATCTAATATACTGCCACATGATCCAGTATACTGGTAGAGGATCTAGTATACTACCACATGATCTAGTATATTACCACATGATCTAGTATACTACCACATGATCTAGTATATTACCACATGATCTAGTATACTACCACATGATCTAGTATATTACCACATGATCTAGTATACTACCACATGATCTAGTATATTACCACATGATCTAGTATACTACCACATGATCCAGTATACTGCCATATGATGTAGTACTATCAACCTTCACATAGGATGTGACGCAAACTGTGAAGAGGGACTATGAAGCTGCTAACAAAGACAACAACTTTATCTACAATGATCTGGTCCCTGACTTTGGAACCCTGGAGCCCCCCGGGAAGGCCACTCTCGCCAAACCAGTCCAGTTCACGACACCTGCTGCAAACTTTGTGGACCTCTTTGCCTCTCTGGTTCCCCTGGCTGTGTCACAGGCATTACAGGTGAGGCCCCCTTGTCTGCCTCCCCATGACAGCTAACCCAGTGTGTGTGGTGTGTTTGCAGGCCTATGGGACTAAGAAGGATGACCTGGTCAATTCAGAATGTGATAGACTGAGGCAAGCAACAGCAGAGCTGAACGAGTAAGACTGCCCCTCCTCCCTCTCCACTCACATTCACACTCAAACACACACACACACACACACACACACACACACACACACACACACACATACACACACACACACACCATATGCTACCAGGCTGTTAGCCAATAAGAACCTACCAGCTGCTATTGAAGACACTGCAGGTGACTCCCTGCCGGAGTCCATCCAGGTGATGTGGCAAGTACTCATAATGATATTCATAGCTGTTACTGGCAGTTGTGGTTTACAGGAGAAGGCTACAGCTGTCAGCAGTGAAGGAGGAGCAGTTGTTCTAGAGCAGAAGATTAATGGGATGCCAGAGGTGGGAACTGACTGTCTGTGTCATGTCCGTTGGTCACTAGTTGCCCCACCCCCTTCAGCTAGTTCAACGTAACAGGGAGATCTTGACGGAGACTGTGAGGATGTTGGACGAGGAGGAGAGAGAGGATACAGAGCTGAGGTCAAGGTTCAAAGAAAAGTGGACTCGACAGCCGTCAGCTGGGCTGGCAGAGAACCTCAGGAAAGAGGTATATATGTCCCCTCCTCCTTCCCCCAACCTTCAATCACTCCCTCCCTTTCCATGTCAGGTGACCAAGTTCCAGACCATTCTGGAGACTGCCAGTGGTGCTGATCAAACTGTCCGACAGAAGTTTGAGAGCCACAAAGAAGCCATAGTACTCCTGGGGAAGCCAGTTGGAGAGCTACAAGCTGCACTGCCCAAGGCTGGTGCCCTGTCTTCCCGTGTGCAGGGCAGTCAGGTAAGGTGGCATTGTGAACCCTGGTTGTGTTGCCTCATACACTGTATACTGACAGTGTGTACAAGATCTGCGGGGCTTGATGGAGGAAGTAATGACACTGAAGGCAGAGAGAGAAGTCATTGAGAGAACACTGAGAGAAAATGTGGCTGACATCAGTAAGGGACATACCATGAGTGGACTCTCCTTACCTCTGTATGTTGGTCACAGCTGGCAAGTTCCTGCAAGCTCTGAAGGACTTTGGAGATGTGGATGAGGAGACGATATCAGAGGCTCATCTCCGTACAGAATATGGCTCAGTTCAAACTCAGGTACTGAGTCCACATGTCACATCTATGGCTGTGGTGTACATGTGCACTCACATTCAATACTACAGGTTCAAGAATCACTGGACAAACAGCCTCAGCTAACTCAACGCATTATGACAGCTAGTGCAGAGTTTGAGCATCTGACAGCAGGACAGAGCGTGGGGGAGAGGGAGGCCAAGCTCAAGGAGTTGGCTACCGGGTATGATGCCTTCCACCAGCTGGTCAGCAATATATCGGAGGGTACAAAGGTCAGTCAGTCTCCTCCCACCACTGCCCATGTTATGACTGACTCTATTACTTGCAGTTCTACAATGACCTGACTCCTCTGCTGGTGAAAATACAAAGCAAGATCAGTGACTTTGTGTTTGCACGACGCACAGAGAAAGATGATCTTCTCAAGTCAGTTACTCCTGACTGCCCCTCTTACAATGATTATCATGTTGTACTGTTGTGCAGGGATTTGCAGAAGAGCATTGCTAATCAGCCCACTGTAGCTCCCCCTGTGAACCCTCAGTACCAGCAGCAGTCTCAGCACCCCCCGCAGCGCCCACCTCCCCCTCATTCCACACAACTACCCCCTGCACAGCCCATACGGCCCCCAATGCAACCAACTGCACCACCCCCTGGCCAGCAATACCACCATCCTCCCTTGCCTCCAGCACAAGGTTTGTATATCGATGGCCTTAGGAGGTAAGGCTCTACTTCTGTCTCTCCTCACAGGCTATCAGCCTTATGCCCCGTATGGAGCTCCTCAACCACCCCAAGCAGGATACTACCAGCAACCACCCCCTGGCTCCTACTATGCTCCCCCCCATCCGGGGGCCCCCTATGGTCACCCTCCGCCCCCTGGACCCTATGGAAACCCCCCTGCTCCCTACTATGGCCAGCCACCACCTGGTAACCATGTACTGTGTATGAGGATGGAGTAACACCCACCCCCCCCCCCCTCTCTCTCTCTCTCTTGTAGGACATTATCATCCACAAGCACCTTACCAGCCTCCTCGGTCCCGGCGCTAGAGGATCACATGATTATCATGTGACAATAGTTGTGACTCAATAACATCGTTGTATTATCTGTTCAAAAGCTGCATGTTTTCATGCAATGCAAATTAGATTAACTTGTTTATCATGTTGTGCATGTTACACAAGATTACTCAATCCATGCACTGCCCTTACATGTAGCCAGGGAATGATTGCGTAACAATTGCTCTGCAATAACAGCAACATATAACAGAGTACAAAAGTAGTGGGTATTTCTGGAGAGATGAATCAGAAGGAAATGATAGAGAGAATGGAGGGATGAGGTGAAGGAGAGAGGAGGTGGGAGCTAGTCTGTGGCAGCTTGCTGTGTGAGACTGGAGTTCTCCTCACGAAGTCGCCTATTCTCCTCCTTCAACTGGAGGCACTGACGTACCAGCTCCACATGACTCAGGGCACTCAGGGTCTCCTCCTCCATTTCAGCCACCACAGTCTCATAGTCCTTATTCCAGAAGACTCCACTCTCTACACCACTCTCCCCTGGGCTGTCACAGGGCTCCTCATCAGAGGCAGAGCTGCCTAGGGAGATGGACCTGGTCACACAGCCACTGCTCAGGTTCATCTCGCCACAACCATGTTCTTCCATTATAAACTGGGTCGTATTCCAAGGAGCCGCTGGTTTTCCCATCAAGTCTCGTTCTCTTTTGGCGGCGCGCGCAGCTTCACGTGATTCTGCCTGTTGTCTCTCCTCGGGAGTCATCTTGGAGTACGGCTTCCATCGCCGTCTGTGCTTGCCTCGCCTGTGCCGCCTCCTCTTCGGCGTCTGGTCCTCGGCTCGCTCGCTGCTGGAGCCAGAACGGGGGCTAGCTTCGCTCTCTCTTCGACTCGCATCCATCACACTCAGTCTTTGAATTTCTGAGAGGCTGTAACGCATAGCGCTCGACGGGACTGGCACTTTAAAATGAACGTCTTCTCTTCGGGCAAAGTTGAAGACTGGGGTAAACTGCTACAGGGCTGCTGCAAAACCGCTGACTGTGTCAACAAAAATTGTCAGGGAGGCCGAAGGTGTGCCTTTTTTATAGCAGCGTCGGCGCGCGCGCGGAATCAACGTACATCGTACGTTTACTTCCGTGAATGTTATTGGCTAATTCCATTTCACAACAATGTAAACGTAAGGAGGTCGTTTGGACGTTTACCGCACGTCTATTAACAACGGAAGTACGAATAACAAACGTCGTGTGTAGTGTGGAATATGACCATGTAATAGGCTAGTTAGTGTTAGATTGGACATGTTTCCAGGCCATTTCTAATTCTTGTGACAGAGAGTCTCTCTGCAGAGCTAGCTGGGACTGTGAGGGAAGAGAGATGTATAATTATTAGCAGGGAATTATAAATCTATCTGAGATTTCACCTGAATGGTTGGAGTCAGATGGAGGTCTGGTACCACCTTCCACTCCCCACCCTCACTCCTCACAGGTGCACTACAAACCACACCCTTTGGGAACCCATAGCAGTTACCGTCACTGACCACACCCACAGGGCACCAGGTTCCACCCCTACATGACCACACCATTATTTGGCAACATGTACACACATATTGTTACCTGTTATCTGTCTTTGTATCCTGCGACACTGACCACTGATGTACCATGTTAGCAATAGCTACCGCTTCGCTCATCACCCCTCCCCCTCCACCCTTCACCATCCTCCCTCTTCTCCTGCTCTCCTCTGCCACACCACTAGTCAGCCATTCAGGGTCAAATACACATTGAGAGAGAGGGAGGGAGAATGGGTCGGGCCCTACAATTGCCCCAGGGTAATGTCTCACTCTTGCTGCACTTGTATCCACCACCACATTGTCTCCTCCACACCTCCCCCATACACACACCTGCAACATCACAAGTTTACACACATACACGCGTACACACGCACACACACACACACACATACACGCGTACACACGCACACACACACACACACACACACACACACACACACACACACACACACACACACACACACACACACACACACACACACACACACACACACACACACACACACACACACACACACACACACACACACACACACACACACAGGTAGATACCTAACCTGCTCTATGTCTGCTGTGTTCAGTCCTAGTTTACAGGCTATGGCTGACTTAGCTCGCTGGGCAGCAAGGCATGGTGCTCCAATAATGTGAGAGGCAGGGAGAGACGGAGCTGAACGAGAGATTATAGCTGCACCCACATTGGTGTAACGACCAGCCACAATGACTCGTACATCTTTCTGTGCACAGAAGTCAAGAGTTGCTCCATACTTGTAGTAAAGTGATACTGCAGTGGCTAGATCACTTCGGTCACCCTCATCTTTTTTCGATCCCTCATCTCTCTCTCCCTCCTTCTCCCCATCTCTCTCTCCCTCCTTCCCTCCCTCATCCGTCTCTCCCTCCTTCCCCTCATCTCTCTCCTCCTCCTTCTTTCCCACTTTCTCTCCCTCATCTGTCTCTCCCTCCTCTCCCTCATCTCTCTCCCCCTCCTTCTCTCCTTCCTTCCCTCCCTCATCCGTCTCTCCCTCCTCTCCCTCATCTCTCTCCTCCTCCTTCTCTCTCTTCTTTCCTCCCTCATCTATCTCTCCCTCCTTCTCTCCCTCATCTCTCTCTCCCTCCTTCTCCTTCTCATGATAGTCTAGAATGAATATCACAGATGCAGATTGGAATGCTTCCTGTAGATGAACAAACTTAACATGTAGAGTCATTCCTCTCATTCCCAGTCACCTCACCTGTAGGGACGATGTACACTGAACACTGTAAACAGTTGGAGAAGCCATATCAATGATCTCCATGGCAACACCTAACAACTCATTAGCATGTGTGGGTGTGTCTAGAAGGTAGAGGGAGATCAATTGGCTTCCAAACACAGCTCCCTCTGCTAGCCTAAGGAGAGAGCAACTCATGGTGTAGGCTGGGGTTGTGATTACATGTATGTACATACAGATGGAGCAGGTGGTAAGCCAGGGGAGATGATGAGGCAGTTACAGCAACTTTAAGTGGGCGTGGCTTTTCACGTGACTCCACCTCCATCCGATCAGCCTCCAGTGACTGCCTGTTCTCCACAGCTGCAGTGGAAGTGTGGTATACTGTACAGCATGGTCAGGCATGTATTGCTACAGCTCACCAATCCTCTCCTCTGTTGCTGTATCAGTGTGGGGAGTGATGTTGTGGTAGTGTGAGGCATATTCCTCTAGCTCTCTGACCCCACCCAAATACAGCCCTCTCCCTCCTCTCTTCACCAGCTCCCTCCACACCAGCACCTCTCCACTGTGCCCCTCCCATCCTCGCCTATCGCACTCCTCCCTAACCCACCCTCCCCACTCCTCACTGGGCACAGCTATCTGCAGATCATCCAGAGGTGACAACTACCTACCACAATACCACACTACAACCTCACCTTGTGCACGTGGAAATCAGGTAGTCGCGCCTTCAACTGATCAGCCAGCATCTCAGCTCGTGCATATGCTGCACAGTCCACCCTCCCCGACACCACAAACTTGGCCATCATGCACTGTAAAAATTTACACTCTGTAAACGGTGACCATGACAACATCAGCCGGATTACGTCATTATAAGCATGGCGCGTAAAACGACACTCATGAATTATTCATTACACTATACTATCCAAGCGGAACTTTACACTATCTCTGAATGTGGTTGTAGCTAACTGGGAGACTCGATGGAGGCGAGATTGCTGGCCGATGTCCTAAAAACTGACACGCACGTTCGTGTACAAGTAGCAGAGGAACTTACGGAATGGATACGGAACGAGGAGAATGAACCCGAGGCCTTCCCCGACCTGGAGAGACTCATCGCTGGCCTCTCACAATGGATGGGGAGCAGTAACTTCAAGGTAGTAGTCACGCAGTGTGGTAAAGAGAGATAGAGAGAGATAGAGAGGGATGGGGGTCATTATTTAGAATATGATAGTTGTTTACGTGGTTTGTAAGTGGCTATCTGGTGCCTTGTGTCACTTAGAGCGTGTCGGAGTACAAGTATTAACTACACGCTCTGCACTACACTGATGTACTGTTGTACCTCTGTCTGCATTAAGGGCAGAATGGGAGGAAAGAGAAATTGCACACTGCAGCACATTTCACATGCTGTGGTGCAGTTAGAGGGTAAATAAGAATGATGTAATAGCTATAAACAGCTGTAGTGTGCCTATATATAGAAGAGGCTGCATCTCTACCTGTGCCATGTGATCCAATTTACTGTTCCTGTACGTGTGCAGGTATCAATAGCAGGTATGGAGGTACTAGTCTTACTGATTGGGAGGATGAAAGAAAGGTTCCGACCTCACATTGCTATAGGTGAGCCCAAGGACCAGTGGCTCATTTGGTATGGCTACTGTTAACTTCACTGCTAGCCACAAGTATTTATTTTGAGAAAGTGTTATATTTAATTTGACCCCTCCCCCTCCTCCTCAGTGTTCCCATTTCTGAGAGAGAGACTTGGTGATGCCAAGGAGCAGGTGAGGGAGCAGGGACAGCAGCTGACACAGAAGATAATGATGGATGTCGTCTCTTCCCCGCAAAACTTCCTCGACAAGTGGGTGTATTCCTCCACTCTGATTGGTCAATGATGATGTCACCGTTCTTCTCTCTGATTGGTCACAGGTTGCTAGAGACAGGTTTACACCACAAGAACTGGCGTGTGAAGGACCAATGTCTGGTGTGCCTCTCACGTGCCCTCAACTAGTGAGCCCTTCCTTCCCCTCACCAGATGAGGACCTCTCAGGGGCTAGTGTGTATCAATGAGTTGCCTCTTGTTAAGCCTGTTGTTAAAGCCTGTTGTTAAAGCCTGTTAAAGCCTGTTGTTAAAGCCTGTTGTTAAAGCCTTAAAGCCCTTACATCAATTAGGAAAGAAGCCATCTTAGCTATAACTCTGTGTGTCTAGTGCCATATATGGTGTTCTTTATTGTGATGACAGTGAGGGTTGTATCCTACTCTAATTGGAGCCGTGTGGTTTATATATAGCAATCTAAATATAGCTATGATGTAATGCTTGTTATATATATCCACTACAGTTTTGGGGCCGGCCAAATTTCAGTCGGTCGGCACATGGCCAATATTGTGGCTCTGTTAGGAGATGCCAATAGCCAGGTAGAGTGACTTCCTCCTCTGATATTGACTTATTAAGTGCTGGATGTCCTGCTGGCTCAGGTTCGGTCATGTGCAATGGAGACCATTGTTGAGGTGTACCGTCACGTAGGGGTCAAGGTGAGGACTGACCTGGGCAAGAGGAACATCCCAGGTTCCCGCATGGCCACTCTCACTGCTCGGTTCGATGCAATAGATGCAGCAACTAACGCAGTGGATGAAGTGGGAACTGAGGTGGGCTGGTACTACATGATGATAATTACACATGTACTTGTTAATTGGACAATTTGCTACAGTTCTCTTTTGCCAAATTCCATTAAGTATGTCTAACAGTTCATACTGCAGTGCATGGGGTGTGGCCACAGATTTAATAGTGCTATTGATGGAGGCTAGTTCACAATCCATTGAGGCTAATTACTGCATTCTTGTTGCATGCTTTGGACCGTGCACCGTCTCCATATACCTAGGATGTTGACATGGACGACGCTAGCTCGGGTTGCAGCTCGTTATCTGCCAGAACACAGGGGTCTTCCATGAGTATTGGAGCTACCAGCACAGGGAGCTATCGGTCCCGTACCCTGCCCCGCCCCCCTCGAGCTACCTCAACCGGAGGAGGGGGAGGGGGAGTGGAAGAAGATGATTTCCAGAAAGCCTTTGCTGACACGCCCGCTGTCACTGTAAGTCTCTATCTTGTGACTGGGTCACATGACTGTCATGTGACTGGGACTGTATTGCTACATGTATCCAGCTATATACCAGCCATGACTTGGATAAGATCATGTCCAGAGTCCAGTCCACCCTGGTAGATGGGTCTAAGCCGTGGGAACAGCGAGTGTCTGCCGTAAGTGAACCACACCCCATTCCCTGTCTCTGTCATGGTGATGGGTGTATGTAGTTGAAGGAGGTGAGAGGTGTTGTGGCTGCGGAGAGAGTGGACCGGCAACAGCTAATGTCACACCTCAAGAGCATGCAAGAAGCCTTTCTAACCTCTGTAAGACACACCATCCTCCCAACACACCTCTCCATCTTCACTTCTCCCTCCCTCCCTCCCTCCCTCCCTGTCCCCTATCCCCACAGCTGAAGGACCTGCGGTCAGCCATCACACGGGAAGCATGTGTCACTCTAGCCTACATAGCAACCACCCTAGGGGTGGAGTTTGCCAGTGTGGCTGAGACAATGATGACCCAACTCATTCCCCTGCTGTCCAACTCTGCCAAGGTCAGTGGACCTCTGGTAGTGGGTCATTACTGCCCACATCCCTCATACATCTCATACCTCAACATGTAGTACTACTGGTGGTAAGGGGTTACCTGAGACCTACACATGTACATGTACACCTCACCATGTATGTACATAGCAACTGGTACCAGGTGTTGTGTATGGGTCAAACTGTAATACACTCCATCGTGTGTAGATTATGGCAACGTCAGCAAATGTGTGTATCAAGTTTATTGTGAAGGTGAGTGTGACAACAACCTATTGTTATAGTAACTAGTCACATGACTGTCACATGACCCCACAGAACTCACCAAGCCATCGACTACTCAATCCTGTCTCTCACATTGGGTTTACCAGCAAGTCTGCAGTCATCAGGAAGTAAGTGTAGGGTGATAGTGGGAGTTGTCAGAGACTCACCTCCTGTGGATCCTACAGGCAGTGTGCAGAGCTGGTCTCACTAGCACTGTCATTATGGGAAAGACCAGTAGTAGAGAAGGCAGGTAATATTGTGGAAGACCTGTTACGTAAGGGACTATTGGATGCTGATCCAACAGCACGCAAGCACTGTCGCAGGTAACATGTGTGGAGATCCAGTGTGAGATGATCCAATATGCTGTCCCCATTCCTTAGGGCCTATTGGGGGTACCACGGGCACCTGGCTCCCCGAGCTCAGAAACTGTTTGACTCACTGGACCCTCAGCTTCAGAGACACATCAACGACGAGAAGGTAGCCATGGAGAAAGGCAGTAGTGGTGGGGCTGGGGATAGACCTGCCTCCTCCATGGGGGTCAGAGGTCACAAGAAAGCGGCTTCTCAAGATCTGACTGAATCTGGTAAGTGGCCTCCAGACCTGCAATACTGAAACTGTGACACATTATTGTACATGTACCTCCCCCACCGTGCAGGAGAAACCCCAGAACTCAGTAATCTGAAGAAAGCTCTCTCATCAATTGCCAATATCCACCCCAGCTCCTCCCTCCCTCCTGGCCCCACCTCCCCCACTGCCCCTGTACTACGGGTCCAGAGGCCCACTGTTAGAATCCCTCACAAAAAGCCCCCCTTGAACAGTGCCGGCAGCAGTGAAAATTTACTTTCTGGTGGCCCCCAGAGCCCACTGCACAGACCCTCATCCCGGTCTGGTATGCGGTCTGGAATACGGCCCCCATCCCGTGGTGCGGGGTTACTGAAGAAGAAATCTAGTGACTTGCTCCTGCCCGGCACCAGAAGTGGATCTGGAATGAGACTGTCTCGCAGTCACCAGCCCAGCCCAGCTCACAGGTGAGGAGGATGACATCATCATTATGTAATGGTTCATGTGTACGGTCACAACATACCATATATGGTGATCTCACCATTCAACTCTGTTGTTACTTCAGTCGTGAGACCAGTCCACATCGTCCCAGTTCCAGACAGGCTGCACAGAGAGTTGGGGTCCCAACCAAAGAGAACATGCTCAGTCTCTATGTGAGTAGCAGAGGTAGTTCTAGCTAGTGTGGTGATAGTCACGACTCTCTCCAGGGAAGAGGAGGGGATCGTGGGGAGGAGGATGATGATGCTGCCAGTGTCAATAGTGATAGGTCAACATTCTCCATACTGAGTGAAGTCTCCATTTCACCTTACACCAAGTACCCCAACCCTGTCTCAGTGAGTCACACACACACACACACACACACACACACACACAGTATAGTGGCACTTCCTACCTGTCCCCTCCCCTCCCCCTCCCTTCCCCCCTCCCCTCCCCCTCCCCTCCCCCGTCCCCCCAGGATCTGAATGAACTCATCGTCATGTGTTCCAGTCAGAGTTGGGGTGACAGGAGGGATGGGATGGCCCAGCTCAAGATGCTGATGGAGACTCCTGATAAGCAGTTTACGTGAGTACTGTTGATATTCTGAGTACTGTCCATGACGTCAGTTGGACATTGTTCACAGCCACTCTGACATACAGTTGATAAAGGCAATATTTAAGAGGATGTTCTCAGAGCCACAGATGAAGGTATTACTGCAATGGTGCCCCATCTCCCCTCCTCATCACCCCTCCCCATCTCTCCACCCCTCCTCATCACCCCTCCCCATTTCCCCTCCCCATCATCCCTCCTCATCACCCCTCCCCTCACCTCACCTCTCCCCCTCTCCCCCAGATCTACTCTGTCTTTCTGGACACTCTCAGTATTTTTATTGAGGAACACAAGGAGTACCTGGAGGACTGGCTGTTCCTCATGTTGCTACGGTTACTGCATCGCCATGGGTCTGACCTCCTTGCACACATGCACTACAAATTACAGCTCATCTTGGAACTCATTAGGTACATAGACCATGATATCATTATGACATCATCATAGCGCAACTCCCCCTCGGACAGGAAATCATTTGAACCTGATCAACAATTTGCAACCCTCTGTCGGATACTGAACGATCAGAGCCAGCCTATGACCAGAAAGGTTTGACTGTCCTCACAGAAATGGCCACACCCTATCATACCTTGTGTGTGTGTGTACAGGTCCGTCTGGCCTGGTTGGAGTACATAGTGGAGCTATTACCCCTCATGGACTCAGGAGACCTCAGGGACAATACAGGTACAAGTAAAATGTACATGTCCTCCTTAGATCAGTCACCCCCAGGCTCAACATACCCCCAGACTCTACACACCCCAGACTCCACACCCCCTCAGACCCCACACTTTCTACACCAGTACACTTGTCCTCTGTTATCTCTGCCACTGCTCTCCCCATGCAGACACTCGACAGGCCATCTCAAAGCTGCTGCAGGCCACGACAGAGCCAAAGAGTGCCGATCTTCGTCGTGTTAGTCAGAAAGTGGTGACAAGTCTCTTTGACCTCAACCCTGCCACCTTCTCCCTCATGTTGAGGTCTGTCTCGAAGGCCTTACAAGAGACAGCCAATAAGATCCTCAAGGTGTACATGCAGGTGTGTCTAAAAGGGGGCCTACAGCCAAATGAAGGCCTTACCCCCCTCTCCTCCCTCCCCCTCTCTGTAGGAGGTGTCCTCTGGTTCCGATGATGAACTCCCTAGCCCCACCTCCAAGCGCCCAGCCAGCCAGGCATCTCGTCACAGGAACATTTCCTCCTCTCCTTCCTCAAAGGTAGTGTATAGTAGTCCCGTATTGGCGGTGGTAGTGTGTCCACTTCCACCTTCCCCCTCCAGCTTCCCTCCTCATCTCCACACATGCCACGCTCAACTTCTAGTACTAGTTTCTACCGGCCTACAACCCCCTCACGCAGTCCGACTCCCAGTGCAGGGACCCCAGGACCCCAGAGCAGCCTCACTCCCAGTCGCTCTACTGCCACGCCCTCTGGTATCAGGCCTCCATCTCAAACTGGAATGAGATCGGGAGAGCGCCGTCAGTTGTCAGCTACCTCTGACATTAATGATGAAACACTACGTGCTGAGACCCCCTCCAGGAATGGTCAGTGGGAGAGGGAGAGTCCATTTCATATATTATCTACCTTCTCTCTCTCCCTCTCCCTCTCCCCCTCCCCCTCCCCCTCCCTCTCCCCCTCCCTCTAGGTCTCAAGTTGCAAACTCCTCGGTCTTACCGATCTACTGCCTCCTCGGGAAGCAGTAGTGGAAGTGGAATGTCAGGTATCCCACGGCGACCAGGATCTACCACCCCTGGTCAGACTCCGCCCACCACCCGACGACAGAACTACCCACCTCGTGCCGCCTCCGTGGATCCCGAGAGGATGGCCGAGAAGTCGGCAGAGAGCACAGGAATCAATCGCCCCGGTAGTGCCAGGTGAGTCCAATGGACTTCATTTTCAAAGAGTGTTAAGTTCTAACTGTTCCACTTACAGAGGTGACTACAACCCTGTGAGATATAATGGAACTGCTGAGTCTAGTAAGGGAGAGGGAGGGGGAGAAGGAAAAGCGGAAAATTTCTCATTCTCTGATCTTCCAAGACTGGATTACGGCTGTGGAGATGAGCGAGAGACTTCCACTGGGGGAGGAGGGGGAGGAGGGGGAGGGGGAGGGGGAGGGTTGGAGGAACACTCTCGGGATCAAATGGCCATGGCTCTACGTGACCTCCACACTGCATCAAGGTACATGTCATGTGATGTCATGTGCCCCCTCACTCATGTCATGTGATACTTGTTTCCCTCCAGTCCTAAGCTAAAGCAAGCCTCCCTGCAGTCCATCTTCACACAGGCCAGAACCCACCCAGAGAAGTGTCACTGGCCACAGAACTTCAAATCAGCTCTAATGCTAATGCTGGATGGCATGCAGATGGGGGAGGATCCCTCTGTGCGAACACTCTCCCTCCGCATCCTAAGAGAAATCTTGAAGACGGAGCACATGAGGTTGGCAGAGTCTTTTGAGGTGACTACACTGAGAGTACTGACGGCCTTTATTGACCCCGACGCCACTGTAAGTCAGCAATGACTAGCCTAGGTAGTGAGTATGGTCCTCTCTCCCTCCCTCCACACACACACACACACACACACACACACACCAGGTTAGCCAGGCTGCTGAGGACACCTTCTCTCTCCTTGCCCCAGCTCTCCCTCCACAGCCAACAATACAGCTGCTTAGTCCAATGGTTGGCAAGGAGAAGTACCCAATGCTACTGGGTTGTATCAAACTCCTCACTAAGGTCAGCGTCATGCACTCCTATAAAGAAGACCAGCTGTTCCTAACTCCCAGTCTCCCCTCACCCTCTCTCTCACAGGTGGCCACCTTGTGTCCAGCAGACTTCCTCCGTGCCCAGCTCCCCGACATGGTACTGGGTCTAATGCGAGGCTACTCTCACCAGGAGAGCTCTGTCCGCAAGGCCAGTGTCTTCTGTCTGGTGGCCATCCACTCGGTGGTGGGGCCTGAGATGAAGCAACACCTCTCAAAACTCAGCTCCTCTCAGGTGACTGTCACATGACCAGGTCACATGACTATCATATGACTGTTATCGTTTCTGTTTCAGACAAAGCTACTTGACCTGTACATACGTCGCCATCAGCAACAGTTACAGAATGGCCCACACTGACTCTTCACTTCTCCATAGCAACTCACCCCCACCTCTGTACTCACCGTTTATCTGATCACATGACATAATTTTGACTACTTTCTGTGCCACAAGTTCTTACGAGTGTTGTGTGTCCTCTGTATACCTAGCACGCCATGTGTCACTGTATGATTGAAGTCATGTCATATGTAGGGCAACTTGGAACATGATGGATTTTTAATAATGCCTTCAACAGCTACATCAGTCAAGAATTATAATACATGCCTGCAGTATATTATGAGCCCCTGTTACAGGCCTTAATTGGTGTCCATGGTTCCCATATACAATTCCGTGAGGTTCATGTCAATCCTCTGGTATCCTTGGTTCCCCTGGTATATAGGTTCCCATGGTTCCATGAAGTTCATGTCAATCCTCTGGTATCCTTGGTTCCTCTGGTATCCTGGTTCCCTAGCCCATGGATGCAGTATTACAGCCCAGGGCTACTATATACCATCATGATGACTGTAGTACACATATAAAGCAGCTGCATGATATGACAAGTGATGCTAAGGTCAAGTACTAAATTTGTGATATAAACACACTATTTGATGGGTTATTGTGATCAGGCTGAGTGTAACTGTTGCCGTAGTGATCTGAGAGTAGAGGAGAGAGAGTGAGAGGGGAAGAGGCACTGAAGAGTGGCTTCTAGGAGACAGAGACAGAGCCAGCTGTTCAGGGACTGCTCCTGGAGTAAGTGACTGAGCCTGAAGGGGAGAGGAGAAGGGAGGGAGAGAGAGGACTTTGTAAAGTGTGGGTAGCTCAATTGGGTGGTTACCTTGACAGTCCTTGTGTTGTACGACGTGTGCCTAGCAACCTCCGCAAGTCATCAGGGACACTGCCAATTAGTTTAGCTCGTGCAAGCACACACCTCAGCAACTGTACTCTATCTCCCTCCTCCTCCCCCTCCCCCTCCCCCTCCCCTCCACCGGGCCTCACCCCCCCAGGCCATATGGTGTTCCTACAATGGGACATTGAGTGTAATGCCACACCACTCCCAGTCTCACTAGTACTATATAGCTCACATCATGTCTCTAACATACTGAGACACTTGGTCTGGACCTGTCAGCCAAGCCACACCCTCTGCAACCTTACGACTGACACGGTCGCCTAGCAACTGACTGAGCATGTGTGCAAGTTGTCTCCGCAACCACTGGCCATGATCTCGGAGGTCAAAGAGTTCGTCAAGCAGCCTTAACAATAAATCCAGGTCTTGGTCCTCCTAATATTACACCATAAGAATACATCAAGAATGATGTAATGATGATGTCATACCTCATCTGATCCATCTCGGCTATCATTCATCTGCTGCTGTCGCCGTAGCAATGAGGGTGATGACACTGCCTGTGACCATTACATATCACTCACTCACACACCACTCACACACTTCACACCACTCACATGTTACACACTTCACACCACTCACTTCACACTACTCACATGTTACACACTTCACACCACTCACTTCACACTACTCACATGTTACACACTTCACACAACTCACATGTTACACACTTCACACCACTCACATGTTACACACTTCACACCACTCACATGTTACACACTTCACACTACTCACATGTTACACACTTCACACAACTCACCACATGTTACACACTTCACACAACTCACATGTTACACACTTCACACCATTCACATGTTACACACTTCACACAATGAATAACTCTGCCACACCTTATTGACAGTGGCAGTGGGAGTGGTTGAGAGTTTGGATGAGGATACATGTTTCCTGAATGGATGGATGAGCCTATCAACCTAACAGAGAGGGGAGGGGAGGGGAGGGAGAGAGGAGAGAGAGGGAGGGGAGGGAGGTTAGGGAGAGGAGAGAGAGAGGGGAGGGGAGGGGAGGGAGGGAGGGAGGAGAGAGGGAGGGGAGGGAGGGAAGAGGGAGGAGGGGAGGGAGGGAGGAGAGAGGTCATTATGGAGGTCCCTATGCTCCACCCACCTGTCTATTCAGTTCACTACTGCTCCGATGGTACATCTCATGAGATAGAAAGATAGAGATGGTGGGCAGGGCCTGTGGGTAGTGGGAGAGGAACGACTCTGAGACCAGCGTCTGCAGGTAAAACTGTAGACCACGCCTCCTGTTGTCCAAGAAGGTGGGGTCTAACTTCTTCAGGGTCCTCTGAGAAGGTAGAGTGACAGAGGATGGGAGGGAGCCAAGCTGGGAGGGAGGGTAACATGTCTGTCACATGCAAGTCATGTGCAGGTCATGTGACCCATACCATATTACGAAGTGACATGTGGAGGTCATGGAAGTCAGAAAACTGTCTGGCAGTAGACCAGGACTCCACAATATCCACTCCACAGTGACGACATTCCACATGTATCGTGTACACCACATGGCGGCCTTGTACAGCTGCAAAGGGGGGGAGGTGAGGGGTGAGGTGGAGGAGGTGAGGGGTGAGGGGCGATGAGTTGTGGAGTGAGGTGGGGGAGAGATGAGGGATAAGGTGAAGGAGGTGAGGGGTGAGGGGTGATGAGTTGAGGAGTGAGGTGGGGGAGAGGTGAGGGGTGAGGTGGGGGAGGTGAGGGGTAAGGTGAAGGAGGTGAGGGGTGAGGGGTGATGAGTTGTGGAGTGAGGTGGGGAAAGTGAGGGATGAGGGGTGAGGTGGGGGAGGTGAGGGTTGAGGAGTGAGGTGGGGGGAAGTGAGGGGTGAGGGGGGAGTGGTGTTCCACTTACTGTAGTCCGGTATTGTCACTGAGAGGGAGAGGGGAAGAGAAGACTCCACTTCCTCCAGACCCTCCTCCTGTAAGGCAGACATAATCACAGTAGTTCCATAACTACCTTCATTCATAGTAACCGTGTTTCCATCGATTTGGTTCTCAATGGTTGTCATGACGATATCAAGTGAGGTGAGTCGCTGTTTGTCAGTACCACTGACACCTCGTGCCTTCAGGCGCTCTGTCTCCATGGCAACAAAGTCTCGTATCCCCTCCACCTCAGCCTGGGAGTACGGAGTCCTCACAGCTGCAAGAAATGACTCACTGTTCAGGGAAAACTCCTTACACTGTGGAAGGAGGGGGAGAATCGACCAATCAGATAAGCGGTAAATTTAAACTTACCAATGAAATGAGAGTTGTGTTGATGTAGTCTGGAGAGGATAGTGCCTGTAGCAGCGGCAGCCATACTTGCTGAGTCAGCATATCCTATTGTGACGACAGATGTCACATGACACGAACAGCGATCACATGATCCTAACCCTGAGTAACAGTCGCAGTGGAGGGCTGGCTAACTCCTGGTGGGGGAGCAGTAGATGGAGGAGAAGTTCACTTACTCCCTGGAAATAGGCTGAGGGGGATGGGACACAGTTGGGGAGGGGGAGGGGAGGGGAGGGGAGGGGAGGGGAGGGAGATGAGGGGAGGGTCTCTGTTACCTATCTGGGTCTCTGGCTGAAGGCAGATGGAGATCCAGGGGTCGTCATCAGGGACACTAGCAAGAACATGGCGGTCCAGAGAGCCATCTGTGAACAGACACTTACATCATCATGATGTAATCAGAAATTCAGTGACACAGTTACCTGTCTCTCCCTCGGAGAATGTTCCTGCAGCTTTCTTACATCTCGCTAGATGAGAGAGAGCTTCTTCCAGCACAGTCTGACTTAGCAGAGTGGCAAAATCAGCTTCACTACACCTGTGGTGTGTGTGTGTGTGTGTGTGTGTGTGTGTGTGTGTGTGTGTGTGTGTGTGTGTGTGTGTGTGTGTGTGTGTGTGTGTGTGTGTGTGTGTGAGTGTGTGTGTGTGTGTGTGTGAGTGTGTGTGTGTGTGTGTTCACTGCAAAATGGAAGGGAATTTGCTGTTACCTCTTTGTCAGATCTGCTACCATGGCAGCAACTGCTCGTTCCACTTCATTAGGAAATGTTGGATCAGGACTCACCCAAACATGGAACCAGGACTGAACAAAGTCCCGCATTCCGTACTGCAATGCCTGCATACAGTGACGACAGAACGAGGGAATGAGGGAATGAGGGCCAAGTACATCAATACCTACCACTTGTAGCTGGTCATCAATTACTGGTGTTCCTGTCAGAGTATAGTCACGTGCAGGTGGTGGGCGTGGCTGAGAACACAGTCTGGCTGCCTGTACGCACAGCCAATATTGGCTAACTACGGACATGCCAGACGGTAAGGATAGATCTCTACCTGGGGACAGCCGATTCTCTGCCATTGGGGAGCCGCCCGTTCTTCTGTCCCCACACATCTCCCAGACTGGTACCAGCTGATGACCCACACCACAGAGAGGAATCTGTATGGACGTTAACCAATTCCTGCTATACGTCAGCTGCTATCTCGTTATGACCGGCTACGGAGGTGGACTCACCCTGCTAACGAGGCCACGTAGCACAAAAACAAAATGAACTGCAGCATACCTTCCTCCCAGTTATCGCTGGAAATTGATCTATTTAGAGCACAGCAAAACTAGCCCCACCCACTATCTAAAGTGAGAGGTATTGAGGGAACCACGAGAGGCGTGGTTTTGACCTACCTCGACTTCTCTCACCTTGTTTCTATACTTTTTGGCACTTCAATCCCTACATCCTTTAACATTTTATTTTACAATTGTATCTAGTATTTCTAGTACATATAGTTTTCTATTGATCATTGTAATGGTGTATTTTGCCTACTTTGAGTGTCTTGCTGTGTTTAGGAACACCTGTAGGCCATTTTATATGCCATATAGTATCTCTAGTATCTCTAGTATCATAGATACTATTATCTATGCTGGTATTTCTAGTATCTAGTTCTTACATATCTTGTATTTGTAGCATTTCTAGTATATTTGGTGGTAGGGTTTTGGCAGTACTGTTTCTCAATCTGGTAAGGCACAGAAGTGGCTGACTGAAATAATCAATATAGAGAATGACTGGATGAGATAAGAGACTGCTACCCTACCACACCTATGTAAAGTGAGAGACATGGGTGCTTCTGACTTAGTCTCTGGATTTCCTGGGCAGTGTTCCAAGGGCCATTCGGTACAAGGAGTAGGCAGTGACGCAGAGACCCACCACACTGAGGGATAGTGCCGACCTGTACACAAACCTATCGGACCTGGTCTTCAAGTAGAGTGGTGTGGAAGACTCGGCCTGGATAGAGACACGCACTGACCAGTACAGCTAGTACAGCTGGCTACATCGGCTATCTTTGCAGACCTGAAAGAGCTTCTGGTACGTCTTGATGTTGTTCTGCCTCGAGAAGTGGCGCGTCACTTCCATCTTTGCCCACGCTGAGAGGTCGAGAGGTCAGAGGTCAGTCAGTCACAGGTGGACCGGTCTCTTGCGCGTCTGCAATGAAAGGCTGCGGGCGGTGCGGCCTCCTGCTAACGGGACTCCTCATCTCCGTGACTCTGACACAGGCAGCTGCTGGGGACCAGAAGACACGTTACCTCCTCTATTCAGTCAATGCAGGTTTGTGTGCACGTATCTATGTTGCAACTTATCAGGTGTCCATGCATACGGCAGGAGAGGGCTTCAACTTGCGTCGCGATGTGCACATGCGGGCTACCACTCTAGTCCGTCTTCTGCAGGAGAGGTCTGGCCACGACTGGGTGTTAGTGTTGCCGCCATGGCCACGGCTCTACCACTGGAAGACCGCCTCTAGCCAGGTCTATGAGCCCTGGCACAAGTTCTTTGACCTAGCCAGCCTAAATGAGTTTGTCCCTTCAATTGAGTTTGATGATTACCTGGAGCGGAATGGCCATGTGATCCATGAGGTGAGGAAGACAGTGTGTCCTGGACTCCGGAGGTTGTGAAATGTTTCGTTGTTGCCCCAGGTGATGGTATTGCAGAATTTTCCAGGTGAATTTACCACTGAACACTTTGGGAAGATTGAGGAGCAGCCTTGCCTGGAACCCCAACACAGGTGAGAGAGAGACCTCAGCTCCCAGTGTCCAGTACCCCTTCTGTGTGTGTGTGTGTGTGTGTGTGTGTGTGTGTGTGTGTGTGTGTGTGTGTGTGTGTGTGTGTGTGTGTGTGTGTGTGTGTGTGTGTGTGTGTGTGTGTGTGTGTGTGTGTGTGTGTGTGTGTGTGTGTGTGTCAGATATACCAGTACTGCTGATGGCCATTGGGAGGGGCGAGTGTCTGGCAGGAGTGGTCTGGTCATCAAGTCTCATCACTGTTTCTCTGCCATGGGTCAAGTATCACTCATCTTACCTCACATATTGGAGATGACCCCCAGCTACAAGTAAGGGAAGTGAGGGTTCACAGGTCTCTAAGGGGCCAGAATTATCTCTTCTGGCCCCTCTAGTTCTGTGTTGGTGGAACATTTCGAGGACTTACTTCACGAGCGATTTGGTGAGACGGACTACTGGGACTCACGGTACAGTATGGTGTATGCCGCACACTTGAGGGAGGCAGGGAGACGATTTATGGCTGAGAGACTGGGGTACGAGGTCCCAGAAGGGGGGAGAGGGAGAGAGCAGGCCAAAGATGGAGGTGGGGACTACCTCTCTGTTCACTTAAGGAGGTTTGTGTTGAGTGACTAACACCACTCACTGTGATGTAGATATTGACTTGTGTCTCTATCTGTAGACAGGACTACCTGTATGCCCACAGAGGAGTGGTCCCCTCACTGGAGGGAGCTGCCAGTCAGCTCAACACACTAAAGAAGGAACAGGGCCTGAAGGCAGTGTTCTTGGCCTCTGACGCTCCCCAGGAGGGTGAGTGGGCTGTGGTCATTTGTTTACCTCCTGTCTCCTCTCCCTCTCCTCCCCCTCCTCTCCCCTTTCCTCCCCCTCCTCTCCCTTCCCTCTCCCTCCTCTCCCCTTCCCTCCCCCTCCTCTCCCCTTCCCTCTCCCTCCTCTCTCTTCCCAGACAAGAAGGCACTAGAGAAGATGGTGAAAGGTGTAGTGTGGTACACACCTACTGATACAGAGCTACGTAACTATGGCGATGGAGGTGTGGCTATAATCGATCAGTGGATTGCTGCCCATGGACGGTATTTCACTGGCACGACTTACTCGACATTTTCATTTCGTATTCGTGAAGATCGCCAGTTTCTGGGGTTCTCGAAGGAATCAACTTTTAATGACCTTTGTGGTCCAGACAATAATGAGCACGACCCCCACAGCTGCAAAAAGCCTGCTTACTGGAAGTGGGATGGGGTTCCACCTAAAATTGGTTCCCCCAGTTCTGATCGAGAGGAACTGTGATATATATTTATTCACCAATCATGCAAAATTATTTTCACCCGTTAAAAATTGTCATTAGCTACGTAAGCGCGTACACGTGTTAGGAACTACACTACAGACGGTGGCCATGATATTCTCAGGACCATTCCTTGTCCTCTCGCTGCGGTGGATCCCGCCCGCCGCCTGCATCATGGGCAGTGCTGCAACGTATATGAACGTGATGGCTCTGCTGCAATGTGTCTCCCTGGTGATCCCTGAGCGCGCCGCTAGCCGGCTCGAGAGGGGGCTATACTCTTCCTACCAGCGTATGGTCGCGTTCTGGTTTGAGACCTGGTCTGGCGTAGAGGTGGGTGGAGATGGGGCGTGGTTTGTTAGATCGACAGTGCACATTTTGCTTTTTTTCAGTTTTGCTTCTATGGCGACAGACTGCCAGAGTCCTCAGAGAATGCCCTCTACATCTCCAACCATCAATGTACCAGTAAGTGTTTCACAAGGTTGAAGTTGATGAGATACCTCTATCCCTCCTTCCCCCCCCTCCCTCCCTCCTTCCTTCCCTCCCTCCTTCCTTCCCTCCCTCCCTCCCTCCCTCCCTCCCTCCCTCCCTCCCCTCTCTATTAGTGGACTGGGTGTTGGCGGAAGCACTGTGTGTGAAGCAAGGTGAAGGAGGAAGGACGCGGTATATTCTAAAGGATGCCATCAGATACCTCCCCCTGTACGGCTGGATGTTGGGAGAGGTGGGTACATGCTACAGTTGGTAGCAGATATTGTCACAGTGTCTCCTACCCCTGCAGAGAGGAGGGATATTCGTGAAGAGGTGTCGAGGCAGGGACCAGGAGAAGTTCATTATGTGAGCAAGTAATCAAGAGCTTGTTTCTCAGTGTGTGACAGTAATTCTTTGCACAGGGGCCTGAGGAGGCTTGTGGAGACCAATGCTCCAGTGAGTCAGTGACTGACTGTTGCATACCTTACAATGTGTTCTCCACCAGACCTGGCTAGTGATATTCCCCGAGGGTACGAGGTTCAATTCCAACAACCCAGGCAGGATTGAGAAGAGTCAGGAGTATGCTCGCAGCCTTGGTAACCATGGCTACTGCCACCTTCACCTACCACTGACTGTCTCTCCACCGTAGGAGTCCCTGAGTTGAAACATGTCCTGACTCCCAAGACAACTGGGGTGGAGGTGAGTATCCTCTGCCTTCGTGTGGTTAGTTGGACTCACTACCTCCTCCTCCCCCTCCACAGTTATCTCTTGGCAACATTAGAGACCACTTTACAGCTGTTTATGACATCACTATTTACTATGAGGGTAATAACCATGGTAACCGGGTACGCCCTCCACCACCTGATATGTTTAGATTCTTCTCTGGCCACTGCCGTAAAGTACATGTGCACTTGAGACGCACACCAATTGCAGACCTCCCGTCTAGCCCTGAGGAGTTGAGGATGTGGCTGTACAACACCTTCTCTGAAAAGGACAGGTATTCCTCCACTTGCAGGCCTCCTCTCTCCTTGTTTGATGTCTCTGAGTTGTGCACAGGCTTATTGAAGAGGTTTTAACGACAGGGGCATACTCTTCATCTCCTACCATGTCTCTTCCACTTCCACTGGAAACTACCATCCTCCCTACCCTAGCCTACTCTGGAGTTCTAGTAGGAGCCCTCACTCACCGCTGGGGGCCACTGTGGTGGGTGGGGTCAATTCTAGGGTTCTCTATAATTGGCCTACTGAGAATGGCCCTAAAATCATGACATCATAGTGACATCATAGGACTATATAGCAGCTGTTCCAATCATCCATTAATTACTGTACATTAGGTGTAAAGAGTTGTTCATAATGTACTGGTGTAGCTTGTCTGAGCAGATATAGTATATGTTAAAGTGTGGATTATACGCAACAAAGCTGGAAGGAAATCCATTGCCAGTGGAATTCCACAGGAATGTTGCATTTCATTTTACGTATACGTATATTGCTGAGCGTGATAATGGCTAATTTCAACATGTAGATTCACACAATATAACTCTGGCAATCAATGATATAGTCACTGGGTTTCTGCAGTCTTAAATTTAGGTTTCCTCCCACGAGGCTTCTTAACAGGTACCCCTTCAGTGGGCTGTCCTGATAGCTGTCCTGATAAGTCAGGTGGTGGTCCTGGTAATTTTTCATCAACTGGCAGTTCCTCACTGGGTACACCTTCCCTCTCTGCCTTGTTTGATTGGTAAGTTCCATATGAGGTGGGTATTTGTGAGCTTGGGTCGTGGTCAGCCGTGGAGTCATCTCTGTGGGCGGAGTCAGTCTGGGTGGGTGTGTCCTCAAGTTGGTGGGTGGAGTCAGTCTGGGTGGGTGTGTCTTCAACATTAGTGCCACATTCCTCCTGACCTTCACTGTTAGTAAGCAGCCCAATATGGTATGACAGTACCACCCCCACAGGAAGTTGAACTCACTTGAAATGCTTCCTTCTCCTTCTAGGTCTCCTTGGGGCAATCTTGTCTCCAGTCTCCTCCACCTCACCATCTGCCAATGGCACTCCTTCCCCTTCTCCCTCCATCACTTCTTGTTCTGTGACTAACAGTCCATCATCTTCCACTATCTCTGTAGCCTCGACTCCTTCCAGTCCATCAGTCTCTCCCACTTCTTGAGCCTCACTCTCCTGCTGCCCTTCCTCTCCCACCTCTTTAGCTCCTTCTCCCTCACTTCCCTCCTCTCCCACCTCTTTAGCTCCTTCTCCCTCACTTCCCTCCTCTCCCACCTCTTTAGCTCCTCCTCCCTCACTTCCCTCCTCTCCCACCTCTTTAGCTCCTCCTCCCTCACTTTCCTCCTCTCCCACCTCTTTAGCTCCTTCTCCCTCACTTTCCTCCTCTCCCACCTCTTTAGCTCCTTCTCCCTCACTTTCCTCCTCTCCCACCTCTTTAGCTCCTTCTCCCTCACTTTCCTCCTCTCCCACCTCTTTAGCTCCTTCTCCCTCACTTCCCTGCTGCCCTTCCTCTTCCAGCATCTCCTTCATTGTCCCCTCTTCCTCTCCAGCTATAGACACCCCTTCCTCATCTCCCTTCCCCTCCACAGCAGCACTGAGCAGGGAGGCTTCATCCTGTTGCACTTCCTCTACCAGCTGGTTGTCGTTGGGTTCGAGGTGCTGCTGTAGTTGCTGCTCTAACTTCTGCTTCAATTTTGCCTTCTTTCTCTTCCTTGGTGGTGGGGTAGGCTGGACTTCTTCAGATGCCACCTCAGCCCCCTCTCCCTTCCCTCCCTCTCCCCCAGCCCCTTCTCCCTCTCCCTCTCCCTCAGCACCTTTTCCCTTCTCTCTCTCTCTCCCAGCTTCACTCCCCTCCTCTCCTTCCCTCTTGGCAGCTGTCTCTACCTCAACCTCCGGTTTCTTCACTCTGGGTTTAGGTTTGGGCACTTCTGTAGTGGGGGTCTGGGAACTGACAGGGGGCCGTCGGACTGAATTAAACGGAGGAGGGCGTTGAGGGGGCCGCTGGGGGGGTACCACAGGGGACCCAGTGGGAGATACATGTTTCGCAGACTGAGTGCGTCTGGGAACTGGGGTAGGCTGCAGATAGGAAGATGGTGTGTGAGTATCAGTTGTACATGATCTAACTGAGAAGTTATGCAAGACCTCACCTTTTTCTTTGTGGGAGGAGTACCAACTCCTCTCTCCTCCTCTTCCGAGTCATCGCTGTCCTCCGTGTCTGTGCTGTTCCTCCTGTGTTGCCGTGGAGACTGTGCTGACTGTGTGTGGCTGGGAGAGTGATGTTCGCTATTGTGTCTCAGGACACTGGAGACCAGTTGGGCAGCTACAGCAGCTAAACAAGAGGAGCATTAGAAGAGAGGAACACTAACGGGACTAGTCAGGGGTACGTCTACTGGCTTACCAGGTGGCGGCTTATTAGTCAATTCTGGACTGGCTGTAGGATGATGGCAAGCCATGCAGGAGGTTTGAGAAGGATAACATGATATGGAAAGTGAAATGGTTCACTAAGCCACAGACCTTTAGTCTTGATAGGAGACACATCTTTGACACACTCACTGCACACTCTCTCAGGTTTAGCATCCGACTGACTATCAATGATGACGCGATGTGGGGAGCATGTGGAGCAGACCACACGGCCACATTGTCTACAGTGGTGCTTCCGATTGAAGGCAGTGAACTTCTGTCCACAGATCATACAGTCTTTACTGTGGGAGTCTGGTACCCACACCGCCCGTGGGGTAACAGACTGGCTGCCTCCTTCGGTAGAGAGATGGGGGAGGGTGATGGGGGAACACCCAGCCAGTTATCTGCACTCACCTACTAGGGCTACCTTGTTGATGTGTTTCTGGAGGTTTGCTAGCCAGTTAGCCTTGTCAGCTTGAGAGAGAGAGAAGACATGGAAGGACTTGTCTGCGTGGCTAATCTGGAAGGCATTGTGTATATCTTAGAGGGAGGAGGGAGGGAGGGAGGGAGGGAGGGAGGATGAGGTATACGTAGTTCTCAATAAACCGACTACAAGAGGTCATACCCAGCTGTTCATCCAGTGAGTCAATAGTAAATGTAGTATTAATTTCTGGCTGATAACTAGGGTCACCACTCACCTATAGATTGTGTACAACACACTTATTCCCAATCATACGATTACTATCTTATCAGATGGTGTCTTACTGCCATATGAGCCAATGGAAGTACATGTTGGTTGCTATAGCGACCTGCCACAACGGATCCATACACCTAAAGGATGACAATACTCCATATAAGGTCGAAAGCACTCAGTGTGATGTAAACATGTTACATTCAGAGACAAACTACTCCTCAATACTCTATCTCACATCCTGATGACATCAGATGACATCATCAGAGTGGTCAAGTGACTCACTAAGATGTCATTAAAGAGAAAGAACTGTCGTTTCTTTGGGCCTTTGCGGCACACCTTCCAGAGCATGCCTTCACGAATGAAGATCCTTCCTGGCAACAGGAGTGCCTAGATAGAGCCATGACAACCACACACACCACCCTCACAACCACAGTACATGTAACATGATATATCAATACCGTTCCTCCTGTAAACTTGTTCTGGATCTCGAGAATTTTATCAATGTTGAAGTCACTCTGGGCCAGAGCTGCCTCTGCCTACAGTACAGTGGAGGGAGCAGTGGGATATGTGCGGGCAGCTCCGTCATCTCAGACAACACAGCTAGAGCACTTCTCACCTCCGTCATATGGACGTTGGCCGCATTGGCTTTAGTGGAAGCCTTCTTCTTGAAGAAACTCATTGTACAGCCTTTAGTCAGAGTCGGTGATCGAATGTCAAATTGAGTGGCTTTACATTTCCCCGCCTCTTATCTACCACGCATGAGCAAAGCTTGGGACGTAGTGATATCACTATGACGTAATTATCAAACCTCAAGTCAAGTGAAGTACTAAAACAAGCTTTTCGGACGGCCTGAGTGATCCCATAACTACGACAGAGCTACTCGACATGACCACAGAGAGCGACAAACCTTTTGTGTGTGTTTTCGAGGGATGTGGTCAGGTAAAAGCACCACTTTAGTACGTGTCGGCCATTTTCTCACCTCTAACGGCCTTACCGGCGCTTATGACTACTCTACTCGGGGTTACTGGGCCTAAGCCTCGAATACAAGCCCATTCATATGTCAAAATACCGGTTTCTCTCCTTTAGCCTGTCCTTTCGCCTTTTTGCGCGCCCATTACATCATGGCATAAGGAGGTATTCTCATGATGTAAGAGTGACAGAGCCGTTAAACGAATATTCCCTTACATCACCATTAGCTATGTGAGGACTGACGCGAGTATAGGCAGTGGCTGGCTAGGCCTAGCCCATGGCGTGGAGCGCGCGCGCGAGTTGGCCTGTATCCCGAACGGCCGCCATTCCCCTTGGCTCTGTGTGAGGTACATATGTTTACCGAGAGGCTTATTAAAAAGCAAACGTGATGTGAATGAGGGGGGAAGTGATGTTGGGCTGTAAGCAGTGTGTGACAGTGGCTGTGTGTTTGCTGTCCAGAGGTTCTCCAACAATGATCATCTCGCAGTTCACCGCCAGAAACATGAGTTTTCTCTCAAGTTTGGAATGGCCAGTAAGAGTGGGGAAGCCCTGCTAGTTGGTAAGGAGAGAGAAAGAGAGAGAGAGAGAGAGAGAGAGAGAGAGAGAGAGAGAGAGAGAGAGAGAGAGAGAGAGAGAGAGAGAGAGAGATGCAGTAAATGTGTGTAAGTAACTGTGCCCACATCTCCCATCAGACCAGACACCGACTCCTACCAGGTTCCTCAGGAATTGCGAGGAGAGTGGGCTCTTTCAAGAACTTGCTGACAACCCTTTTGAGCAGGTGAGAAGTCTTGTCCAAGTAGCCATAACTCAACTACATGTACCAGCTGGGTACCCTGTGCACTGCTACACAGTAGGTACTATGGTTGTATGTACACGTGCTCACAATATGTATGTACAGGAGTTTGAGAAGACTAAAAATGGAGCTGACAAGCCGATGGGGACTGACAAGCCACGCTCTACTGATCAACAAGCTGCCATGTCAACCGCAGCCTCGGCACTGACCATGACCTCCATCCCTGTGGCCCCACCTCCTGCACTGGCCAATCCCGACAAGCCTGTGAGTGATGGGGTGTGGTCCACATGGGGGAGGGGGGGGGTATGATCCATACATTGACCTCGCTCATTAACTGTACATCATCATAGGTTCCCATGGCAACACCACCAGCTCACATGAGCACGACATCTGCTGCTACCAAACAGGTGAGATCATCCATGACATCCTGTCCACTCCGTGTCTAGTGGCTTCACACACTCTCTCACAGAAGTTACTACAAAATATTCATATGAAGGAGCAACAGAAGATATTCGAGGCCCAGCTGGCAACAATGACACAGCAACAGATGGCCAGTCCAGAGATACTGAATGCTCTGAAGGTGATTCACGATGGCGTTAAGGAAACTCAGCAGGGTACAACGGCGACAGTGTTTACTGCACCGACTGGAGTACCAGATCATATTGCAAATAGTACTGGAAGGAAGTGAGTGATCATGTGACTGGTCAGGTGGTGGTCAGGTGGTGGTGATTATATGTCACTGATCTTCATTCCTCAGGCGCAGGGGGCGCAAACCAGATGATGAGGATCCTGAAGTGAAGAGGCAAAAGTTCCTTGAGCGAAACAGGTTGGGAGCACACACACACACACACACACACACATGCACTCACTTCTCTGCCCTCTGTTGTACCAGAGCTGCTGCCAGCAGATGCCGGGCTAAGAAGAAGTTGTGGGTAGAGGATATGGAGAGGAAGACAAAGGACATGGACTCTCTAAACCAGGCTCTTCAACAGGAGGTGGCATCACTGAGGTCGGAGGTCCAGCAACTCAAGTCCATTCTTATTGCACACAAGGACTGTCCACTGATAGTCCACCAGACTGTGGGTGGGCCCCCAGCAGGTGAGCTGATTGAGGGGTCGTACTCTAATTACTGCCTCTGGGGAGAGCCTGGTACAGGATTGAGGCTAGTGTTCCTCTAGTTGCAGAGAGACCGACCAATGCAGGAGGTGCAGAGGTCACACTCCTCTCCCAGCTGGCCGCCATGCCCTCCATGTCTCCCCTGATCTCATCCCCTGTCCCCAGTGTGGGGTCAGTGGTCCCAAATATCTCGCCAGCCCCCCAGCCCTTCTCCTCTGCTGTACCTTCCTCTAACCCCCTCCCCACGCCTGCCACCATTATCTACACTTCAAATGGAGCCACACACACCACTCCAGAGGTGATTGGAACTATATACCCACACGAGCTCTTTACTCTCCTCTGTGTGTGTGTGTGTGTGTGTGTGTGTGTGTGTGTGTGTGTGTGTGTGTGTGTGTGTGTGTGTGTGTGCAGGTGGCAAAGGATGTCGAGATAGGAGCAGAGGATGTAGCTGAACAGTAGCCCACACACTCACAAGAACCACTTCCTACCCTGCACACAGTACTATACTCACTGGGAAAGCCACGCCCCTTCTAGCTATCTTGCTGTTTATGTTTCTATGATGTAGTCCAGTTGAACTAGCTCCGCCCATTGAGTCTCAGCGCTATATAAATATACACGGACTACTGCCGGTACATCCGGCCGGCTGGTTGATCAACCGACCGTTGGTAAAGCGTCTTACGGAACATATGATTCCTCTGCACTTCCGGACATTCGCTACAGGTGACGCCAGATGGACGAGGGAGAGGCTGGATTGACTGCTGCTACCAAAGACGAGAAAATAGCACTTTTCAAAGTCGTCGTGAGTACCTTACAGCGGCGGTAACCCTCGCATGCAGTGTGTCAATAGCAAGTGTATGATTATAGATAAGTGTGATAACAGCAATAGCTAGGTCGAGGGTGTTAGTGGTCTCCATTGTACTCTCCGTCCAGTTAGTTCAGCTGAATGACGAGTTAAAGAGAAAAGATCAGAGGATAGCAGAGCTGGAGCTGCAGCTCCGTGAACTGACCAATCAGGATGCTGTTACCATGACAAACACTACTCCACTCACATGTCCTCATTGCTCTAGAGGTCAGAGTTCAGAGGCCACTGCATCTCCCATGACAACAAGGACCCTCTCTTCGAGTAGTGATCACTTGGTTTTCTCACGAAACCTGTCACCCATCGAGGAGGTGACTGATACGGACAATCAGATGGGAGCAATAAGGAAAGTTGGTAACCATGGCAACAAAACCAGAAAAGATACACTGGACCAAGAGCAGCAGAAGGTATAGCAGCTCATTCTGTACCAGCTTTCTAAGAAGCTCCTTCCCCTCTGAAGTTGCAACAGGCTATAGCAGCTGTTGACTCAGCTATTGCTGAGTTGGAGCTTCAGGCCACATCTGAAGATAGGCTAATGGCACTGAGGAGAGAGAGGGGACATCTGATGGCGGAGCTGAACCACAAGGTACAGATGAGACTGAAGAGAGTTCGACACAACTCTGATGAAGTGCTCTCTCGTCTGGCAAATGAGTATGAAAACTGCAGTAAAGAGCAGGTAAGGTAATAGAGCGAGCAAATATCGCGTGTGATTTCTCCCTCCCTCCCTCCCTCCCTCCCTCTTTCTCTACAGATGTGTGAGGCTGTACGTGAACTAGACAGAGCTCAGGCTAAATACAAAGTGTACATTGATCAACTATTGGCAGTTGTCTTAGAAACAAACTCTTCACTCCTGGAAGGGATGCCACGCCTACAACAGAGTGCTGGTCTTCGGATGGACCTTCTTCGAATGGCCTCTCGTGGAGAGGTAAGGTCCCATCACAGTCTGGCACTCATTCACTGCATGTTCGTCCATGGCATCTGTTGCTGGCTGGCAGTATATAGTGTGGCATTCAGACAGCAAGTGTTAGTTAGACAGAGAGATGTATATGGCAGACAACCATCATGGTTGGGAGATAGCAGTGGGTACTGCGTGCCTTTGCCTCTACAGCTATTTGATGACCTCCAGGAGAGAGAAAGGAACCTGGCAAGCCTGGAGTCCTATGCCACTCTCCTTGCCAAGAGGCTAATGGAACATGCCCCGCCCCTCCTTCCCTCCGTGGACACAGATCATGACATTAATCAATGACATCATAATGACATCATATACCCCATCAACTGTGTATTATCATCAGTTATTCCATACAATAAGCAGAATGAAGTGCAATGAGTCTGTCAACTAGCATCACATCAATCTCCCTCTCCCCACACACCCCTCTCTCCACCACCTCCTCCCCACCCTCTGTTACTATGGTTACTCTTGTATGCCGACTCTGCAGCAGATTAGCCACCACCACCTGGAGGTAAGGACAATGATACTTACCCCTAGGCCCCTCCCACCACCTGTATACCTGATGTCCATATTTCTGTTGAGCTGCTCTTGCTTGTGGTACAAGTAGCTCTTCCTTAGTCTCCAGCTACAGAGACAGTATCTATAATGGTACAAATTCACTGGACAAGCATGATGCATTTCCATTGCAGTAATTAACTTGGAAATATACACAGGAAATGAAATTATCAGCAACATTTCCAAGTTTATTACCACATTGGAAATGTATCATGTTCATCCAGTGAAACAGCTGGTGTAGGCGCCTCCACCTTAAATGTGACAGTGAAGGCTGAGGGAGCCCACTCTTGTCTCAAAGGGGTTAACAGTTTGGGTGTGTTGTGAAATGAAAGCTGTAATTTTCCTGCCGATGATAACTTGTGTTCTGACATCTCGTGCACAGGGAGGTAGAAGTCTGCCACAGCTGCTGCAAGGAACAGCAGAGCCCGTGTGCCTAAGGCTCTAAGGAAGGGAAATAGGTGATGAGGGTGATGGTGGTTACATTGCATCATTCCTCACTGAAGGGAGACAGATAGCGCCTTCAGGAGATGAGCATAGTCAAAGAGAGTATTAAATGGTACCAGCAATAGAGAGGCATCTTCCTTCACTCTCTGATACAGAGTCAATAAGTCTATCAACCTTTGCCCCCTGTCCCCAGCTACATTCACTGTACATGGGAATAGGGGTTGGTACACCACCTCACACGTGGAGAAACTCACCTGTAACAGCCGTTCCATCAGTACTTAAGCTATCAAGGAAGTCCCTGCTCATTAGGTGTCTCTGAAATGGCCTCAATGAGGTATCTCTGTACAGGAATATGACGGCATAGCCACGATCTAGGAATGCTCTGTGGAAAGTCAAGGGCTCTAGCAGTATAACCATCACCTCCATACCAGCTCCCTTGGCCCCTATTTGAGGTGGGATACTCGGCAGAGGCAGCTCCTCTGTTACCGCTACTGAAGTTGTCGAGATATCGGACAGTCTTCTGCTCTAGAGGTACAGTTGTACCGCCTGACTGGAGAGAGAGGGAGGTAGTGAGAGCGGTGATCGTAACGGTGTGTGGTGACTGCTCACAGTGAGAAGAGCAACGTGCTTGCCGTCCGCCTGGTGCCTGGAAATAAACCTGTGAACCTTGTCCAGTGTGGCGGCGATATCGGCGGGAGGGGGAGAGGAGCCGATGAACGAGGCACTCGCACATTCTGCTAGAGAAAGGAACGTTGCCATTGAATTTTGACCCCTGTCACTGCCCGTCTCGCCCCGGCCTCTCCTAGGAGAACTGGCAGAATTGTGTGTGCGTGGAAGTGAAGCTGTGATTGTTGAGTCCTGATCTCAATTGGGCGTGATTGAAGCGTTGTGGTTTCGGAATGCAGCTTAAAAACTGTGATGACGTCGTCACGTGGCGCGTGCATAATAATCGTTGCTACAGCCAAGCTGCAAGACCATTTTATCGCTTCACATATCGCTTCAGTCGTAAAGTACGCCCGCGCGCTTTTTTCGCCGATTGGTTAATTAAACGCTAACACCATCCCTAAAACCTAAAAGCAGTTGATAGTACTTCGCACGCACACAAAAATCTGCCGTCCATCATGTTACAGCCCTCCGTATTATAAAGTGACAGAGGTCAAAGTTTGATGGCAACGTTCTGGTGGGCATTCGCATCTTCCACCTCGGCCATTTTTCTTCATCTGACCTTTGAACCTGAATTAGCTCACTATGTCTAAAAGCTGGGATGGTGAGCCTCCGTCTCTACGTCAGCTGTTTCTACAAGGCTGGGAGGCGAGGAGGAAGATTGATGCCTGCGAATTAGCCTCAGGATCTGCAGAGCACTCGGTAATAACTGCTATAAATTGCATATATTTTGTGAACCTCTTTATAATACATGCACGAGAACAGAAGTGTGTGTCGGAGGGCGTGGCTGTGATGGAGAGAGCCACGGAAATGGCTAGTCAGATGAGTCTCTTCAGTGACAATGAGGACTTGGTGGAAGTAGCCACATCCAGCTTGAAGTGGGTTAAACTAAGTGTCGTTTATCATAAATTCTCCCTTCCTCCCTCCCTCCCTTTGTAGGTATCTGCTGCTACCAGCATTACTAGGCGAGCTGACACTCCAGCAGAGCAGTGGAGAGAGGCTGGACACCATCAAAAGAGCCAGGGTAAGTGGCAGAGTGCAAAGTGCCGTATGAATTATTCATATATACCACTTTAGGTGTATTTTGTGGATTATTTGAGACGCTGTAAGTCGTATGGGATCACAGAAGATTACCCTCCTCCATTTCCTCAAGACCCAGCCCCCCAGGACCCCCGCACTGGGAGGGGGGCTCAGAAATCCTTTGAACAACTTGCAGCTTCAAGAGCTGCGAAAATCCAACGATTAAGGGAGAAGAAAGAACTGGAGTGCAGGACAGAGGAACTGTCAGCAGCACTGAGTGGTGAAGAGAGAGAAGTGGAGGAAGATGAAGGGAGGGAGCAGTGGGTGGCCATGTTGAAACTAGAAGTGTACAGAAGCCAGGACTTCGTTACCTCAATTGATGAAGAAGTGCCCATTCTAAGACACATGCAAGCAATGAGAGGGAAGGAGGAAGCTCTTCCTAAGAAACCAGAAGGTGCAAGTGGGCGTGGCCCTGTAGCACAAAGAAAACCAATGAAACCCCTTGTGATCACAAGAGAAATGATTAAAGCAAGTATAATATCAGTTGTAGTCATCCCAAATTTGTGTATATTCTATTCCAGGGCCAGGTGTTCGGGGCGGGGTACCCTAGTCTGCCGACAATGACTGTGGAAGAGTTTTATCAACAGCAGTATGGAGCAAGCAAGGAGGAAGGAGGTGGGGGAGGGGATCTAGGAGAAGGTGGGGAGGAGGGGGAGGAGGGGGAGGATGAGAGTGAGGTGGCTTTGAAAAAGGCTCGGGAGTGGGATGACTTCAAGGATGGTAAGTGTATGTGGTACTCCAGATACATATCCAGTTGTTTTTTTTTCCATGCACAGAGAACAGGAGAGGATGGGGCAACAAGAAAAACATGGGATAGAGTGGTCCTCATATCACACACTAGCTGTTGACTCACATTGCAATACTTCACTGTCTATATATATGCCTATATCACATTGACAGCACATGACATTATATGGTGGTTAGAATTTTGATGAATGATTTATGTCTGAGATGGTATACTGTGGCAGACATTTCTCTCTGTATCATGGAGTGGCTTGGGCTGCAGAGAAAGGGAAGAGAGTGGGAAAATAGGAGTACATATCTTCTGGAACTAGCAATAGACTGTATTCCATTCCACCAAGCTAACCTTCATCAACGTCAGATGGTGGAGAGGTCTGAACTCTGTAGTCATCCTAACTGTAAGTACTTCCATCTGTTACCTCAGGAAGTCAGTCGGTCACACAAATAGGACTTCTGTGGATGCATAATTAAGTGATCTGTAAACACGTCATCATGCAGACACAGACAGACACAGACAGACAGACAGACAGACAGACAGACAGACAGACACACACACACACACACACACACACACACACACACACACACACACACACACAACTGCTGTTGACTGGTGACATGGATAACAGGCAAACAAGATTGATAATGGCTACAATGATGTACATGTAGATGAGGATATGATGATAGTACCTACCTCACACCCTCTCTCTACCTGTAGCTAGCAGCTGGCTACCTCTCTCTATCACTGTCTGTGGCTGTCTACGGAGCTACTCTGAGAGCACACAACTACAAACATACGTAATAAGCCCATCTGCCCATCTAGAGCCGTGGAAAATACCATTTCACTAACTTGGGAAAGGGAAATTAGTGCACAGTACAAAACAGTATAGGATGCAGTAACAATGGTATGAGATAATCATTGATAAATTGTTCAGTATGAAAAGTTGTAGTAGTTACTAGTACGTGAAGGTTTTCTGTGCTAGGGTAATGATGATGCGGTGTGATGTAATCCTGGTTGCTATGGAGCCTGCAGCTGCAAATGATGTCCAAATAAAGCCCACCTAGCAGCTACGATGGCTACCTACATAGGCGCCTGTTGAGTAATCAGAGAATACAGTGTACTATGACACAGCTACAGCCAGACAAAAATATCAGTCTTTCAAGCTCACCAAATGCCATAAAATAGCCATTGTTCCCATGCCCCCCAAACCAATTTAGACTAACGAGAGGGCCTACCTCACTGGGCCCTCCTGTAGGGATGGTAAGCTCGACTGGTATTGCGATCTTTCCCATAATCTGCGGCCCCTCCCATTTGGCCATAGGTGGTACTACGTGAGGGACCGTATGTAGAGCTACTCTGGCCATAGGCACTCCCTCCCATCCCATTGGCACCATACATCCCTGTGGGGGAGAGAACACAAGTAACCACCATCATGCCCTCCACTACACTATCAATCCAAGACCAAGGTAACAGGACCACACCCCCTAGCTCACTGACCACACCCCCTAGCTCACCATAAGCTGCTGCTGCAGCAGCAGACTGCATGTCATACCCTCCTCTTCCATAGTTAGCATAGGCATAAGCTGCAGTCCTATCAGGATATCCTGCAGGATAGGGGTAAGCATAGGTGTCAGGCCTCATGTAGTCTCCAGCAGCTCCTCCACCTCCTCCATAGCGGTAGTCATAGCCAACTGGGAGATGGGGGTGGGGTCATGAGGGTCTCATACACACACCATGTACAATGCACGTACCCATGTTTCCATACATGTGACGAGGGTAGGGAGAAGTGTAAGGGTCTCGTCCCGCCCCATAGGAGGGGGCGTGGTCACGGGCATTGTGATGGGCCCCTTGTTGGGCCCCCGGGCGGCCCCTGGAATCTGTCCTCCGCATTTCCTCCTGCGATATAGCCTTTTTCACCTCCACATCACGATCCTGTGTTACACGTTGTGCAACAGTCATGCGATCTCACTCAGCTGATAAAACCGACTGACCTTGATTTTGATGTACCGTTTCTGACAGACATTCTCGACTGTGTCCATCGATTCAAACACAGCAAAACCAAATCCTCGTGGACGTTCGGTGTCCTTTTCTCGCATAATTACAATCTCTGCCACCTGTGGTAGACAATGTGGGAAAGTATAGGTTCATTATTACAGGGGTTTACTCACTGGTCCATAGCTCTCGAGGACTGCTCGAATATCTTCTTCTGCTGTCTCCAGAGACAGTCCTCCAAGGAACACCTTCTTGGTGCCTGGGGTGGAGGGTTGACTGCTCTCCTCTCGGGGAATGGCCCTCTTGGCTTCAACCTCACGACCATCTGTTAGACAGAGACAGAATATGGTGCTCGGTCGTTGTCCATGGATCTGGGAAGTCCATTGCCCCGAGCACTCACCTACGACGTGTTTATCGGAGAGACAGTCGTCTACGGATTTCAACTCAGCGTAAGTAACGAAGCCAAACCCTCGGGACCGCTTCGTTGTTGCGTCTCTCATCACCACAGCGTCCACTATCTCCCCATAGGCCTCAAAGTGTTCCTTTAACGATTCTTTGGAAGTGTTCAGGCTCAGTCCTCCTATGAACACCTTGCATGCTGGGTTCTGGAGAGAGAAGAGGAGCCATTTCATTTCACATCTCATTCGGGGAAAGGTTATTACCACTCACTCTTTCGTCCGACATGTTTCTGTCTGCAGGACCGCGGGTGGAAAGCTAACGCCTCACAACACTCGTGCAGATGCCGTATATTCTAATATAGCGTTTTACTTCCAACACCAGCTCCGCCCACTGACGAGCATGTCCTTCAAATGCCAGAAGGAGGCCTACCTCCAGAGCTACGGCACTCGTGTAGTGACCTGCCGTGCGGCAGAGGGAGATGACGTCGAGGGCAAATACGAAGTAGTTTTGGAGGACACGGTTCTGTTCCCTGAGGGAGGGGGTCAGGTAGGTTTACAGTGGAAAGGTTGTTAGCCATTTCAAATGCTATATTTGCACTTGCACTCCAGCCTGACGACAGGGGGAAGGTGAGCACGTGGAATTGCCTTTGCGTTCGTGAGAGTACGCGTCTTCGTTTGTGCAGATAGGCGGAGTGGATGTCGTGAGAGTCCTGAGAAGGGGGTCCACAGCAGTACATTTTACCCAGGAACCCCTTGAGGAGGGCGCAGAGGTGGAAATTGAAGTCGACTGGGACCGTCGATTTGACCACATGCAGCAACATTCAGGTATGTACCATCTTCTGAACTCACTGCACAAGGCTACTTCCCTGCGCCCTCTGTCCCACAGCCCAACACCTGATAACTGCTGTAGCAGACCAGCACTTGGGTTTTAAGACCACTTCTTGGTCAGGAGGAACACCTCACACACTTCACAACTCACACACACTTCACACCTCACACACTTCACAATTTAACTCACACACACTTCACACCTCACACACTTCACAACTCACACACACTTCACACACCTCACATACAATGAAGACCCCTGCCCTATGCAGGAATCTGGCAATAGGTGTGGGCAACAAGTGTTTTGTGGAGTTGAGTGCACAGTCAATGTCAGCAGCTCAGATGCAAGCTATTGAGGAGCGTTGCAATGAGGCCATCAGAAGTCAGATTCCCATGACCCCACGCTGGTACCAACCAGGAACTCCCGAACTTGAGAAGGTGTGGTATGACCCACTACTGTCAGGGAGCCATGTGTGAGAGAAAGGGGCTGTGTTGTCTGCAGGTGAGGTCTCGAGGATTGCCAGATGATTTTGAAGGAAGAGAGATCAGGGTTGTGGAGATTGAAGGTGAGATCAGCCTGGCAGGTTAGGTCCTCTCCCATTAACAGTGTCTTCCTCGCTGTTGACTGACATGTAGGGATTGATGCAAATATGTGCTGTGGAACACATGTCTCCAACTTGAGCCATCTGCAAGTACCTCCCCCCTCTCTCCCTCTCTCTCCCCCCTCTCTCTCCCCCCTCTCTCCCTCTCTCTCCCCCGTCTCTCCCTCTCTCCCCCCTCTCTCCCTCTCTCTCTCCTATCCCTCTCCCCTTCTCCTCCTTCACCCATTTCTCTCTTACTCTGTTTCTCTTCCCCTCTCTCCTTACTCTCTCCAGTGTGTCAAGTTACTTCACACTGAATCAAAACGTGGCTCTACCCTCCTCTACTACATAGCTGGAGGTCGAGTGCTACACTACTTAAGTAAAGCCTATTCCAATGAGCGGTCTCTTAATAAGCTGTTGAGGTTGGCATATGTACACGTACTCCTGTTGGGGCTATATACCCAGTTACCCTCCCTGTGCAGTGTGACAATGGAAGAGCACAAGGAAGCTGTTGAGAGACTAATGAAGTCTAGCAAGCAGGCGGCGAAGGTGGCTCGTAGCCAACTGAGGGAGATAGCTCAGCTGTTGGCCCAGGTTCACCTCATCTCTCCCTCACCACACCCCTTGGTCTGCATTCACAGGTGACCATGTGACAATCACATGATTCAGAGTTGTGACATCACGTGACTCATATTCATACAGAGAAGATGGGGATGTTGAGTTTATGAACATACTGGGGAATGAACTGGCCCCAAAGGTATGGAACAGGGACCAACTATGTACATTTACAGCATCATCCCCCTCCCCCCAGGGTATATTCGTATTTGTGACAGTGGGTGGAGAGAAAGGGGCGGGGCACTTCCTGTTGGCAGGTGGTGAAGAGGAGGTGGCAGGACTGGGCCCAAAGTTAGCTGTCGTCACTAATGTTCCCGAGAGCCCAAGGAACTGGCTTCATTCTCTTCTGCAGGGTGGCCGCCATCTTAGGGGGAAAGGGAGGAGGTCGCAAAGGTCGTTACCAAGGCAAGGCCAATCACATGGAGAATCACAAGCAGGCAGAAGACATAGTGCGACAGACAGTAGTAACTCCAGGTTCCTCATGAACATTGTGTCAGTGCTTACCATATATCCCATATATCTATCTATTTTGTAAACTTACAATAACTGAACGAGAGTCAATATTTATTATGAAAGATTTGTAAGACTTCCCAGTTCATCAGGCCAGTCAATTGTCATGGAGTCAGTCTGGGGGATTTCCTCGTGCATGTCAACTGTAACAGTCACTTGATTTTCCTGCTGCTCTTTAGCCGTGTCCATTTCCTTGTCGTGGTCAATGATCCTAACTACCACGCTGTTAGCTTGAGTGGCTTTAAGCTCAAGCTCTGTAACAAGATGAGTGTATACCATGATGCCATTTTAGCTTGTAAATCTAATCCACTCCCTACCATTGTCAGTGCTTGGCTCAGTTGCAGTGGTAGCAGTTCCGTTGTGCGTCGCCCATGGATTGGACACAACCTCTCCATCTGGAGGGTCTTCCTCGCTGTCACTCTTATTGATATCCACTATCTTGTACACTGTCACCTTCTGCTTTTTACAGCACCAAAGGTAGCACATACAAAGAAGAAGGAGACCTGTAGGTGGGAGGAGCGTAGGCCATGGGAGTGCTATGTATTGTGGCTTACTAAGAATGACTGTTGCTCCAGATAGACCAGTGATGATAGGGTTATCCCATATCCATTCCTAATAGGAGTATACATAGTGATGATCTTCGTGGCCTGTTAATCTGTTGTGTTGGACTCACAATGACTGGTGTATCTTCATTGTCTGGTGGTCCTGCCTTAGTAGTCGGTGATACTGCAATACTACTAGTGGTTGATGGTACCCCACTGGGGGTTGGTGTACTGATACTGACATCGATGATCAATATCATTGCACTAGTAGTTGATGATACTGGAGTACTCATTGCACTAGTGGCTGAAGGTGTAACACTGAGAGTAGCAATAGAGTCACTCGTTGTTTCACTGTCACCACCACCACACACCACCAGGAACACAAACACAGTCAGAAGGATTGCACTAAACCTTTTCATATTGCTGCAGACCCAAACACACTAGATTGGCAGTTTAGCTAGTCTTGATGGAGGAGGTACTATTTGTACTTGCCGGCTGTTTCCTGCTCTTAAAAGTGCAGGAACTCGTGACTAGTGTTAAACTGGGTGCACCTTCCTTCACATTTCCTTGACCATACAGGTATACGTCATAGTGTACAAGTCATGTATATATCCAGTGGCATGATTAGAGCTATACAGTTTATGGTGCTATCTGTATAGCTCGAGATTTCCTCTGGGAGGGAAGTCTGTTCCGTAACAAAACATCTTTGATTAGAGACATACAGCAACAAGTGTGTAAAAATTTGCTATAAACCTAAGTAGATAAAGGTCAGTATATATATTATATTATATTATTTGTATATTGGGTGAAGTTGAGGGTTTATGTGATGTTTTGGTGGTGCTGAGGGATGAGGGTTGATAGCTGTAGATAGAAGTCCATGGTACTGGGGAGGAACAAAGGATGTCTCTGCTTGTGGGTTAGAGACAATCAGGGCCTCATTCTGAACACCCTGCAGGGGATTGACGTTGGGTAGAGCTGGAGAGTCTTCAGGTGTTCGGTTGGGAGGGGTTGCCTGCAGCGCAACTGGATTTACTATAAATACATCTCTGTTACTGCTGTCAAGAGCACTTGGCCGCCTCCTCTTGCGTTTGAGACGTTTGCGGTAGATTATAGCACAGAAGAGACAGGCGAACGTGCAGGCTGGAGAGGAGGAGGTGGAGGGAGAAGAGGGAGAGGAAGAGGAGGAGGAGGAGGAGGGGGGAGGAGGAGGAGGAGGAGGAGGAGGAGGAGGAGGAGGAGGAGGAGGAGGAGGAGGGGGGGGAGGAGGGAGGAGGAGGAGGAGGAGGAGGAGGGGGAGAAGAGGGAGAGGAAGAGGGAGAGGAGGAGGAGGGAGGAGGAGGAGGGAGAAGAGGGAGAGGAGGAGGATGGTAACATCACAACCAACTGCAATACATAGCTGTCTTACTGAGGAATAGTGCAGTTGCTCCAACTATACTGGTAGCAATTGGATATTTCCTAACAAATTCCTGTAATATGGGATATATCCACAAACTATAGGAGGCAATGAATTGCACTCACCATTGCATTTCTAGGAGTGGACTCGGTTGGCAGTTCAGTACTTGGAGGAGAGGACCTACTACTGCTTGGAAGGTGACCAGAAGGAAGAACAGATGGTAGAGTGTGAAGATCAGCCATTGACATACTGCTTGTAGTAGGGAGCAGTGTAGGCAGAGAAACCACTGTGTTTTGAGTCAGTACTGTGGACCCAGTCCGTACTGTGGTTTGAGTCAGTACTGGAATTTGGAGGCGAGAATGACATACATCATTACTATGTCATCATTACGTAAGGCATAGAATGGTACCTGGTCCCAATGTCATGCTTGAAGGCATGGCTGATGACGATACTGCTATCGCAGTAGGAGGTACAAAATCAAAAATGGTTGTGATAATAAACTCAGACGTTGATGTCATTCCTTGGGTTGATGCCAGAGTTGTGTTAGTTAAGTTTAGACTGTATGGTGAAGAGAGATGCAACACAGCTCCCCTAACCATGGCTCTAAATTCTACCTTGTCAGGCTAACCTGGTGCTGGCATTGGTGGATTGCTGACAGGACTGGTGTACCAAAGCCACACACAGCAGTACCAGTGACAGAGACAGAGCCATGACAGCTCAACTAACTCTTGCTCAAAGTCACTGTCAAACTTACTTCACAGACAAAAATGATTTACTCACCCTCGTAACAGTTGTAACCGAATATATAACTTCATACCACTAGGCTAGCCTCTGCCGGTATAAGGCGACCGATAATAGGCCTCATTGATCCATAATACTCTGGAGGGATCAAGTACACATACTGAACATGCCACGGTATTAGGGAGTGGATGGACAAGTTGGTGTTAGAGCAAGATTGTGGCCACAATGTCCACCACCCACACTGTGTAGGGTCATAATTCATGAGAATAACTAATGTACTATTTGGATATCCAAATAAACTGCATATTCCTAGCCACTCAGGTGTATAATTTATTGATGATAGACATGTACACAGAAATATTACAAAAAAAAGTAAAAATATTAAAACCTATATCAAAATAGAGAATTACACAAACTAGAGCTGTTGGAGGGTGGAATACACAAGGGGGTTATGTGGCAAGTTTCTGAACAAGATTGCTTCTCAGGTAGGCAGCTTCAGCCTCCATCTGTTTCACTTGCTCCTTGAGTTTAACATTGGCTGCTTCCAGTTCCTTCACACGCAGAAACATGTCCTTGTGTTTGGCTCGGCGCTTTGACCTGGATACCTGTGATGCTATATTGTTCCTATGGCGACGAACGTGGTACTTTTCATCCTTGACCATCTGTTTCACCTTCTTTGGAGGATCAGCAGAGGTGGACGTTGTTAGAACAGAGTCAGCATCACTTGCTTTACGTTTGCGGTGGTTAACAGTGATTGATGTAGTGGAAGGCTCGGTAGAGACTACAGATGTGTAGGAATGGTCGTGGAGGACCAGGAGCTCATGTGGGGCTGGCTGTGAAGGAGAACTGTCAAATTCTGCGGCTGGTTCGAGGGGTGTGTGTGTGGTACTGGAGGGGGAGAGGGAAGGGGAGCACAGGGACAGGCACTCAGACAGATCGAGGAGTGTATCCTCTTGGGACTCGGGGAGTGGGAACACAAAGTTACTATCTACATCCGGAGAAGGGGACGAGGGGCTTTCGGAGAGAATTGATTCATTCAGGAGTCCATCCAGGTCGGCAAAGTTGACTAGGAATGGGTCGTCAGTGTTGGGGTGATGGGTCATCTCTGTGACAGACAGTGGAGATGTGCTTGGAGGGACTTGTGCAGGAGGTGAGTGTGTGGGAGTGGACGTGGGAGGAGGTGACAGGGAGGGGGTGGGAGAGGGAACGGAGGGAGAGGGGATGTCGACAGGAAGTAGATCGGGACCAAGTTCGGACATAAACATCTGTAAGAGAAGGTCAGAGCTGTCAGTGCCAGAGAGATCAGGACCACTGGAGTTACCTGTAGCAGAGAGAGGAAGAGGAAGATGAACAAAGCACAAGTGAGGATGATGGTGTCAAACTCACCAGGGCTAAACATTTGACAGGAGTCCAAGGAGGTTTGTGTTGTCTTGCAAGTTGCTGGACCATGGAACAGCGAGGTCATCTCGCTCTCCCACACCACCTCCTTTGGCTCGGGCTGATATGTCCATTGGGGGGACGGATTCTGTGACGACGTTAAATCGGTAACTGGTACACATTGTAGTAATTCAGAAATATCAAATTCAAGTGAAGAAGTAATTTTGGTAGGTAGAGGGTTGCGTTTGGAGCTAAAAATGGTGCTCACACTACGAGTAACTGCAGTACACTGAGCGAGTTGTCAGTTAGCCTGTGAGGTGCGTCTGTTGCCTGCCAACTACACAATGGGAGAGTGTGCTTTCCCTTAGAGGCCCCTTCAGGGGTAAAACTCGTTTTCTTCTTGACGATGAGCCAACACGGAGCCCCTCCACTCGAGGGGGTGTCTCGGATCTAGATTCGTTTAGGGTTGCCTCCTTGCAGTGAGGCGAAGGGCTTTTCCGGACTAGATCTACCTATCTTTGAATGGGCTAGAGACGGAGCCGCTGTGTATCGCTAGTACACGAGGACAGCTGAGATCACCAACGAAAATCGGAGGGAGAGTGAGTAAAAGGCTCGGGAGGCCTGTATTTCACTGGAGCAACAGCTGTGGTGCAATCGCGTTACTAAAATAAGCATAGAATGACGCAATTTGTAGCAATTTTTAGCACAAATGACGTTGCTTAAAAATACATACGACGTGGCATGCAGTACGCGTGCGCGTGCGCCGCGCATTACTGCCGCCAAAAGGTCGCGTGAACGTGAACGTCGAACATGAATGGGATGCATATCCCTCGAACGCCAATAGTCGTGGACTATTGGAGACTAAGAAAGGTGCCGCCTCGAGCACTCTTTTTCCTTACCCACTTCCATGCAGGTAAATGTCGTGTATCTGTCTGTGTGTCACTCACGGATGCCTCACTGACTACTGAACTCTGGCCCCAGATCACACCTCGGGGCTGAGTGCCCAGTGGCCTTACCCAATCCACTGCACTCATATCACGGCGTGCCTACTGCGAGAAAAATTCAGGATAAAATCAGAGTTGATTGTGAGGATCTCTAGCCCCTCCCCTCCCCTCGTGTTTCCCCACTTACCCCCCAGGTGGAGTTGGAGGTGGGGGAGTCTCGCATACTCCATGTGGACACCCCGAAGGAGAGAGTCAGTATCTCCGTCTCTGTACTTGAGGCTAATCACTGCCCAGGATCTGCAATGTTCATCTTTGCTGGCTACTTTGGTCGAATTCTGTACACTGGAGACTTCAGGTGAGGGGTTCTGCCTCATCCCCCCTCCGTGGGGGGTCATGTGAATATTGTACTGCCCCCCTCGTTTTCAGATATTCCCCCGAGATGGACTCACTGCCTGAGCTCACTCAGTCCAGTGCCATCGACATGCTCTTCTTGGACAATACATACTGCCACAAATCCTGCCAGTTCCCCTCAAGGGTAAGCCAGGTCCTCACAGCTAGTGTGATGGCACTGATCTCTCTGTGCTCCCCCTCAGGAGCAAGCGACTGATAAGGTTGTGAGTGTGATTCGAGAACACACAGCACACACAATACTGATAGGGCTACACAGCCTTGGGAAGGAGGAGCTACTGGTTGCCATAGCAAAGCGATTAGGGGTGTGGGTGGGCGTGTCCCCAGAGAGGTACAAGATACTTCAGCTCTTGAAGGCTGAGAATGTCTTCACAACTGATATGGACTCGTGCTTTGTTAAGGTTCTTCCCTTCCACATGTTGTTGAAAAAACTGTGAGTTGATCAAAGGGATCGAGAGACCTCATGTGATAGTCATGTGACTGTCATGTGACTTGTACTGCAGGCAGATGGAATCAGCTGACCCTGGGGTGCTGGGGGTGTTGCCTACATGTATCTTCACTGGAACAAGTGGCCCCACCCCTCCCTCACATCAATCTATTAAGGTCTCGTCTCCCCTCTTCATGTGATTGTCATGTGACTTGTGTAGTCTGTCACATGCTCAGGTGGTGCCCTATTCTGATCACTCCTCATACGATGAACTCCTGCAGTTTGTTCGTCTGGTGAGACCTCGGTCTGTTTGCGGTATTGTCAGGGGCATGACATCAAGATCTAACATGAAAGTATTCGATCATCTCCTAGATCACACGCCAGTGGTAAGTATCATGGGAATGGGACAATAATGGAATGGGAATGACACTTGTCCCTCCATACAGACAGACTTTGAAATCCCAGAAGGTATTTCACAGCTCTTGTCAGTACAGTCCAATGGCCACCCACCTCCCCCCTCCTGTGCCCGCCGACACACACCCTCACCTACTGTAACGACCATTAATAACAGGGGCAGGAAGAGAGCGGTCGGAGTGTGTTACCTCTCACCACCCAAGAAGAGAAATGGCCAAGATGAGAATGGAGTGGTGATCGGGTACCCCCCTCCCAGTGACTCATCTCTGCCTCTTCAGATCAAACACATTCCATTGAAACATAAACCTGCCAGAGTTAGAGAGCGCCAAGTTCTATCACCTGTAATCAGGGCACTTGCAAGATCTACTACTTCCATACGAAGTGACGTATTTTATGGCACAGAGCCATGCCCTGCAAAGGTTATCCTTCCTGTGTAGTGGTTCTCCAGTAGAGTTGGGTCCATATGATACCTTTCTCCCACTCCAGGTCCAGGTCACCATACCGAGTTCTCAGAGCAAAGGGAAAGGAAGGGAGACACCCTCCCATGGAAAGAAACCACGCCCACCTACACCCTCACTGAAGTCATGGGCTAGGGGAAAGAGGAGAGTATCAGGTCTTGGAGTAGAAAGATTGAAACGTGGGAAGGTAGGGGGCAACAATGTCTGAAGTAATGAATGGCAAAATCTGTCATTGAGCAATCTTTTCCACTTCAGGCCCCACAGGTGACACAGGGAGTCGATGTTACCATTGACATCTTCCTTGGTATAACTGAACCAAGCACCACAACTGAACCAAGTACCACAACTAGCCTGCCCAGCACTTTCCTCGAGACTATTGACCATCTGTTGAGGCTTTAGTTGTCATCAGCTAATGTGTCAAGTCAATTCTACATATTCCCAGTGCCCCTGTATATACCAAGTCTCATGATGGAGAGGAAGAGGGAGAGAAGAAATCCTAGTTACACTATTGTAGGATAGTGACTCATGGCCTCAATCATCACAGAACTGTAAACAACATAATAGTTGTCATCAGGTATAATATTATCAAAGGGAGGGAGGGAGGGAGGGGCAGAGGGGGAGGCAGAGAGAGAGAGGGAGAGAGAGAGGGAGAGAGAGAGAGGGAGGGAGGGAGAGAGTGCTGACACATGGTGTAATAAAACAGGAAATGACATATAAAAATAAGCTGCAGCTGGGCATGGCATGTGTATTAATTGTTACTATATATAAACAACAGGTGATTGAACTGTCTGGGAGGAACTTGGGATTTGACTATGAGCTGGTGGTCAAGTCTATATATAGAATTCCTTCTCTCCACTGGCATGTGTTGGGTGTACAGTACGTCCATTAGTAATGGCAGTGACACGATTCTGTTCCAGATCGAGTGTCTGTGAATGAGCTGTCTTTAAGGAGGCACTGAAATGAGGGAGGGTGACATTAGCTGTGTTTTCGTGTGTGCGGTAAAATCCGACTCTCTTTAGCCTCTGACTGTGCATGACACATCCAATGAACACCAGCAGAATGACCAGCAGGATTAGCACCAGCAAGATGGCAGTTGCAATCCCAACCCACTGTCCAAGGGCATTATAGTCAATACCTGAACTTTCATCACTGGAGTCTGTCGGTTTGGTAGTGACCGAGGTCTCAGAACTGGTGGGTGTGGTAATGGGTGTGGTCGTATCATCAGTGGGTGTGGTCGTGGATGGTGTCTCAGCAGGAGTTGGTGTACTAGCAGTAGGTATATCAATATCTGTAGAGAGAGAATAAAGAAATCCAATTTTTTTTATTTTAAGGGAAATGTGCTCAGGAAATGTCAAGGAAAGTGTGCAGTATAGCGGAAACATAACCCTATACAGTTGATTTTTTGCACAAGTTTTGGTGTAGTGGGATAATATGGCAGAGGACTGATATTTCACTGCTGAATGGCTCAATTAACTAGCATAATTACAGGGACTCCAGTCCTTGTGTGCAGTGGTGGTAGGATTGGGTAACAATCCTACATTCCTGGAATAACCAATTCATTGGAGGTGCATGCACAGACAGCCCTTAACTGATCCACTCTTTACACGCCACATTAGGTATGAGGCTACTTTTCCTTTCACAACACACAACTTGTTAGTGATTTTTAAGAAGCTCGCAGCCAAAGACCAGCCTTTGATGTACTAACACCAGTCCCTGGCCTTAGACTCGCCATCCAACCAGCAATAAATTAAATTTTGTTATCACTTAAGCTGCCAATCACTTCAATAACCACATGCACCTCCAGGGTAGCCACCTATCTGGACACCTTTCAAATCTGCTATGGAATGAATTCACCAATTACCTTTACACAGAGGCCCAGTGAATTGTGGTGGACATCGACAACTTCTGTTATGGAAGACTCCAGGGTCTTCACAAATCCCATTGTTGTGGCAGTCTAACACGTTCTCCTCCGGAGTGCAAAGAAAACACCCATCACTGGACAAACGCTCGCTCTGAGCTATAGCCACTTCAAGATTAGGACGAAATGTCTCTGTACCAGTCAGAAATTTGATATTCTGGAAACAACCACTGAATGAACGAGGTGTGCCAAAAAAGGCAGTGGTTGTAGGGCCCAACTTCAGAGTGGATGTTTCAGCTGTCAGGGTATGGAAGTTTTGACTCAATTCTGAACTCATAACACGGCACTCTTTCTCTGTGTCATTATCAATTCTTATAAGTATCCCTTGCTCTCCATCATTATATTTCTCCATTTCAAAGAAATGCCATTGTTCAGTGGTTTCAACCATATTGTCACAGTAAGTTATATCTAATGAGTTAGTAACACTCGCGATTATTTCTTTATCAAACAGAATAATTGTTAGTTGGAAGGACTGATTTCCCACACTAAGCAGCACTCCAACTAAATTAGTGCTATCCCCCGATCCTTTCCAGAGTCTAAATTCAAATGAGATTCGATCAGACTGCAGTCCATGTTTTTTGAATGTGAGTGCCATATCATCAGATGTGTCTGAGACACTTACAAGATCAACTTTCTCAACCTTTTTTCTTGTAAAGAATGTGGAGTTTCTCTGCTCCAGTAGTGCAATGTGACCAACAAATAATCTCTCCATCGTACCTGAGTAGATATTCTCCTCCCAATCCACTCCCCCAACACAAATTGATGAGAATACCGACTCCATCTCTCCAGACAATAGCTGTAGGAGGATAGTTTCCACCTCGGTTAGCTCATCTAATATTCTCTGAACTTTGATAATGATAGTCTCAGCATTATGTGATTGTTGGACTGAAATTTGATAGCTGTCCTCTCTGGAGAGAGCCATGGTTGAGCTTGCAGAATAGCTCCCATTGTCAGTCATCAGCTCATAATGTATTGCATTGTCTCTCAAATAGAGGTGAAACTGGTTGGTCCCATTCTGTGAGTGGCCAGTTAGAATGGTCCCAGAAGAAGGCAAAGGAGACAGAAGCTCTACCAGAATGTCATTATGATGGTCAGTGAAAGGTTGGTGGGTGAGAGTGTAGCAGTAGTAGGACTCTCCATCTAGGGTGAGCTGGTGATTGGAAGAGTCTGGAGAGAGAGAGATAGAGAGAGGAGGGGGGGAGGGGAGGGAGAACAGTGAAACTTTCAGAGAAACACTTTGGCCAATGCTCAGTAGCAGGACAGAGTGATACAAAGAGTCACTGAACTGCTTTTATCATTCTTTGTCACCTTCCCTCCCTGGCAGGGTGTAGCAACGCAGAGATCACTACAAAGAGGTGTGAGCAAGGCAACAGCTGTAGGAGTGTGTTCAGAGTCAACAGAGGCACATCTTTTGAGGCATTTGGCACACGTTTTGTAGGGAAACAGGCTAAGTGTTCTATGGAGCAGCGGTACTCTAATGGAGAGGCAGGTTTTATTTGAAGGCCAGATGGGGGCTGGGATAGGTGGCTAGATGGGAGGGGCCATGTGTCAGAGAGGATGAAGAGGGCTAGGAGAGGGCTTAAGGGGACATCTCTGAGGGTGGTGGACCAAGAGAGCTGTAAATCTACCTATTTGGGAACCTATTACCAGAAAATCAGTGTGTAGCCAAGGCACTAGACCCACCTACATTACTGACTGACAACAACCACCACTGTACATCACCCCCTCAGAGCCAGCTAATGACTGACTTGCTTACATTTTTACAACCACAACAGTGGGTAAAAAGCCATAAAAGTCCACCATGAAGACAAACAGACACGAGGTCCTTGCCAAATGCAGTCTGTTGACCATGACATATTTTGTAACTAAGGCTCTTTTGGCTTCTATGCAGCGAAGGATAGCAGCATGGCTCTGCGTGGGGCACACACAGACAGTAGGTGTTGGGTCACATACCTGGCACCCGGTGGGGTAGGACAGATTAAGTTATGTGATGCCAAAAACCTGAAAATGGACTTGTTAGGTAGGCATGCCTTTAGCAGGCAACTTGATTAATCTTTTGCCAAATTCCTAATCGAACAAAGTTATGCTCAATTTTATTGTTTTGAAGTTAGTTCAATAACAGAGGTAATTACCTCTACTTGATTAATTACCCTGACTTAATTAATGTAGCGGGATGAAGAGAATTTACCCATAGGTATGACTGTGTTAGTTAAATTGTATCAACTTTTGGCTTTAATGTTAACACAACTCTGCCAATTAGTGAAGGTCAGGCGTCATCGTGTGATAGGTACCAGCAGCTTAGAGCTAGTTGCCCACTCTAAGCTCATAGAAATCATAGCCCTTCTACAAGTCTGAACTATAGCCTCTTCTAGATCTGTGCCACATACATCTGTTGCTGAACCCAAAACTCTACTATCCACTTCAAAAGCTTCCAAGAATGACTGCACACACCCACACACGGCTCCTTTAGGCCAACTAACTTCCATATGCATCCATTAACACATCCATGAACACCTTACTTTGAACCACTCAGCTAGGGACTGTGTATGCCCAATCCAGAAGCACTAGTGATACACAAACACAACCACTCCTTGAAAACATTGCCATAAACAGAATGAAATCCCTCCAATACCATGTGCACACAAGATAAATTGTATTAGAAGCTAATTTTGTGTAGGATACACACATTTCTTTGCATAATCAGGTGTCCCTGAGGGAGATCCTTGGCGGCATGCATACTGCAGCTCTTGAGAGTATGTAACCTAATCAGGACTCAGACTGTGCGGCTATGTGTGGTATGCCTTAAATAATCTGATGGCTTCCAATGGCATGTGATCTGTGTGGCCTGTATATACTATAGATACCAGCCTGAGGATGCTTTAACGTGCCTGTACCATCCTGTTTCCATAGTAAGCATACCTAAATACACACAAAGTATGCATAAATTAATCCTCAGGATTGTGATAGACAATGATCTACAGTCCATTCCTTGTACCACATTCAAATCAATCAGCAAAAGCTTATTACTAATACAGAAGCACTTCGAAGATTATTATATGCAAAGTGTGTGTGTGTGTGTGTGTGTGTGTGTGTGTGTGTGTGTGTGTGTGTGTGTGTGTGTGTGTGTGTGTGTGTGTGTGTGTGTGTGTGTCCAAGTAATGGTCATTTATCGTGACATGTAGAGAAATTCAAAGAGCAAGTGTTGCTAGGTAGTGAACTCTACAATAGTGAGTGCGGGTAGTATCTCAGCTCTTAGTTGTATCTATAGACTATCCTTAGCTTCATATGACTGTACAGTGACCACATTAACTATGAGATGTTGAGACTGACTTCAACAGTAGATTACATTCAACCTCATATAATTACATTCTACTTGATCAATAGGTCCTTGTGTTGCAGTGTATGGCAGTTGTTCTCCACTGAGCCCTGCTACACTGAATGCACCAAGGGTGGTCCTTTTGCAATGAGGGATGGAAGAGTTCACTTTACACAATGTCCAAACTTAAGACGGCAATTGGCAGTTACGCTATCATTCACTACACTTTGCATTATAGTATGTAGATTGTAGTGAAATGAGAGATGAAAGAGTTCCAACTGTACATATGTGGGATAAGCAGTGCTACTTGGCTGTCTGTGATCATTAATTAAGAATGATTACAATTTTTTGTTTACTACCAACAGATAGCTCAAGGCGATGTCTGCAGGGTACTGAGCTAGTGAGAACAGTACAGAATGTACTGTGTGTGAACATGCTCTGAACTATATTCACATCATGAGCCTATAGACAGCAATTACGGAATTACTCCAGGCATCTGCTTGCCAATGCTTCAAATTAGGAACCTGCATTGGACTACCCTACACCACTAGAACTTGCTATGAAGTCACACACATGCACACACACACACACACACATACACACACACATACACACACACACGCACGCACGCACGCACGCACGCACGCACGCACGCACGCACGCACGCACACACACACACACACACACACACACACACACACACACACACACAAGTAACTGCTCAGACCAAGGAGGCATTGTAAGGCTCACCTGATGTGCAGAATTCTCCAACGTTGGCGGCTGAACTGCAATCACAGAAGTATCCATTGGGAATAGACCAGCTCGTCACGCATTCTCCGCCATTGCAGAGAGTGTCGTCGCCAGCGCACTTGTCCACGCAGCCCTGCAGAAGTTCGTTCGTTCTTGTGGGGATTTTCAGCTCCAATTCCAGGGTTGAAATAGTATTGTTTGAAAAACTCACGTTTGCCATGCATCCTGCCAGTGCTTTCATCGTCTTGGCCGGTTCGTAGTCAGCCTCATGGGAGGTAGGGATACCACCAAAGAACACACTGGAATAGGTCCGAAATGTGAGGTGCAGTTCGTACGTCAAGTTACCAAGAGGCTCGAGCTCATTGTCCAGGTAAAAGTGAAACTCATGATCGAAGTGTCTTATCCTTAGCGTGTGGAGCTGGAGGTCGTTGAGGTGCTGGCCAAAAGTCGTCTCTATTTTTACGGCAGTGTCGCCGACGCAGGTACGCGCCTTCAGCTGGCCGTCCTGCAGCCAAACAGCGAGGTAATTCCCCCCGTTACCTTCGCTGTCCACGTAGAACAGTAGCCCGTCAGCTTGGGAGGCTCGAAAGCTGAAGACAGCTACCCCCTCTCGTGTCGTCAGCCACTGGGGATACACGGCATAGCTCTCCGGGTCCACATAAGTATACGACTGGCACGAGACGCGGATGTACTGCAGTAGCAACAAGTAGGGCAGTGACCACAATAACTGTCGACTCTTCATGGCGTCGTTTGCATCTCATCACGGAACGAACTTCGCGCTCACTCTTATAAGAGTGACACGCGCGCCGCGTAGCGATTTAATTAGTACACGCGCGGGAGCAACCATTTGGGGGCTCATTATATTTGCCAAATTGGTAGATATTAATACGTTTCGGCAGAATTTCAGTAATATATGAATAGGACATCTAATAAGTTAGGGTTTGAAGGGATGATTTCACTTAGGTCTTGAGATTATGTGTAATAATGAGAGTTTGGCAAAACTGGACCAGGCTTTGGTATTGACGGATAATTCTGCAGAGCTCGTTACTGGAAAGGGGTGTGGTCAGAATAGCCTGTACATGACTGAATACAAGTACATCTAGACTGGTAGGCCTGAGGGAAAGGGAGGGAGGAAGGGAGGGAGGGAGGAGGGAGGAAGGGAGGGAGGGAGGAATATCAACAACTGATACCATGACTACCCCATTGCCAGTTGCCTAGGGCGTGCCTCCCCCTCTCATTCAGGAAACATTCCAGATATATAGGCCTCAAACCTAAAGGAATGTTTATACCTGGATCTAATTATTGGTCAGACAAATGACTCAGCCTGCTGGATGCCAAGGAAAGTGGCAACAGGTCATGCCCATCAGTGGATGTTAGAGTTACGCATTACTTATGGTTGTAACCAAGATAGCCAATTGGTCTAACTACCCTGTCCATCACAACTCACCCACTGGCAAAGAATGTGCTCATCTCTCCAAGCCGCACTTGCAGAGCATTACAAGCTGACTCAAACTCAAGCAGAACAGAATCCTCTTTTGTTCTATAGAGACTCCAATTATTCCAGATGAATTCCATACGACGTAGCCATGGTAGTAGTGTATTTAATGGCCATGCCACACCTGAGCCATACACCTGTGTTGAGTGCTAGAGGGGAGAATGCCATTTCATGTCTATTTCCATATAGACAAGGTATAGCCTCTGTAGCTGATGAGAAAGCATGCAGAATCTAATCTGATTCAATTAAACAAACTGCATAAAAATAACATCATATTGAGTATTAACAGACTTGGCAAGCGGTCAACCACATCAAAATTGAGGTAATGCTCCCATCCAAACACTTTGACCTTTCTTTCACTAATACTACCACAGCCCATGGAACTAAGGCAAGAAGGGCACATACCACAGAGACCATCCCCAGCAGAGAAATATGCTACACAAACTCTGTACCTTGCGGTAATTCTCTTTGTGGGCCCATATTTGGTAGTCCTGGCAAAGAGAGAGCACATATAGAATTAGGCAGAGGCACATCAGCCACACTATGGCTGTAGGTGTAAGGGTGGGGCAAATAGAACTTGAAATAAAATCCTTTGGGAGCCTGGCTCACACCTCAGCGGGAGCAATTTTCCGTGTGATGACAGAGATGAAAGCAGCGTTATCTGCCTTCTGAGGCAGCTGCAACTCCTGGTTCAGTCCCAGACTCTAAGGCATGAAAGACAACCAATTACACTGCTATTGTCACAATGTGTAGAGCACCTTCAGTACACACATCTGCCATTGTAAAGTGGCCTCTCTATATATCACCTCAATGTAATAACCACTGTCTGACAACATTACCTACCTGGGTTTCAAGGAAAAGAACCAGCTTCTCAAAGTCACTGAATATGGTACAATGAGGACCAATTCTTACAGTCAGGAATGGAGCAAGACCTATAGGGCAAGAATTGAAAAGGAAAATAGAACCATATTAGTCTAGCAGGCAGAAAGGTGTAGCTAGATAGAAGATGGAAAAACTCTTATGCCCATAATCACTACGTAATTAAATCCCAGTCTGTGGTAATGGTACCATTTGGTGACATGGCATCTGCATTGGAAGCTGTTGTAGTAGTGTATGACAGGTTACAGAGCTGAAGATATGTCTTGTAGGAGGGAGATGGATGAATGTCAATTGCTGCCAAACCACACCAACTAAAGCTATACCTGGAAGCACAATCGTCGTATCTTGTCTGTAAGCAGCTCACGCTCTGCAGTAAACATCACATGTCCAAGCAAGTGGAATTGGCTGTATTGTATGTGCTTACCTCGGGGAAGGCAATACAGCGTAGCGTCGTCTGGCCATGTAAAATGACCTGCGTGCGTTATGACGTGTTTAACAAAGCAGAAACTTACAGTGTACAGCACACTTTACCTCTAGCGGTTGCTAACAGCTCAGAAAAACTGGAGGAGAAGCTTTGGTCAGCCATTCTCAGACCCCGCCCAGTGAGCTACCGGACACGCCTACTGTTATATTGCGCATGCGTACAATCTTGGCGCTCATTTGTGCTGGGTGTACAGCGTGCACTTCGCTAAACGGGGAGTTAGCCTTTGTGGCCCTCGTTCCAGCCTACGCCTCCAGAGAAGACTTCACTTACCGTCAATGCGAATTGAGGGTAACAAGTGACCGGTTAATGAGCGTCAAAAGCTTTCCAGCTGGATAATCTGTCATTGAAGCACCCCCACGAGGCGTTTGTGAAACATGCCCAAGAAGAACAGAAAGAGAAAGGCTCGAGAAATAGAGCAACAGGAGGAAGAAGTGTTCTCCGTGGAAAAGATCGTGTCCAAGCAGATCGTGGGTGGCAAGACCCAGTATCTTCTCAAGTGGAAAGGTTACGACTCCGATGAGAATACCTGGGAGCCTGAGGAGAACCTGGACTGCCAAGATCTGCTGGACGACTTCAACAAGAGAACGAAAATGAGGGAAGAGGCTCAGGCGGCCGCAGCTAACTCGGGCAACGCCTCTGTCTCTGTAACCACAGCCAGTATCACCATCAGTGCGGAGGACAAGGTGTGAAAAAGTGATAAAGCTTAACTAATTAACTGTGGGTAGATTGGTAGGCTACTACTGTATTGGTGTTTGTGTGTTTGGTGTATGTAACAAGCATAGGGGGCTGGTCAGCTAGTCCCAGCTGTAGGAAGGTGTAGCTACTCTAAATAATGCCCTCTGGGTAGGACCCTAGATGGGGTTGGCTCAGACTCTCTCTCTCTCTCTCTCTCTCTCTCTCTCTCTCTCTCTCTCTCTCTCTCTCTCTCTCTCTCTCCCCTATAACCTCCATCTTTGTGTGCAGGAGAAACGTGCCAAAAAGAAGGTAAAGGAAACATCAACTGCTGCTGCATTGGCCACTGCTGCAGTTGGGAAGGCTGACAGGGTCAATGGTGGGGACACTGACACAACTGAAGCTCTAGCAAGTGAGAAACACTCTATCTATGGGTGGTCGGTGTGTACATGAGCCTCTGCCTATGGTGACTTGTGCCACTTTGTCTACAGCTGAGCCAAATGGGTTTGAGTGTGGCTGGCAAGCAGAGAAAATATTGGGGGCTACAGAACTCAATAAACAGATTCTTTTTTTAATTAAGTGGTAAGGTCTCCTACCAGATCTGCTCTACTCTACTGACCCCGCCTCCCTCCCTCCCTCCCTCCCTCCCTCCTTCCCCTCTCAGGAAGGGCCACAGTGAACCAACTCTTGTACCAAACACAGAAGCTAACGCCCAAATCCCCCAATTAGTAATATCATTTTATGAAAGCAAGCTGACGTGGCACGACAACCCAGAGGACATCATCCAGCAACAGCCCGAGTCCTAACTCTCCTCCCCTTCCATCATCATGCATGCATGCACATTCCACCACAGCTGGCCAATGGAGCTAGTTGATAGGACTTTGTTTATTCTCACGCTATATATGCTCTCATTAAAATATTTTCCACTGCTGGTTAACATTTTTAATGAGTACATAGAAGGCATTTTTATCTAGAGTTTTGGACTAACCCCATGCATCTCTAGACAATGGGTCGTGTGGCCAAATACAAATGTACAAAGGAACACATACAGGTGATTATTAACGGTGATGTCATAATTATGTAATGTAGTATACAAAAAGACTGTCCAGTGCAGAGCCCTCTTTGGCCTGCTTCTCTCAAAGTCACAAGTTTTGCTGAAAATGTGTTAAAAGCAGCTGCACACAGAGCTGACAATAGAGGCACATGATCTCGATTGGTGGATTGTGAAATTGAGGTATGGTAACAAAATTGTGACGGCAACGTATTATACAGACATGTTGGTGGTTCCCATGGTAATGAAACTGTTGACCTCTGAATGTATTCTGTAAGAGAGAAGATGGAGTCACACACACACACACACACACACACACACACACACAACACAAAGGACACTCCATTAACCGTACACACTGCCCATGTTTGTGTACTTTTCACCCAGGGAGACGGCACACCCAGGAATGTGCTTCACCTGGAGTTAATGAGGTACTGTGCCATGCCAACTGCCTCAGGAGTGCCAGTGATGGTGACTAATCTATCACCACCATCACCTTCATTTCCTGCAATCTTGATCTGGGCCCCACTGTTCACCCTGGAGAGGAGAGAGAAGGGAGGGAGGAGGGAGAGAGGGAGGAAGGGAGGGAGGGAGAGAGGAAGGAAGGGAGGGGAGAGGTAACCACCGAAATCAACTTCTTATCACTTCCAACCTTATCTCGTGTATTTTGGAGCCTTTTCGTCCAATGACACACCCTATCAACTGCAATGGAGGAAGAGATGAACACATCAACACACACGCACACGTGCACACACACACACACACACACACACACACACACACACACACACACACACACGTGCCGTACATCATTCGGGATCCTCATCTGCTGTGTGGTGGTTGCAGGACCAGCTACAGTGTTGAAGACTGGTGGTGAAGAGAGTCATACAAGATAAGCTCTCTACTGTGACAGAGGCTCAGTGTACCTCACAGTGGTAATTTACAGACTTACTTGCAGTGTAGGGACCTGTAAAGTTGGGCTGCAGAAATAGAAACTTTACATGAATGGGGAGGGGAGGAGAGAAGGGGGAGGAGGGAAGGGGGAGGGAGGAGGAGAGGAGGGAGGGAGGGGAGGGGAGAGGAGGGCTTACACTAGTTCTGGGCTGATAGGCCTGGTTGGGTAAGGTGTGTGGCTTGTAAGGGATGAAGGGTCCACGTGGCGGGTTCTCCAACATCACATTGCATATCATCCCAATGCAGACCACCAGAGATTCATATGTACCTGTGTGTGTGTGTGTGTGTGCGTGTGAGAGAGGGGGGGGGGGGGGGGGGGGGGGGGAAGAGGTAAAAAGTTGGGTAGGACATGAAGGGTAGCCTCCAGACCTGATATAGTGACCGCTCGTTCAGTTGAGTTAGGCAATGTCTCACCAGCAACCTGGATGGAGACTCCAGTGCTCTGTGGAACAACAACAATGCAACACTCTACACACTTAGCCTCAACAGGATGTCTACTTGCCTCTCTTATCTCCTTGATCTTGGCCCCACCCTTCCCAATGAGGGAGCCACACTGGGAGCTCTGAATGACCAGTCTGAAGGAGATGGTGAGAGGTGCATTAGCCTCCAGCGGAGCAGCAGGTGAGGGCTTAGTGACTTCCTCCGTCTTCTCTGAAGTCTGAAGCAACAGACATTCTGACACAGTATTACACATACTTGCTCACTCACTAACCTCCTGAGCTGTTGCTTGTAATGTATTCTGAGGGAAAATGGGAGAAAAAACTGGCATACCTCACACCCAATGCCACCTTATAAAGTATTCATGAGGCAAAGTACACTAATTAGTTGTTGACGGAAATTGATTTTTAAGCACACACGCACCACCGTAGGTAAATATAGTCCATTGCCATCAAGAAGACAATGGCTGCCGTGGCATCATTCAGTGGCAGCTTGTATACATGCCACAGTCAATTAGTGGTACACTGTCCTATGACAACATCAGGTGGGGGAGGTGCAGATAGGGCAGGGAGATAGACATTATCAGCATGTACCCAAATCATCCATGCTGAACGCTAAAGCAGCTGCATGTTACCTATTAGAGAGGTCGTGTCACTACAAAGGCCTGAAAATGTCTCAATGATTGCACATGTGATCACACTCAGCACACAGATTCATTGTGTGCTGTGCAGTATATTCACAGACAATCTGTCTTACATTCACAATGTGTGTGGAAACCACCTTAAGTGATAAGGGAATGTAATGAAATGAACTTCTTAAAGTGGACTTATGCTTCCCTATCCTGCTCCCTCCCTCCCTCCCTCTTTCCCTCTCCTGCTCCCTCCCTCCCTCCCTCTTTCCCTCTCCTGCTCCCTCCCTCCCTCCCTCTCCGTTCTCCCTGGCATTCTTACTTGTTCCATTTGCTTTCCAATGGCAGCAAATGCTCTGCAGATGTTGTCTCTGTTTCCAGTGACAGTCACTAATCTGGGGAGTTTAGAGTTAATGTAATGAAGTAAAAGTGAAAGAAGGGTTAAATACCTCTCTGATGATGTGCTGTTAGAGATGTTTATCCGTGCTCCACTCTGAAAAGTTGATATCAGTTAAATCCACAGAAAGTAACTTAAGAATTTCTCTCTCTATATATGTGTGTGTGTACCTGTTCTCTAAATGCCTTGATGGTCATGCCTCCCTGGAGAGAGAGGGAGAGAAAGAGAGAGAGAGAGAGAGGGAGAGAGAGAGAGAAAGAGAGAGGGGGAGAGGGAGAGGGAGAGGGAGAGGGAGAGAGAGAGAGAAAGAGAGAGGGGGAGAGGGAGAGGGAGAGGGAGAGGGAGAGGGAGAGGGAGAGAGTCAGTAGAAATTAACACACCTACTATCACCATACCTTCCCTATGATACTGCCAACATCCTAGGGATCCAATGAGAGAGTGAGAGTGAGAGAGTGTGTGTGAAAGAGAGAGAGAGAGGGGGGGGGGATACACAGTATACTTATTCAAACCATGTTTACAAATATATCTGTGTGTATTCCAATAAAGGTACATGCATGAGAAGCAGCTGTAGCTAAAAGCACACACCACACACACCACTTAACTGATTAAGGTTAGATCAGTGTTTGATAAAAAGCCTGGGACTAAACACACAGCAATAATACAAGGTCAGATCCCAGCGACAGATAAAACCAACGTCACTACCCACCCATTGGACTAGGCCACCATTTTTTCCACACGGATACCTCACTGCCAAAAAATTCCTGGGTGTTTTGCAATACAAATCAACCAATGAGAATTGGGCTAGGGATCATGTGATAGGGGAGGCATAAATGCTCCATCATTGAGCCTCACACATACACACAGTCCCAGGAGAGAGTAGGCAACAGCCTACCCAGCAATCTAGTGTGGGTGTGAGTCTAATTGTTTCTGGCGGCCTGCAGGCTGCACGCTACACGTGTAGTTTTGTAGTACACAGCTTCACTATCCGCCTCACTCACCCGACTGGACATGAGCATCCTCATCCCTAGAACGGGCTCCGTGACTATACCGTCCTCACTGCTCTGTACGTTGCCTCCTTCGACAAACAGTAGGTCTCTGTTGGGATCCACGTGGAGCTCAAGCTGACCGTCCAATTGTGCGGGCAGCTCCATGTCTTCTCCTGCCCCGCCGCTGGCGCTTAACTCTGCGCTACTGCTAAGCGTGTCCACCTCTACCGCGCCTTCTGCCATCAAAACGAGTCACTAGCGGCGCTAATTGTACTTCAAAGCTTTATTGCTTAGGACGCACACAATATCCTTCTCCCGTCCCGGCTCTCAGGTATCACCCACAGCAATGTAGACTGCAGACTGGATAGAACAGCTACACAGAAGGTTTACGGAGTACAGTTCACTGGTGAGGTTCGTGTACGAACTCTAATTGGTCCCGGCCTGTTGCCAAGGGTTAGTGCGAAAGGTTGGGACCTTTCTGTCAAATTATTCATCAATTTGTTGTTCTTGGCTCAGACTATCTGACTCACGCTACCGCGGCTGTTGAACGAGTGCCTGCTCAATACTTTCTCTGGCCCAACTTTTTTTTACAATCAAAAATAATTGCCTGTGGGCGGGAAAATAAATGAATTTTAGCTGATAATTCCTAGATTCTGCACGTGTGGTACGGTAGGGCGTGGTTTCAATTGTGCAGTTGCGCGCGCGCGGAAGGGCGGAGTTTGACAGAGCAGCAGTCATGGCTGCCCTGCGCACTGCGTTTCGAAAGGACATCTTTCTGGGAAAGGTAGCCATTGTGACGGGTGGAGGGACGGGGATAGGGAGAGCCATCACGAAGGAGCTGGCGATGCTGGGATGCCGAGTCGTGATCGCCTCACGAAAGATGGAGAAACTCGAGACCGCAGCCGCGGAAATCAATCAAACCCTCGAAAAAGTGGGCGGGGCTCCTGAAGATGGCGCGCGCTGCGTATTTCCGTTTCAATGCAATATCCGGAATGAAGACCAGGTATACACCACATCCCGCTAGTAAACACCCTCTAGCTCTGTAAACACTGCACGTAGCATGCTGTACGTACCAACAGGTGCAGGCACTTATGAAATACACAGTGAAAGAACTGGGGCGTATTGACTATCTTGTCAACAATGGTGGCGGCCAGTTCTTGAGTCCTGTGTCACACATCTCTACCAAGGGCTGGCATGCCGTAATTGACACAAACCTCACAGGGACATTTTATTGCCTCAAACATGGTCAGTAACTATACTCCATATCTCAAGCATGTCTTTCAATGGTTGAGATGATGCCTAACCCTGCAGTGTATCAGGCATGGATGAAAGACAATGGAGGGAGTATTGTTAACATCATTGTAGACATGGTGAAGGGCCTTCCTGGAATGGCGTAAGCACTGAACCTTTTTCATTATTGTAAGAGGTGTTTAGTGTCACATACATTTCCTCAGTCACACAGGAGCAGCCAGGGCTGGTGTGGAGAATTTGATGAAGAGCGTGGCCATTGAGTGGGCTGCTAACAAGATTCGGATAAATTCTGTTGCCCCTGTAATATTCCATATTTCAGTGTTATGTCACATGATTTTCATGTGACTGTATGTGTAGGGTGTGGTATACTCAGAGACAGCTGCTGCAAACTATCCTGACCCTAACCTGTTTGGCAGGTTTCTACATACGATCCCAGCCAGGAGACTAGGTCACCCTGAGGAGGTGGTAGCCTCAGGATACGTCACATCCTAACCTCACCCCCCCCCCTCTCCCCTCAGGTGTCTGGAGCCGTGTGCTTTCTGCTCTCTCCTGCTGCAGCCTACATCACAGGCTGTACTATACCAGTAGATGGTGGCCAAGCTATATACCGGTCACCATGGGTCATTCAGGGTAAGACAACACCCACCTCACACATCACACACCTCACCACCACACCCTCCCCCTCCCCCAGACTACGATGGATTCCCAGTACAGCTGCACAGTGACGTGGAGCTTCCTCCCAAAGGAGACATAGCCGAGCCTCCACCCAGTGACTATCTCTACAAAGTAGCTCTTGAATCGAATAAATCAAAACTTTGAACACTTTTGAATGCTACAATGTATTGTGTGTTCCTTTTGACCATACAAGCATGACATGCTTCATACCATCAGTCTATGGAACAGGACTTGTACAGAAGTGCATGGTATATATATGTACACTACATACAGCAGTCACTTAGGTTTGTACCCTAGAACTTGGGCCGTTCATCCTTCAGTTGATTGTAGTCTGCGACATTTATGAACTGTGAACACAACAATGCCATGTAACGATACCTCTCACACGAGCCTCTAGTGGCTCATACCTTGGTCTGCTGGTTGTACTTGATGTTCTCGTTGGGATGAGGATTGGAATAGCGGCGCCATCTGCACATACAAACACTCAATCACAGCTGCATCTGATTATAATAGAGTGTACACTCACGATACGTCAATGTTGCGAGTGCTGGATCTATAGATCATGGCGGCAGCGAGGGCTGCTCCGAAACATGTTATCACTGCCACGGGCCAAATCTGTCAGGAAAAAATGTTAGAATGCCCTTTTCTCGGTCAGGACTTACATCTGGCCGGGAAGACAGAGTCCTTAGGAAACTCATTTCTGCCCCTCTGTACAGTGTAGCCCAGGTTCACAAGGTGCAAAATACACGTGATTTAACCATGGAAACACGTGAAATCACGTGCAGATATCTGTGCCGTGTCGTCATGTGGTTCCAATTCCTCACATGACTTATCAAACAAAACTGACTAGGAACTAAGACTCAGCAGTTTGGAGACCCTACGTACGCCTAGCTGTGAGTGTAGTGACTAACTGAGCTCTCTCTGGCGAAAAGGTGTGTCGTACAATGCTGTATGTGTACGTGGCATGACGTCAATAGGGTGTATGTGTGTGTAGTTCAGTAGTGAATGAGTGTACATCTCTCTATTGCAGTGTTTGAGAAGAAATCACTGGTGATACTTTCACAATGAATCGTCTGTTGGGTGGAGCTAAGAAGAAGGCCCCACCCCCTAATCTCACAGATTGCATCGGTAATGTTGACAGCAGAGCAGAGTCCATTGAGAAGAAAATCTCTAAACTTGATCTGGAGCTAAAGAAGTACAAGGACCAGATGGGAAAGATGAGAAATGGGCCATCCAAGGTTAGGGAGTGTGAACTAATATGTAGGTTTAACTCACTCACACACACACACACACACACACACACACACAGAATGCAGTGAAACAAAGAGCGCTGAGGGTGCTGAAGCAGAAGAAAATGTATGAAAATCAATTGGAGGGTCTCAGAAACCAGTCCTTCAATATGGAACAGACCAACTTTGCCACTCAGCAGCTCAAGGACACAAAGACAACAGTGGATGCAATGAAGCTGGGTGTGAAAGAGATGAAGAAAGAATACAAAAAAGTTGATATAGGGAAGATTGAGGTACACCCTTTGGTTGGGAGAGATGAGAGTGTACAGGATGTACCCCCTTATTTCTGAGGGTGTTGTGTACAGGTCCATATTTGTGTGTTTATAGGACCTTCATGATGAGATGGAGGACATGTTGGAACTAGCAGGAGAGGTACAGGAGACGCTTGGAAGGGCCTATGGACTCCCTGATGACGTGGATGAAGATGACCTTGAGGCCGGTGTGTGTGTGTGTGTGTGTCTGTGTTGTGTGTGTGATTCATTTCTCCCCCCCACAGAGCTGGATGCTCTAGGTGATGACTTCCTGGCTGACTCAGAAGACACATCCTACCTCGACGCTGTATCTGCCCCTGACCCTCCTACTGGTGTGCCACAGGACTCTGGCAAGTCAAAGACTCAGGGTGGGGTCAAACTGGATGAATTTGGACTTCCAGAGCTCCCCAATTAGCTAACATCACCTGAAATGTGCGCTCTCTCATCATGTTCTAATGTATATATGTGTACATAGTTCACACATTACATGCATGGCTAGTACATCCAACAACTTGTGGAACTTTTTAATCTGATACACATGTTTTCAAAATATAAAATATAAAAATGTGATATAAATCAGAAGTGTGGTAAAGAGCGAAGGTTAGCAGCTGCCTGTGTCGCTAATTTATTGATGTTCGCTAGCAGCTGATTAGAAGGGATATCCTCGTCCTCCATAGTGTTGGTCTGAGGGTCTAGCTGGGTAGATGGGGGGGACTCTCGCTGTGAGGCCACCTGGCACATCACCTTTGGAGTTTCATTGAGGTATTGACTAGTACTTGTGGTCGCAGGAGGGTAGCGCTGGGGGAAGACAGGTGGTAGGTCAGAGGTTGCCAGAGAGGAGGATGAAGAGGGGGGTGGCTTATTGGAGACGTGGAGTAAGGCAGGAGGGGAGGTGGTTGAGGTAGTGGTGATGAGAGGATGGGAGGAGGAGGAGGAGGAGTGTGAAGGGTGGGAGATGGAGACAGTGGCAGTAGCAGTGACAATGGATGAGTTCTCACTAGCAGATCCTGGAGTGCTGGAGTTTACATACACAGTGTTAGTCTGAGGGGAGGTGGTATCACTGTGTGGCGAAGGTTGGGGGTGGCGGCTGCTAGTAGGGGGTTGGTAGAAGGACGACCTGTGGTTAGATGAGTGCACCAACTGGAGGGAGGAGGTTGGAGTCGCCCCTGACTCAGAGGATGGGTGGGTTCGCATCCTCTTTGGAGCCACCTCCACACCTGGAATGTCAGGTACGTGAACACGATGAACCAAGCGCTCCTCCAGAACATCTTGCCCTTTTAGATGCTTCTTCTCAAAGTAGCGATCAGAACGTCGTAGACGGTACTTCATATTAGCATACTCATATTGAAGGTTGGCCAATACGTTGCCCAGACTTTCAATCTCTCCTTGCAGATGGTAACTCATGCTAAAGTCATTTCCCTGCCGTGCCTTCTCCAAGGCTGTGAGTTTGATCGATTGTTTCATTTTGTTTTTAGTGATCAGAAATTCCAATTCCTCAACACGTTTTAGCTTCTTTTCTCGTGACATATTTCGCGGGAGACTCATTGTAGAGGCTGGGATGTCAATGTTCTTCTTTACTAGTCCCTCCTGAGGAGATGGAGGGCTCTCTATTGGACGTTTGTGTGTACTGGCAACAAACTGAGCCTCATTTACTTTTGCTTTAGGAGTCCCTTGTTGGAATACGTAACCTCCGTCTTTAATAGCCTTCCTGCTGAGGATAAGGAGCTCATCTCGTCGAACTAGCAGTGTTGGATCTCGTAGGCAAAGCTGGAATGCCGCCACGTTAATGTTCTCCTCGTGAAGAGAGAGTTCTTCGTTTTTTCGTTTGCTGTTCCCCTGTCCATAAATAGCAGCATATCTCCGGACCAACTCTGCTCTCCGTTCGTCCCAGTCGGCAGGCTTGAAGGGACAGGGTCCAAGTTCGGCTTGAATTGGAGTCATCTCGTCCACAAGTGGAGTGATGTCATTTGAATCGGAGTCGGGAAGAAGGTAGCGGGGAAGAAAGAGCTGCTTGGAAGGTGATTTTCCCTGAGTACAAAGGTCAAGGTTGGAAGGCTCTTTGTCCGGTGAAAGTGTTCTGTGGCTGGAAGTCATGGCTTCGTGTTGAGACTGGAACTGCTTCTGCTGGTAGCGCTGGAGGGCTGGTGGTAACGATGATGTTTGCGGCAACTTGGGGGGCAGTGGGAGCCGTGGGGTAGGTGAAGGAATCACACGGATGTTGGGATCTGTTGGAAAGAGTCTACTGGTTCCCCCTGGATTATTTACTCGGGGGTCAGGTTGGCGGGGGAAATTACTGGGGTCGTTGGTCTCCAACCTCTTCTGTGAGTAGACTTGGGGGGAGGGTCTGCCTAGTGCCTTCTGAAGCCTCTTGACATGGAATGGTTTGGACGCCATACCAACCATCAGACAAAGCTGTTGAAACTCATCTTCCTCCAGTTCCTTCAGCTGCGTGACATCGTCAGCTCCTGAAGGAAGAGAGGCAGGTGTACTACTGATACTTTCTACACAAACCCAACATTGAGAAGCTGCGGCAAACTTTGCCAATATTTTGCTAAATTTTGGCCCGTCTAAATCCCCCCTACCGAATGGTATAACAACCATTGACGCGCTGGTTTTGGCGCTTCCGTCGCAACGTCAATGCTAGTAGCCCACGCACCTTCTTCTAGCAGTAGAGGCTCGTATTCCAGGAGGTTGCAGTCGCGCAGTACCAGATGGAGGGCACTGGCGCCGCTGTTAACGGTACCGCCGTGGCGAGTAGCCATCAATGGTCACCAACAATGGCACAGTCAGCTCTGTGGGAGGGACAAAACCGCGACAAAAATGGCCGCTTGTACAAAACCACCGCACATAAAGACCTGAACTCTCCATTAGGGGAAGTGTTTCTAAACCAGAAAACAACCGCTAATAGTCTTTTCACAGATTTCTCACCCTCTAATTGGTTTCGGTTTGGGTAAAGGTATAGATCACCAAGTTGTTCCACTGTCTTACAAAAATCGACAGGTGCCGTTGACAACAAAGCCAAAATGTGGCTTGGTATGAAATGTCTTTATTGAACAAGATCTGCGCATGCGCGGAGCCCACATTCGACCTTTGCCCCTGCAGTGGTTTAGCGGGATAATTTGTCCGCGGAGCCAAAACGAAATCTAAAGATGAAGAGGGAGCAAATCCTTCAGGTTATAGAAGGTGCCATTGACGTTCCGACGGCGTTTGTGAAGCTACTGGAAAGCCATGTAAGACGCATGATAAGCTTCGGAATAGAACTTGTGACCCAGTGAGGTTGGTTTTGCAGGCGAATGGCAAGGAAGTTGAGTTGGGGGAGTTTTTCCAAGCTCTACCGCGGAAGCAGCACGGCCGGGTGTGGACCGCGGTTCTGCCGCTCGCTCAAAACATTGCACAGCGACTTAGAGAAGGTGATGACGGCACTGGAAGAGATGAAGAGACGGGAGAGAAGGTCAGTTATTTTCTCTCTCTGACCCTCGGACTTCATTTGGTGATGTGACTCTAGGGGGGGAGTGCAGATGTGGAGCTGTTGAGTGGAGTAGTGACATTGTGCAAGTGTGCTCTCTCCCTTGACAGCCCTGTCATTACCAATGACCTCACTGACACACTACACACAATACATGGTATACACATCATGTGATCCGTCCAGTCTGTCATGTGACCCATCACTCCGTGTCCTGCAGACATGCTCCTTAGCGTTCCTCCCGAGTGGAGTGAAGTACAGAACGAGATGAGTGAGGTGTGTGAGATGTGCTGGGGGAGGGAGGTGGAGGGGAGGGAGGGGGTTGTGCCGAACTGCCTTCTCTATATACTTGCCCGAACCTTCTCCGAGGGAGCCACTGTAAGTCACTCCACACTCTCACCTACATGTATGGTGGTCCCGGGGGTCCTAATCGGAGGGTTCCAATTTAAAATTTGTCCTGCCCACAGAAAGCAGATGTGGGGAGGGTGTGGGCTATGCGAGGAGCACTCCTGCTACTAGATTTTGAAGATGCAAGTCCTGATTCCATCAAACAGCTACTCCTGTCCACACTGATTGAGCCTCTCTATCTCTTCTCTGACGAGGGGAAGAAATATCTCAGCTTCTTATTTGGTCTTCATCCATCATTTGTGGAGGACTTACACTGTGCCAGTTAGTGACCTTCCTTTACACCAGCACACTCTCCACACACACACACACACACACACACACACACACACACACACACACACACACACACACACACACACACACACACACACACCAGTCCGTAATCAGTTGCCATGGTGTCCCAAGACCTACCTGGAGATCTATGGGGAAGTGTACTTCAGAGCCTGGAGGCTGGCCTCGGGTCCTTATCTGACAGTGAGTCTTGTTGTCATGGTCAACCAACATGTCTGTATGTATTTGTGTGTTGTCACAGCAACTGGAGGAGCACTGCCTCCAGGACCTGATGTACTGTGCTGTACACGCACAGAGAACTGGGCCTCACGCTCTGTTTGGCGTGCTGAGGAAGGTCAGGAGATGACAGTGGAGGGAGAGATTTACTGTCCATCCTTCTCTCCCTACAGCTCCTGAGCTACATCCACCAACAGAGACAGCACAAAGGAGTGTCAGAGATGCTCCTGAGGCTGTACAACCCATTCCTCTGGCGCTCTCTGAAGGTACATGTGCCATGTATAGTTACAGGGGTACTGGCTGAGCTAATGTCGCTCTGCTGTGTACAGGTGGCCAACTGTCATGTGAGGGCCAATGCGGCTTGTCTGATGTTCGATGCATTTCCACTCCACGACCCTAGCACCACGAGGGAGGAGTGTGACACTGTACTGCAAAAACAGTTTGACCTTATGATCGTGAGTGTAACACTGCATAGCACTCTTCCCTCCCTCTACCCTCCCTCTCTCCCTTCCTCCCTCTCTCTCCCTCTTTTCCTCTCTCTCTCTCTCTCTCTCTCTCTCTCTCTCTCTCCCTTCCTCCCTCTCTCCCTTCCTCTCTCCCTCAGGAGCTACTAGCTGACAGCAGTCCGATGGTCCGCGCTCTAGCAGTCCTCGGTGTGTGTCGTATTCTCTGCCCTTACTGGGAGATGGTTCCTCTGTCGGTCATCAGATCACTACTACTGAGAATGATCCAAGACTTGGCTTATGATATGTCATCTGATAATGTCAGAGTGGCCGTCTTACAGGTAGGGAGGTGTGGGGTGAGGGAGGGGGCTACTGTAAGACTGCTCTCTCCCTCCCTCTCTCCCTCTCTCTCCCTCCCTCCCTCCCTCCCCCTCCCTCCCTCTCTCTCCCTCCCTCCCTCCCTCTCTCTCACACACACTTAGGGGATGTCCATTATCCTAGAGAACAGACTCAGTCACTCCCTACTGCGAGAACTCCTTCCCCTACTACACAACCACATCCATGACACCTCAGAGAAGGTCCACCAACCACTAGCCAGTTATATCCACAATTAACTAACTTCACTATTCCATCTCTTTAGGTTCGTATAGCGTTCGTTGACTTGCTCCTACTAGTGAGTGGAATTAGGAGCATTAAATTCTATGAGGTGTGTCCCATTGAGCACCTGCTGGTCAGGATGGAGACTGACTCTGTCCACGTGGTGAAGAGGATCGTGTCGCTGCTTGTTAACTCATTTCAGCCTTCGAATGTGCCACCTTACAAACAGGTGTGGTGTAGTATAGTGGAGAGAGAGAAAGACTCTCTCTCTCTCTCTCTCTCTCTCTCTCTCTCTCTCTCTCTCTCTCTCTCTCTCTCTCTCTCTCTCTCTCTCTCTCTCTCTCTCTCTCTCTCTCTCTCTCCTCATCTCCAGGTTGCTCGCTGTATGACCCTAATAGAAATGAATGCAGGAGCCGCCCGAAGATTCTACCAGTTTGCCTCAGGCCACCTGCCTCCTGCCCGCACTATACGATTCATTTTAGCACTCCATCAGACTCTGAAGCACTGCATTGCAGAGGGAGAGAAGAGAGGGGGTGTGTATAGGGATGGAGAAGTAGACTTGAAGAGAAAGAAAGATGAACCAGCACTAGGAGAAGGAGAAACTCACACAGCTGATGGGTCCGAGGTGTTGAGAAATCACGTGGCTGAAAGTAAGGATTGTGGTACGTTAGCAGTCCTCTACTCCTGGACCTGTAGCTGTATTGGGGTGGGGTGGGTGGTCAGATGGAGTGGTATTTCTTTCCAGGTGTAGATGAGGATGGTGGCCAGGAGGGTAGTGGAGGGGAGGGAGAGGGGGAGGGGGAGGGGGAGGGAGATCCTGTGGGGATAGCCAAAGGAGGGTGGAGGGAGGAGGAGGGAGATGGAGAGAACGGTGACACCTCCACTGAGGGTAGGTGGTTGTGTGTTAGAGACAGGTGAAGGATGGTCTCTCTCTCTCTCTCTCTCTCCCCCTCCCTCCCAGATCCCCTCACAGTCGACAACAGAGAGCTCCTGGCAGGTCTGCTGGAGGTGATAGTGGTGCTGTGGGAGGGTGTGAGGGAGAGAATAACTACCCCGAAACAACGACTACTCCAGAGTAAGCTGGAGTCCAACATGGCCGAGTCACTCCCGACATTCTTCAATGCTCTACCGGTGAGGAATGTCAACTTCTGAAATCAGGACACCTCACTAATCAGGACACTGTCCCAAGGTGTCCTAATTAGACAACTTTCACTTGCAGGACAGTCGCTGTCGTTCAGCTCTCTACTTAATTGGCTCCTATCTTTCCAAGAAAAGTGTCCCTGCCCTTGTGAAGGGTACACTGGAGACCATCTCGTCCACTGATCCTTCATCACAGGTGGGGAGGGAGGGAGGGAGAGAGGAGGGAGGGGGGGAGGGAGGGAGGGAGGTAGGGGGAGGAAGGGAGGGAGGGGGAGAGATATTGTTATATGCTGTGTTTTATAATTAGTGTTGCAGCACTGTGGTTGTGGTTTTCATGGTATAAATGAATATTATTACTGTTCATCTCTGATGCCCATTGTACTGAGTCCTCTGTTTCTCAGGAGTACTCAGCCATGCTTGTTGCAATGGTGTCATGGAAACAATGTGGTCATGTGATCAAGATGATGTCACAGGCACTGACAGCAGCCTTGGACGACGCCCACCTCCACAGCGAGGGTGACACAGACAGGACCAAGACCAGAGGGAAGGTTAATAATGGGCTGGTTTTGGATCTCTCTTCTCTCTCTCTCTCTCTCTTCTCTCTCTCTCTCTCTCTCCTCTCTCTCTCTCTCTCTCTCTCTCTCTCTCTCTCTCTCTCTCTCTCTCTCTCTCTCTCTCTCTCTCTCTCTCTCTCTCTCTCTCTCTCTCTCTCTCTCTCCCTCCCTCCCTCCCTCTCAATGGTGTTCCCTTTGTCTACAGAGTAAGAGACAAGGCAGGGCAGCAGGCCGGCAGTCTACAAGGGCAAGGTCTGGTAGTCCCAGACCATGCTGGCTCTTAGCTTACTGAACTACATGATGGTTAGTGTCTGTGGATGGGAGAATGAGTGTATGGAATGGATCCTCTTCCCTTGTGATGCAGCTACACCCACTGTGCTGCCAGGAACTGAAGAAACTGAAAGAGACTTGGGAACTGGAGAAGAACCTTCGAAGATGTTTGGTATGCTTCATCCCTCTTCTCTCCCTCTCCCCCTCTCCTCTCCCTCTCCCCCCTCTCCTCATCTCTTTCCTCCTTCCCATTGTCCCTTCCCCTCCTCTCATCTCTCTTCCCCCTTTCCCTCTCCTCCCTCCCCATCCCTCCCCCTCATTTCCTCCTCCCCCCTCACTTCCCCCTCCCTCACTCCCTATGTTGCAGGATGTCCTTGAAGCTTGTTTATTGCCATCTCATCAAACCACACCCTCTGATATGACCTCTGACCTCTTGCAACAGGCTCTGAGTGTGTTTCTTCGGCTAGCCCTGCACAGGGGGGCGGAGTCAGAGGGAGATTGTGAGAGTGTGAGGGAGAGGATGAGAGAAGTGTGGAAATGGAGCAATGAACTCCTTCTTCCACTGCTCAGAGGAGAAACGTGAGGACATCACTTCACTATTGATTTGCTGCTGTTACAAGACATGCCCTTTAGATCACATCCCGCCAAACGTCATAGCAACCGCAAGCGTAAAGCTAACCAGCCCCATCTTCCAACGGTGACCCCTGACCCCCAGGTCAAGGAAGCATGTGAGCTAATGGTAGTGTTGCTAGAGGTGATGGCAGAGGCTATTCTGATTGGTCGGACGGATGGGTGAACTACAGCTGGAAATGGCACAGTGGGCGGGGCCTGTCGCAGAGAGCAGTAAGGCAGCTGTAGTGAATAGTGGGTACATTAACACTTGACTCTCTCTCTCTCTCTCTCTCTCTCTCTCTCTCTCTCTCTCTCTCTCTCTCTCTCTCTCTCTCTCTCCTCTCTCTCTCTCACTCAGTTTCAGCACATCTTGTTCTAAAGCCACTGACCAAATTACTCTTCCAACCTCTCTGAGACATCTCGTAAGTCCCTCCTTTCTGTACCACCCTCCATACAAGCCCACCCTCACCCCTCTTCAGTGTGCAGTGAACTGGACGGTATAAAGACCCCAGCCAGTCTCATCCCAACTGCCACTCTACTGCATCCTCTATTGCAGCTGTCAGCCAACACTGCATCATCTGGACCAGATGACTTTAAAAAGTTTAGTGTACCTGTGTGTGGGTCATGTGATAGTCATGTGACTGGTATGTGGGTCATGTGATAGTCATGTGACTGGTGTTCACTTCCTGTAGGTGTGGTCTCAGCTACAGGTGTGCATCGGTAACATAGTGAGCATGTCAGTACGGATGAGTGCTCTCTCCATCTCCTCTCACCTCCTCCCCACATTCACCACTCTCACTAACATCACTATGGCCTCTCTTGTCGACACAATGAAAGAGGTTGGTGACATGCACTAGAGGTGGGTGTGGCTTAAGTCTCTCACTCCCTCTCTCTCTCACACACACAAACACACACACACACACAGCAACCTCTCCAGGAGCTGACTCATGATGTGTCCTCTCTCCCTCTCTTCCCCTCCACTGCGGTGACCCAAATCTGCAGAGATGAGGAGAGCACTGGGTCAGTGACACCACATGTCACTATATGACTCTATCCTCCCTCCTCCCCTCCCTCCTCCCCCCCCCCACACAGCTTGTTTGCATCTCATCTCCAGTCATGGCTGGAGGAAGCTGATGAGGGAGACACCACCTTTCCTGACAGGTTACTCCAACACAAGGCAGCTGTTCATGTCCTCTCAGCTCTGGTATCCAGTGAGTCCCATACCCATACACTGGTTCCAGTGTGAAGTCACATTCCAAGTCTAATGAGGACACCCCTGTTCATTATGTTACAGGCGGTAAGGATAGTCCCGAATTAATGGGGTGTGTACGATGTACCCTGCGACTACTGGAGAGGGGGACACAGGAGGAGACCACTCAGTGAGTTACACCCCCATACCTCATGAATTATTCATAACCAGTCCATCATGAATAATTCATAATTGTTCCTCTACTACATACACAGGTGGCAGGAGGAGGTGGAGCAGTTGACAATGGCTGTAGAAGTCATTCAAGACAAACTCTTCTCCACCAACTAAAATATTATATTGATCACACACATTACAGCCATGATAAATATAAGTCAGATGCTGTCATTTGTCTTCAAATCCTGGCATCGGAACTGTTTTGAAAACTGCTCACTCTCTCCCTCAGTCCTGCTATCTTCCCAGCCGTAGCAGTATCTTTGACCAAAAATTCCTTGAACCCCTGAAGGGAGGTGGGAGGAGCCGAGGGTGGCATTAGTTAGGCTGTTTATGGCTGAGTATGTTACCTTGGTAGTGGGCTTGGCAGGAGGTCCGTCAGGAGATGCAGCTGCTTGCACAGCTGTCTCATGGTCTGTCTTGGCCTGCTGAGTCAGCAGGATTCCTTCATGAAGAAACTCTGTTACTTGTCTTATATCGTCTTCTTTCATTCCACGAGAGGTTAGGGCAGGGGTACCTGAGGAGGGAGGGAAGGAGAGATGATGGGGGAGGGAGGGAGAGAGGGAGAGGGAGAGAGAGAGAGAGACATACCCAGTCTAAGCCCTCCTGGATGAAGAGCACTCTTGTCCCCAGGACATGTGTTCTTATTCACTGTCACACTACACAACTCCAACACTTTCTCCGCACGTTCACCATCTAACCCCTGAGGAAGAGAGAAAGGAGGGAGAAGAGGAGAGGAGAGGAGAGGAGGGGAGAGGGAAGGGAGAGGGAGGGAAAGGTAGTCTTGGATATATCACTCTATCAACCGACCTTGGGACGCAGGTCCAACACACAGAGGTGTGTGTCTGTTCCTCCTGAAACAATGGTATTGCCATAACTGATGAGGGTCTCCACCATATGCCAAGCATTCTTAACCACCTGTTCCTGGTAGGACTGGAAGTCTGGGTGAAGGGCCTGCAGTCATGTGATAGTCACATGACTGTATCACATGATGTCACATGACTCACCTCATTCATAGTAACAGCCACAGCAGCAATGACATTATTATGGGGGCCCCCCTGTAACCCAGGAAACACAGCACTATTTATATCCCTCTCAAGAGTGTACCCTAATTTCTTTTCCATTCTTATCGACCCCCTTCGCCCCCGTCGGAAGAAAATTATGCCCGATCTTGGCCCCCGAAGAGTTTTATGTGTGGTAGTAGTGACAACATCAGCGTAGTCAAATGGTGATGGATGAAGCTAATGGATGAAGCTAAGGAGATGATAAGTACGTTTGTTGAGAGGACACGACAAAGGCAGCTGCATCCTCACCCCGGCTGCTACCAGACCACTAATATGCGCCATGTCGGCCATCAGGTGGGCTCCGACCTTATCACAGATCTCCCTCATTCTTGCATAGTCCAGCACTCGAGAGTAGGCACTGGTACCGGCTATGATGATCTTGGGATGGAAGTCAGTGGCTTGAGACTCCAGTCTGTCATAGTCTATGAGTCCAGTGGAGATCTATTGGATGTCATACACTCATACTTTCACACACTCATACTGCCATATACTCATACGGCTATACACTCATACTGCCATACATACATACTGCTATACACTCACATCAATGTGGTAGGGGAGGATTCAAAATATACTGAAGTGGCAGATATTTTCTTTGTTGCTGTCATAAAGCCATGAGTAAGGCTGTGGAGGGGGAGGGGGAGAGGAGGGACAGGGAAGGAGGGAGATGGAGAAGAGGGAGAGGGAGAGGGAGAGAGATGGAGAGGAGGAGAGAGAGAGGGAGAGTGAGATGGAGAGAGATGGAGAGGAGGGAGAGGGAGAGGGAGAGAGATGGAGAGGAGGGAGGTGTTGCTATACTCACTGGCCTCCTTCTGGTAAATTCAGACCCATGATCCTATCATGAGGCTTCAGGAGAGCCGTGTACACTGCAAAATTAGCTGGTGAACCTGGAGAGAGAAACGAGAAGTGACTCGAGCTCCTCCCCTCACTTCCCTCTTCATCCACCTCCACCTCCCTCTCCCTCCCTCTCTCCACCCCCTCTACCTTCCACTTTTTCTACCCTCCCCCTCCCCTCCTCCCTCCCCCCCCCCCTCTCCCACCTGACAACGGCTGCACATTAACCCCCCACTTGGCTGGGTCCAACTTGTACACTTTAAGACACCTCTCTCTACACAGCGTCTCTATCTCATCAATGAACTCATTTCCTCCATAATATCTTTGACCCGGGTACCCTTCAGAGTATTTGTTAGTGAGACAAGTACCAAGACACTCCATTACTGCACGGCTTGTGAAGTTCTAGGGTGGGAAGGAAGGGGAGGGAATTAGAGAGAGGGAGGGAGGAGGAGGAGGGGGTGTTGGTACGGTGAGAGGGAAGGGGAGGGAATTAGAAGGAGAGGGGAGGAGGAGGGAGTGTTGAGAGGAGCTTGGCTACATCCAATAATGTGTGCCACACACACAAACTCACTACTCAGCCTCCATCAAAAGGGGATTATATCCACACACCTACCACAACAATAGCCTGAGAACTTATAATGTAGTAACACTAGTGGTAACTAGTGGCACCCTTCCAACCTTAGTGACAACCTCCCAACCTTAGTGACAACCTCCCAACCTTAGTGACAACCTCCCATTGCTAGTGGCAACCTCCCAACCTTAGTGGAAACCTCCCATTGTTAGTGGCAACCTGGCAACCTTCCAACCTTAGTGACAACCTCCCATTGCTAGTGGTAACCTCCCAACCTTAGTGACAACCTCCCATTGCTAGTGGTAACCTCTGTGATTAGTGGTAACCTCCCAACCTTAGTGACAACCTCCCATTGCTAGTGGTAACCTCTCATTGCTAGTGGTAACTCTCGCGGTCACAGTACCTCTGATGCAATTAGCTCCAAACCCGAGACCTGGCGGTTTTTCTCCGCCCCGATAAGTCTCCATATATCTGGGTCTACTTCGCTCAGGGGTGTCCTGCCAGTCCAGGCGGTGGCTGTCATGGTGATGGGTCTGACGGCAGCTGCTACTGGTCTCAGTAGAGGTGGAGAGCAGCTGGATGGAAGGACTCCTGGTAACCTGCGTATCTGAGGACAAGTATCAAATTCACAGCTCGCGGGTTTCACAGCCGGAGCTATAGAGTTACTTCGGAAGCCCTAGCCTCGCTCACGCGAGGGAAGTTTGTACTGTACATACAGTACGTACCACAAGACGGGCCGCCTCGAGCATGGTGTGATTAGATACCGGTATATACCGCAGGCTAGCTTGGCCCGATAGCTCTTCTTTAACAAGTATACCTGTGATAATATTTTAGCGGCGGGCGCCTCATAAGCTGTATTTATAGACGAAATAAGTTAAAATTTGGTAGTAGCTCATACTAATATTATAGAAGCGCCTACATTTTGATGTGGCAGAGGTAAGGAAAACTCAAAGTGAATGACATAATAATTATATATACTCTGATCCAGCAGGAGTATCTATTACATAATATGACACAATGTCATGTGGTTAGAAATTTGATGAAATGACAAAAAAATGTGTGATTTGTGTCTGAGATTGTATACTGTGGCAGGCTCTGTATCATGGAGTGGGTTGGGCTGCAGAGAAAGAGGAGAGAGTGGAATTGATGTGAGTACATACATATCTTCTGGAACTAGCAAAAGGCTGTATCCCATGTTCAGTCGATGGGAGGAGACTAGCTTAACATGAGGTGAGTGTACAGGTAGGTAATTAATGTAGTATGGGAGAGACAACTTACACAGACCTTCATCAATGGTAGCCATGTCAGATGGTGGAGAGGTCTGCCGTTTGCTGAATTCTACCGCTCTTTTTTCAGGAGCAATGACAGAGTCTAGCAAGAACTTCATTGCAAACCATTTTCCCTGGCACTGCAGGAGGAGGGGAGGGGAATTAGATGAGCCAGTTCCCAGAGAGAACCACTGCTAGCTAGTGTTGTGGTGGAAGTGAGGGCTCACCTTCTCGTGTCTCTCCAACTGCCTGGCTGCATACTCCATGAGAATCTGCTTCAATTCCAGTTCCTTTTGCAGGTCAAACTGGTTTAACTCGCTTGACAGGTCTCGACACATCATCTCCAGGTAATCCTTGGCATCAGCACAGTACTTGCTGGCCTGCAGGGTGAGGTGTAAGGGAGATATTGTGTGTGTGTGTGTGTGTGTGGGGGGGGGGGGAGGGGGAGGACTCACCAGGGCCCATTTCTCACTGGAACTAGGATCTTCATTAGAAGATGTATCATCTGAAGTCACGTGACTGGTTACATGACTTGTCACATGACCTGAACTCTGTTCACTCGAGGAGGAGATGCCCGAGTCATCATACACGGTATCATCTGTGGGAGTGCTTGCCTTGGGGGCTGGTCAGGAACAGTGGTCTGTGAGGGTGGTGATATGGCGAGGGAGTGAGGGGTGCCTTGTGAGATGAGGTAACATGGCATCATACACAAAGCCACACCCACTTACAGTCTCAGCATTAACGGCCTCAATCAGCGTTACTTCCTCATCCAATAGAGGAACTTATCAACTGCACCCTCCACTCTCATCAATAGGCCCTGAGGTCAAAGGAGAATTGATATGATTACTGCCCTCTCTTTCTCTCCCTCTCCCTCTCCTCTCCCCTCTCTCCCTCCTTCTCTCCCTCTCTCCCTCTCTCTCCCTCCTCTCTCTCTCCCTCTCCCTCTCCCCCTCTCCCTCTCCCTCTCCTTCTCCCCCTCTCCCCCTCCCCCTCCCCTCCCCCTCCCCCTCCCCTTCCCCCTCTCCTCTCCCTCTCCCCTCTCTCCCTCTCTCCCTCTCCCTCTCCCTCGCTCCCTCCTTCTCTCCCTCTCTCCCTCACTCTCTCCTCTTCTCTCCCCCCTCTCCCTCTCTCCCTCCCTTTCCCTCTCCTCTCCCTCCCTCCCTCCCTCCCTCTCCCTCTCTCCCTCTCCCTCTCCCTCTCCCCCTCTCCCTCTCTCTCTGCACACCAACCATACCAATGCAGTTCTAATGTAGTCTGCAATACTCTGGAGGTTATGAATAAGGAGCGTGTCCTCTGAGTCCCCATGGTTGGTTTCCATGGCATCACAGGTGCGGGCGAGGTCAGATGATGCTGTCTTCAGATATGTCTCTCCAGGTTCACACTCACTGATAGCTCTGATTGGGGAGGGAGGGGAGAGGGTGAGGGTGAGGGTGAGGGTGAGGGTGAGGGGAGGAGAGGGAAGGAGGGAGGGAGAGAAGGAGAGGGAAGGAGGGAGGGAGGGAGGGAGGGAGGAGGGAGAGGGAGAGAGAGAGAGAGGAGAAGGAGGGAGCGAGGGAGAGAGGGAGAGGGTGAGGGTGAGGGGAGGAGAGGGGGAGGGTGAGAGTGAGGGGAGGAGAGGGGGAGAGGGTGAGGATGAGGGGAGGAGAGGGGGAGAAGGGGTATCTACCTAAACCAATGAGCTGTTCTCTCTGAACTGGTCTTCCTTCTCATTGACTGTTCCAGGTGGTTCGCTAACCCCAGCAGGTTCTGCTCCAGTGTTGTCAAGTAGTCCTTTGTTGCTACGAGAGGACCGCTGTTGGTGTCCCTGCCGACAGCTGGTTTGTATTGGACCTGGTCTCCATGGGGAGGAGGCCGATACTTGGCCTTCACACTCTTCATTTCCTGAAGCCACACAATCACTAAAAATGAATTATCTGCTATCAAGATAATTGTCAATGAATAACCTCTGATTTTCCGCTGAGGAAAACGATGAATAAATGATGTCTTCGTAGAGTCTGTGAACCAATCAAAATAAGAGTAATGTATATTGTATGATGTCACCATTACATCATACCTTGTGACTGGCAATACGTGAGAGGAACCTTTGAAATTCAGAGATGGTGGCATCGAGGGAGATTGGGGGCTTTAGAGGTGGGACGATCCTCTCGGGGCAGGCGTCCTGGAGGGCATCGTAGAGCCACTGGAAGTCACTTTGTGAACGATTGACCTCCAGAGTGGCAGCTGGAAACTGAGGGAGATTGGTCTGGAGGAGGGGGGGAGAGGGAGGGAGGAGGGAGGAGGGAGAGGGAGGTGGGAGGGAGGTGGGAGGGAGGGGGGGAGAGGGAGGGAGGAGGGAGGGGGGAGGGAGGGGGGGAGGGAGGGGGGAGGGAGGGAGAGTTTTAAATCCTGTGTTGTCATAGTACTGGCCAATGAGTGTATTGCTAAATAATTGCTGTTTTTGTTACATATTTTTCTGTTACTGCAACTCTTACTTAATAAGTACACAGCTCAGTTCCAAACACTTGAGGTGGGCCCAGGGACTGTAGTGACAACACAACCATTGCCAAACCTGCTTGGCAAAAACAACCCCTGATTGGTTTCTGATAGTAGGGTAATTACATTTCCATGGTGACTATCATGAAAGTGAATTACTCATCACTAAAAACAGTTTTCAACACCATTGAATCTCCCTAGGAGCTAGCTTATGGCCTAATTTAGACATTCCATTACCTTGGTAATTATCTTGAAAGGGGAAAGGTCAGTCGTGCCTGGCGGGCTACGTGTGACACTGACGACCAGATAGTCGGTCCCTAGTCCATCTTGCTTGGGGGTCCCCATTCCATGCTGCTTGGTAGGAGAAGTATTGGGGCTAAGAGAAACCAATATCCTCCATCATCCATGCACAGTATGATTGATGAGGTCTCCTGTACCTTGGAGCCGAGATCTTTTTGGAACGACCTCTTGCTGGACTGGACTGGGGACTGGAACAAGTCTTGGAATGAGCCTCGAGATCCTGCATCCTACATACAACGTAATAATATTTCTCTTGACAACAGACCAGACAAAGCAACATATCAGGTAGTCACCACCACAAGTCAGGTACATGTAGCGTCACTGCATGCTAGCAGACCTCACACACACAATCTTGACTACATCATAACAATTACATCATAATTACATCGTCACAATTACATCGTCATAATTACATCGTCACAATCACAATTACATCACACAGTGTTTAGTGGGGCGTAATGAGAGTATTGTCAAACACTGCACCTCATATGAGGATTACCCACCTACACCCATGAAGGTGGCCATTGATTACAGCCACCTACACACTACTACTAAGCCCACTAATCCCACCATATACAGATCTTAACCTGCCATTGATGGACAGTGACACATGTTCCTTTGATTCAATAAGAGTGTGTACATGCCACCTTCCATGTATGTCTGCTAGTACACATAGCGATGGGTGGATGTAAGTGGCTCGGTATGCTGCCCAGTGTGGGTTTAGCTTAGCTTCTGGAGGGATTCCAAGTTTTTTAAATACTGCAACCCCATTGGACGGTTATAATTTAATTAGTGGATAGAATGTGAAATGAGGAATTGACCAATTGCTTGGCTATGCCAAGATTAAGGCAAATTGGAGGGGTTCCCCGTTAATTAATTTAGCCATTCACCTCTGTCGTCTTCCAAAGAACCAGCTGCTCTTGCGTTGGAGTCTAGGGACAGGCGGGGGGGAGGAGTTTGGGCTAGATCTCTCCTGTGATACTGACTGGGGCGAGGAGCCTGAGGCCACTGGGCAGCTAGGGGAGGGGGGAAGTGGGGAGGGGGGGGGAGGGAGATAGGGAGAAAGCTTGATATACATGTACATGTCTAATGTTTCTGAGCTACAGGCATCCATTCTCTAAAAGGCTGGCTTATAGTGATAGACGATTGTTCAAGAAATTTGAACCAATTCCTCATTTCACACAGTTCATTGAGGTGTCCGACCACTGTACACTGATAAGTATATACATGTACATGTACATGTACATGTACATGTACATGTACATGTACATGTACATGTACATATACATGTAGATGTAGATGTGTATATTGATATGTACCTTATCTTCTCTCGACAGAGGGTGCAGTGAAGCTGAAGAGATCTCTCGTTAATTAGAGAGGTACCTGTGGGAGGAGCCTGTTGCCAAGGAGATAGTCAAATCAATTACTGACTAGTGGCCTTAAATTACTAATTAGAGGGGCTAACCTCTGAGCCTCCGTCAATTGTTTTATGAAGTGATTCCAGCTGCTTCCACATCGAGCTCATCTGGTTCTGTGCCTACACCCACAACAAGGACATGAATAATTCATAAGCAAACACAACGTGATGACATCATGCAAACATGACATCATACTGCCCAAACAAGGCCATAACCACATCTAGCTCGATAAGCCTTACAAGAAGCAGCTACAACACTCACTAATTCTTTCGTGTGGTTAGCCTCCACTTACATCCCTGCCTACACTTCTACACCCACCTTACTACACCACCTTACTACACAGGCAACGTCACCTACACACTCAACATCACCCACCATACTACAGAGTCAACATAGAGACCTGGACTGTAGTGAGAGACCAGCTGCCAAGGCAGTGAAGGGGATTATGTCCCACCCTCCCCTCCTCCCTCCTTGTCTGGCAACGGCAGTTCCCGTACTTCCAAATACCGGTCATTCTTATCTCAATACATGTTGCTGGTGAGTCGGTCAACTTACCAATTTCATTTCTCTTTCAGATGTCTCTCTCTTGGCTTCACTGTCGGCAAGAGCTTGTAGAGCTTGTTCATAGCTGCAGAGGGAGGGAGGGAGGGAGAGAGGAAGGGAGGAAGGGAGGGAGGGAGGGAAGGAGAGAGGAAGGGAGGAAGGGAGGGAGGGAGGGAGGCAGGGAGGGAGGGAGGGAGGGATGGAGGGAGGGAGGAAGGGAGGGAGGGAGGGAGGGATGGATGGAGGGAGGAAGGGTAAGGGACATCAACACTTGCTCTAATGGACACCCTTCTCCTGTCATGTGATTACCTACGGCTACATGTAATTATCAGCTCAGCCCAAACATGTTTAGTCCCAATACTAACATTAATCCCATCAACACATGTTTATAGCTGTTAATCTAGTGAATCAGGAAACAACATTGGCAATCAAAGTCATAAATATCGTTATACTACTACTGATCAGGGATTCCCTCACACCTCAATAGTACTAATACAGCTCCAATGGGATTGACAATGTCATATTTGGATTGTGGGGAAGCTGGGGAGTGTGGTTTCAGGGTTTCCTTAAAGTAAGGAGGAGACCCTTGTAGGGTTTAGGGATATGATATGCTATCAGGCAGATGGCTCTGTCTGCTTGTGAGAGGAGAGAAGGGAGGGGGGGAGAGAGGGAGGGAGAGAGAGAGGGAGGGAGAGGGAGGAGGAGGTAGGGAGAGGGAGGGAGGGAGAGGGAGAGGGAGGGAGAGGGAGGGAGGGAGAGGGAGAGGGAGGGGGAGAGAGAGGGAGAGGGAGGGAGGGGAGATGGGTACTGACCTGGTTTGCAACTGTAACTTGTCACCCTCCGACTGCTTGAGGCGTACTTGTAAGTCTGCCACAGTTGACCTCAACTGTACATTCTCTTCATTCAACTGAAGGAGGGGGAGCAGGTCAATCAATAACATTCACTGTTGACATTACATCATAACAACACGTAATGATGAAACTGGTGTACCCCTTTGGGAGGGGATAGTCACTAACATGAAATGTACACATCAGCTGACTTCAACAGCTGACTACACAAGTTTTACACACAACACAGCACATTAGACTTTAGATACACTAGTCATATGAGGTGTAAATACATGTCTCTCACTATAGGGGGGTACACTGTCTACGGTAGACCAGTAATGGATGAATACATAATGGAACCATTGATGTATTGATGCATGAAGAGGTGCGTGTAAAGGTAACTGTGAAAGGAGTTGGCAAATCATGTCGAGGTCTCAGGTACAAATTAGGTATGACCATACAGATGAGTAGAGACCAGGAAGGGAAATTAATTGGTAGTGGAACAGAGTAAGAGATGTGAACAATTCCTGTTTCAGGAAAGGGGCTTCCTTTATAGAGGAAAGGGGAAGGCAAGTTTCTCAAGGTCCCCAGTGACATCATAATTTGGTCAGAGTGTAAATTGCTGCTAATGGAAGTGCCACAGGCTGTCTCTAAGTGGAGTGCAAAGATGGCTAAATATGTAGTTTATTAACAGTTGTCTCGCTGTACTAGTCATGGAGATCGAACACACAGAAATGTTTAGTAAGGAAGAGTCAGCAATACACAACACAGCTCACCAACCATGACACTAAGTCAGTTTTGGAATATAAGCTGTTCACATTTCAGTGACAAGCTCGTGCTAACTCGGCTACCGAGGTTGGAGCTGAAATTTTATATTCTGTTGTAGGGACTACTGGTTTATGAGGCGAGGTGTTTTCCCAGCTGCTAAGTAAACGTAACAGTTAATAAACCAACAATGGTAGTGCAGACCGCATCTTGACACAGACAACCGCAACAATGTCAAACGGCGGGGACTAGTTCGGCAGCTGGGGCAAGAGGCACCGTATCATAGGCCTTGCTTTAGGCCGGCCGAGACAGATAAATAGCTACTTGGTCACTGCCATATCTTTCACATGTGACAAACAAAGTGTTTATAAACTATACTCTCAACACACACAAACACAGTAAACAGCGCCGAGGGAGCCGTCGCCGTTGTCTCAACTCACCTTAGCCAACTCGGAAGCGCCTTCCCCCATCTCTTTGACGTCGAGAATTAGTAGCTGCGACCATGCAACGTGTGCTTGAGGCCTCCATGCAACGTGTGCTTGAGGCCTCCGTCCAAATCCGGCTATTTATTGTCAGGAAATCTCAAAGGCCCGTCCCACCATAGCTGAAAGGAATGATCGGAATCTCATCAGCGGCTCAAGTATACTCACGTGATCTCTTATTACGTACCTAGTTTCGTCACTACCACGTGTTGACTTAGACAGCCAGCAAGATGAGCCAGATACCTGCCCTAGCGTTTGACGAATTCGGACGACCGTTCATTATCATCAAAGACCAAAGCACGAAGAAGCGTCTGAAAGGAATCGAAGCCCACAAGGTGAGTCGAGAAGGGATGGGGATGGGGTGAGGACTGGGTTACAGATGGCTCTTCCACTGCAGTCCCACATCCTAGCAGCGAGACTCTAGCAGGGATACTCCGTTCTTCACTTGGACCCAAAGGTATGGATAAGATGATGCAGAGTCCAGATGGTGACATCACCATTACTAATGATGGAGCCACCATCCTTGGCATGATGGATGTGGAGCATCAAATAGCCAAACTCCTGGTGGAGTTGTCCAAGTCTCAAGATGATGAGATTGGTGACGGGACAACTGGAGTAGTTGGTAGGTCCCTCCCTCCCCCCTCTCTCCCTCTCTGTCTCACTGTCTGGTGACTTGTAATGTGTTTTCAGTACTGGCAGGAGCTCTGTTAGAACAGGCCGAGCAGTTGCTGGATCGAGGAATCCATCCCATCCGTATTGCCGATGGATAAGAGATGGCTGCTAGTATTGCACTGGATAGACTGGAGAAGATTGCCGAAAGCTTCCCTGTTGATACGGAGAGAAGAGAGAACCTCTCATAGAGACAGCCATGACCTCCCTGGGATCAAAGAATGTAATGGCTACCACCCTCCCTCCCTCCCTCCTCCCTCCCCTCCCTCCTCCCCTTCCTACCTCTCTCTAACCCCTCCCCCTCTACACCCCTTCAGTATCAATCGCTGTCAGCGCAAGATGGCTGAAATAGCCGTGGATGCCATTCTCTTGGTGCTGATCTGGAGAGAAAAGATGTCAACTTTGAGCTGATTAAGGTGGAAGGGAAGGTGGGAGGCAAGTTGGAGGACCACTGTTCTAGTGAAGGGAGTGGTGGTTGATAAGGATATGAGCCACCCTCAGATGCCCAAGGTATGTTACATCCATCACATGACTGTCATGTGATTGTCATGTGACTACTTGCAGTCTATTCGAGATGCTAAAAGGCTATTTTGACGTGTCCATTTGAGCCACCCAAGCCAAAGACCAAATATGGTCTTCACGTCTCTTCAGTGGAAGATTACCAGAAGTTACGGCATATGAGAAGGATCGCTTCACAGAGATGGTTCAACAGGTCAGGTCAGAGAGCATTTAGGAAAAGAAGCTGTCCTGATTAGTTTTCTATGACCTATAGGTCAAGGACACTGGTGCCAATTTGGTCATCTGTCAGTGGGGCTTTGATGATGATGCCAATCACCTGTTGATGGCCAATGAGCTTCCTGCTGTCCGGTGGGTGGGTGGACCAGAGATCGAGCTCATTGCCATAGCAACAGGGGGCCGCATTGTCCCCGATTTTCAGAACTCACGACAGAGAAGTTGGGAAGGGCTGGCATCGTCCGAGAATGAGTTTTGGAACCAGCTAAGGACGTATGCTGGTCATTGAGGAGTGTCCAAACACTAAAGCTGTTACAATCTTCATTAGAGGTGGAAATAAAATGGTGAGATGAGATATGTGTGGAGTTGGTGGACATTGAGAGGTTGGACTCTGTTGGTATATCCCTGACTCTCCCCTCCCAACCTCTCCCTCTCTCCCTCTCTCTCCTCTCTCTCCCTCCCTCTCTCCCTCTCTCCCTCTCTCCCTCTCTCCCCTCTCTTCTCCCTTCCTCCTCTCTCCTCTCTCCTCCCCTTTCTAGATTATTGAAGAGGCCAAACGGAGCCTCCACGATGCTCTCTGTGTGATTAGGAATCTTGTTAGAGACAATCGAATTGTGTATGGGGCGGAGCTTCAGAAATAGCCTGTGCACTAGAGGTAGCCAAGGAAGCCGATAAAGTGAGAGATTTCTAGAAGGTATTTGTAACTGCTGTCAGCAACTCAATACTTTCACACTCTACAGATCTCCACCATAGAGCAGTATGCCATGAGGGCATTTGGTGATGCACTGGAGGCAATTCCATGGCACTGGCTGAGAACTCTGGCCTCAGTCCTATTGAGACTCTGGCTAATGTGAAGAGCCAGCAGTTGGCCCAGGATAACCCTCGGCTAGGGATTGACTGTATGCAGACAGGAACTAACGGTGAGGAGAGGGAGGGAAGGAGGGAGGGAGGGAGGGAGAGTGGAGAGAGGGAGGGGAGGGAGGGAGTCCATTGGAGGGAGGGAGGGGAGAGTGGAGGGGAGGGAGGAGGTGGAGGGAGGGAGGGGAGAGATTCCATTGTGTGCATGGACACAGGATTCCACAGTGGCAGTGTGCCAGTGCCACTGTGCCAGACACCATGCCATAGTGTACCACACTACAGCTGAACTAAGACCCACCTTGCTTACTGGGCCAGAGGGTGGTGCCTACTGAGGCTGTTGGACATTGGGTCGTGTTACTATGGCAGGGACTTTGTGTTGTGTTACCATGGCAATGGTAGACAAGAGGAACCCCTCTATTTCCCCAGATATGAAAGAGCAACACGTCATAGAGACACTCATTGGGAAGCAGCAGCAGATCAGCCTCGCCACACAGCTGGTTAAGATGATTCTGAAGATCGATGACATCCGCTCACCTGGAGATCACGAGTAGCAGCTGCTTCAAACTCACACAACTGTTGCCTAGCAATATATATATACCCTGCAATCCTGGTCGTTATGTCTCCGTACGTATCATATTAATTAACCCTTGGTGTACATGTGCAGCGAGGGTTACGCAGTGAGGGTTACGGTGTTAAATATTGTGATTGAAACTAGCAATTCATAAATAATTGCATACATTTCTGCTAGCAATGGATGATTAGTGTGACAATGAGTGATGATGTAATGATGATGTAATGGTTAAAATGAGAGCATGCATGCAATAAAAAACCCAACAGAATTGTGTGACAGGACAGTTACTATAGCAACGTGCAACTTTACAGATGGTCCTGGTTTGCTGAGCAGCAGGAGGGGGTGGAGTTTGCGGAGGGAAGAAGGCGTGGACCTTCATGTCCTGCCTCAGCCTCTGTAGATATGAAATGAAAATGTGCGTCATTTGCCAGTGAGGGAGGAGTGTGTTACCTCCAGCCTGTGTATCCCATTTCTAGAGACCATCTGACAGTCAAATATCTCCAGTCTTCTCAGTGTACCACACCCTCTGTCAGAGAGAGAGAGGGGGGGAGGGAGGGAGGGAGGGAGGGGAGGGAGGGAGCACAGTCAGCTCCCTTACCGACCACCTGTCAGTAGTCTCACCTCAGGAGCTCCAGAGTCAGGTCTGTTATAAGTGGACAGTTGTCAACTCCAGGACTTGTAATGTAGTCGAAACAAGCCCCACCCATTAAATATCGGATACCTTATCTGTAATACGCTCACAGTGTGAGTGCCTGAGAGAGAGAGGGAGAGAGGAGGGAGGGAGGGAGGGAGGAGGGAGGGAGGGAGGGGGAGTTTGAGCTAACAAAGATTCTCAATCTCTTACCAACTTTGTATGTTCGGGCAGTTCAAAGCCAGTGAAGAAAGTGACTGATCTGTAAATCTAGACAGCAATATTATATTGGAGAGTAATTTGAAATTGTTCCTATGTACCAATTACTTACTAATGAACATTCCTCTAGGTCCATCCTCTGTAGACCATTGCAGCCTAGGTGATGAGGTATCACATGATGATCATGTGATAGTCATGTGATTGACCTACCACAGCAAGTGCCTGGAATCCAGCGTCACTGAATGTGAACAGCTTGTAGCCTCAAGGAATCTGGGAGTGACAGGGAGGGGAGGGAGGGGGAGGGGGAGGGAAGGAGAAGGGAGGGGAGAGAGGAGGGAGAGGAAAGCTAATTCCAACTTGCATGCTTGTGTATTCACCTGAGATTATGGCAGTGGGCAGCAATCTTCTTGAGAGAGAGGTCAGTTAGAGTGTCACAGTTACTGATGGAGATACTCTCCAGCTCTGAGCACCCCTCACATAAAGACTGGATACCTGTATCTGACACCCTCTGCAGGACGAGCAGGGAGGGAGAGGGAAGAGAGGAAGAGAGGGAGGGAGAGGGAGAGGAAAGAGGAGGAAAGGAGGGAGAGGGGAGAGAGAGGGAGGGAGGGGAGGGAGAGGGATAGGAGCCCCTTGGGAACATTTCCATAGCGTACTTACAGCCCTTGATGTCAAGGGATAGCAGCTGCCTACAGTGTCTCCCTATCAGCTTAAGAGCTGCATCATCAATCTGTGTAACAATCACATGACTATTACATAATATCCATCACAAGTCACATGACCCACTTCTCTACAATAGGTGAGGACAATGTGTCTTAGACCAGGCAGCCTTGACTAGCCACTCACACTTCACTGAAATATTGCAGTAGGACAGGTCTATGTGGACCAGCTTATGACAGCCAGAGCTGGAGGGAGGGGGAGGGGGGGAGAGAGGGGAGGGGGAGAGAGAGGGGAAGGAGGGGAGAGAGGGGAGGGAAGGGGAAGGAGGGAAGGTGAGGCAACAGCTTAGCTCCCTCGGCACCTCTCTAACCTGATATGTCTACATGTGTCATTGGTAATCTCTTTACATGATGACATGTTGAGGTAGTGAAGTTTGGGCAGTTCTACTGAGACTCTCGGAGCTAGAGTCAGTGATCTTGACACACTTGGAGAGGATGAGCTTCTCGATGTGGGGACAGTTGAGACAGAACTTTCTGTGTGGAGATAGAGAGGAGAAGTGTGTGTGTGTGTGTGTTGTGTGTGTGTGTGTGTGTGTGTGTGTGTGTGTGTGTGTGTGTGTGTGTGTGTGTGTGTGACTCACTCCAGAGCAGCATCTCCTACGGTTAAGACAATCTCTCAGGCTGAGGGTGCGAAGAAATCTCCACATCTCCTTGACATCTGCTCAACAACATACACCTAGTGGAAAGAAACAGACATATTCCAGAGAAATCCCTCAAGCCTTTGCCATGAGGTAGTATCACAAACCTCGATGGCCATTTGGAACTCAAACAGGTCCACCGACTGCCAATTGGAACCATGAAGAGCCAAATCGTGCCATAGACGAGACACCTGCGCTGTCCGGCACAGGGACACCACATCTAGAAATGAGAAGATTCTGGTGGGAGAGAGAGAGAGAGAGAGAGAGAGAGAGAGAGAGAGAGAGAGAGAGAGAGAGAGAGAGAGAGAGAGAGAGAGAGAGAGAGAGAGAGAGAGAGAGAGAGAGAGAGAGAGAGAGAGAAGAGAGAGAGAGAGAGAGAGAGAGAGAGAGAGAGAGAGAGAGAGAGAGAGAGAGAGAGAGAGAGAGAGAGAGAGAGAGAGAGAGAGAGAGAGAGAGAGAGAGAGAGAGAGAGAGAGAGAGAGAGAGAGAGAGAGAGAGAGAGAGAGAGAGAGAGAGAGTATTAGACAGAGAGAGTGTATCAGACAGAGTCTGACAATGTAGGCACAAGAGGCACTTAGTGACACTCCAACTGAGCTAGGTAGAGGTGTTGACAAATAACCATGTGCCTATTCAACCACAACACAGTTTTGTTCATTGTGTGAGGCAAACTTGGACACCAGTCGATCAACCAGTGATGACGTAACACAAAGACCCGATCAACGTACCTCAGTAGCAGATCTTGCGGCAGGGTGTTGATGGGTGAGCCTCCGTCTAAGATGGGGAGCTCTCGAGACTGTAGCGGGATAGAATCGTTGTCAATGGACGTGCTTTCCTCCAGCGCGTCCCGGCTACAATTGCTGGCCAAGCTACGCTCGCTGGAGCTGCGGCTGGGCAACCTCCGCCGTGTCCGGGCCAGCCAAACTGTCCATAAACGCGTGAGTACCAACCCCATACTTTACCACCCGGTATCACTTCGTAAGCTTCTACGGCTAGCGCTAAGTAGCAAACCTTGTTTATGTTTTATGAGGGGAAATATTTTCAATTGTCTTGTTTCCCATAATTAGAATGGTCATCGTGACGGACACCCATGTATAGGCTATGGCCGTTTTAGGCCTATCACGTTGATCGGACACATGAATATGTGAGAAACATACTGTTTTTAATTGTTACAAAGTTCAGCGTAAACATACACTACATTCAGGCTTGTTGCCATGCACATCATGTTGACAACATGCAAATACTTTTACATATACTTCACTTACCTTGTGCCACACTACAGCGTGCCCGTTTGACGATATGTGGGTAGCCATGGCCTATCCCCGAGCTGGTCTAAAGATTTCCTGTCAGGGGAAAGGGCCTAACCGAGAACTTGGCTGGGCTCCTGCGCTGTGGCTTTTGTTTTTGCCCTAGTACTTATGCGGAACATCAGAACATTTCAATGTTCGCTAGCCAGCGCGAGATGACAATTTAGTTAGAAATTACGTTTTCCGAGACCAACGCTCAATTTGATTCTACTCCGTTAATACGGTAGCCAACCGCACCTCCCCGTTCTGTCGCGGCATTTGTTGCATGCTCGCTATGCAGTCGCTAGACGTGCGTAGGTTTGCCCCGCTTGAGTAAACCTGTCGCTTGTGAAGAGCGAGTGTTTGTAAGGAATGCAGTTACAGTATCACTGGATGTAGAAAGAGAGAGCCGGCGAATCTTCACAAAACCTTTCGCAACATATAAACAGTCCCTGAACCAGCCCCGCCTTCCTTTTTGTAAGTTCTCGCATGTTACGACTGTATCTCCGTGTGTAGATTCATAGTAGTGACTATCTCTCTCTTCTAGAAACAGGATCAGAGAACCATAGAGGCAGTCTTACAGATGTGAGGTCTCTACCATGGAGAAAGAGACTCTAAGGCCTGAGGACCCGACACAGTGCACTTCTAGCTCTGGAAGTGCAGCTGAAAGAACGAAAAGTGGAGAAAATGGCGGGCAGCGGCGAAAGAGCGACTCTGCAGCGACGCCGAATCCGAGGGGAGAGAGCAGGTCGCAGGAATCGGCGCACGGTAGCCACTCGCGCTCTCGTAGCGGCGTCGGTCCTTCTCCAGGTCTGATGCAGTACCCAGGAATTGTGTCGCCCGATTTTCCCAGTCTCTCTGGTACCTCCAACTCCATTTCGCAGCTACTGACCAACTTACCCAGTTCGACCTTCTCTCTGGAAGGCCTAGAGTACCCGTCCCCGCTTGGGTCTGGGATCATTAGCCCGCTCACTGCATCCAGCCAGAATAAGTTGGGACACAAGCGGCCCATTTCCATCTCTCCGCTGTCCAGTAGCTCTCAGCTGGACCTCAACAACCTCATCCGCTCCTCGCCCAGCTCACTGATCAACTGCATATCAACCTCGAGAGGAGACTCTGCTGGTTCTATTGGTCACCTCAGCCCTTCTCTTACCACATCCATTAATCCCACTCTCTTTCCATCTCCCCACAAAGCACCACTGTTCAGTCTACGAAATGCAGCCCATCCACCACCACTGAACGTGACGGCATCATTTCCACTCAACACTGCAGGGAGGTCACCAGATCACCATGGCAGCAGGGAGCATACCCACTCTGGCAGTAGGATGTCCATCAAACAGGAACCAGTCGAAGATTCCAGTGGATCCCAGCCATCTAGAAATGATGCTGCACTCCTTCAATTCAACACCAACAGTCAAGAGAGTGGATTCAACTCTCAGCCACGGGAGCTGGAGACACTGCACGAGGAAGACGACATCCTCTCTGAAGACGAAATGCAGACAGACCCCTCTAACAGCGACTGCTCTTCACGGTACACAGGAGAAGGAGAGTCCCAGGACTCCAAACAGGGAATACTCGACAGGAATTACAAACCACGGAGGGTAAACTTATGATCCCATCCTCTCTCTCTTGTGTTTTCAAAGGGAATAAACCATTCAAAATATCTGTTTTATTCTCTACATTATACACAGGTATACTACAGCTACCCTTCAGTGGAGGAGCCACATAATAACACATGTCGGTGGGCAAACTGTGACACTCAATGCCAGGACCTGAATGATCTAGTGAGGCATGTCAACACAGATCACATCTACAGGTAAGCTATGTTGATCTCTCTCTTGTATATACATGTATAGGCATATATAGAGAATTCAAGGAAATATTAACATTTAATTAATGTGTCACAAACTATACCTATGGCCTACTTACTATTATTTCTGAAGGTATTTTGACTACGTAGCAAGTGTCATGATCAAATGTATTCACTAGTAGTGGGACGAATGTGAGGTTTTAAATGGAGGAATGTAATGAATCTAGGCTCATTCCTGATACTATAGACATGTAACACACTCCCTCGCACGCATGAATGTGCAGTTAAAGCATGACTACACAAATCAGATAAACAACTCTAGTTTCTTCTCCTCACACCTCTGCAGACAATAAATATAGACCCACCATTAAACACACACAGCTGTTACCCCAACACAAGTCTCAGGGATAAGTAATTTTGATCTATTAGACTCACTTCCCACTTGCATGTCTCAGGCAATTTCAACTCCCTAGTGGTTAACTCCCTATCACTACCACTGCTCTACTTATATATGTGTCTATGTAGAAATGACATAATGTTATAACAAATTATCAACACCTATTCTTGATGGCCTGGGCTAATTCTCTCTACTATCAGTTATCAATTATCCTCTCACCAATGTCATTACAGGGATAGCAAGAAAGAGTTTGTGTGTCAGTGGGCTAGTTGTGTCAGGTCCAAAAAACCATTTAAGGCACAGTACATGCTTCTTGTACACATGAGGAGACACACTGGAGAGAAACCACACAGATGTACAGTAAGTTAACAATACTGACTGTGATGATGTCATTATAATACAAAACTATAAGCCTTTGATGTTTAATTAATGAAGATCGTCACACCAGGTGTCAGGAAATGGTGTATAATGTTTGTTATTTGACTGAAATCCTAACTCATCCTCCTGTCACGTACGGAGAATGAACCAATAGCCTCTCCTGTAATGAGGATACTTCCATTCTGAAAACACAGCTGATGTCATCATGATATCAACAATGTAGAGTTCACTACTCTGCATGCTGTACGTAACTGACCCCATGGCTGAAGGAGGATCCAGAATGTGTATTATATTACCGGCAGTACAGTCCTTGAAATGGACCTCCACACACTCTATTAGGCCCACGGAATTCCCTCGTGATTATTTTAAACCAAGTCTATTTTTAGCTCTAGTTATGCAAATACACCAATTAAGGCCATGAAATCAAAAGTAGTGAGAGTGTGTTTGTGTTAGTGTGCATGTGAAATAATTAGCACCGTGTAATTTAATATGAACTCACAGGTGCATGATATCAGAGGCTCATTATTTCTCTGATCCTCATATTCACATCCTCTGACTAGACTAGGCACCGGGAGATGAATACCAATAACCAGTGTTGATACAGCAAATGCAAGTGCTCATTTTGCTCTGCTTCTCATGACTTCTATTTCCTACCAACCATATGCATGTCTGTCAAGCATGAGTACCTCTATCATGTCCCACTCCACACACTGACCTCCAGTCATGTACATATATAGCTCAGTGCTCCATGAACTGTGGACCAATGTTACGAGGACAAAGTGTCACATTGCCTTACTGTGATCACCCATACTGAACCAATGATCCGTCTAATAGGGAGCAGATGGCATCGTACAAACAGAGGATGTATTGCCACAGTGTACTGCCATAAACAACACTGCTATCTGCTCTTGAGATAAATGTGGTCTCATTATACCTGTGTGTCACCTTTACCCTCCCACACTTACAGTATGATGGCTGTAACAAAGCCTATTCCAGACTGGAGAACCTCAAGACACATCTCCGTTCCCATACCGGCGAACGGCCATACCTGTGCAAGTATGAGGGATGTGGAAAGGCGTTCTCTAATGCCTCCGACTGTGCCAAACACATGAACAGGACCCACTCCAGCGAGGTAGGCACATCCACCATACTTTGGAGTTCAAATTCCACTTTCCACAGTTCATTAGTCATGTGGTGTTGCATCACTGTGTCATAATGTAGGCGCCGATAGGACAACGACCCTAGGTAACACCTTAAGCAACCTGGACTGACTTTCACATTGAATGCTAGAAGTGTCCCCATTTTAGAATGAACAAACATGATAAAATATTTCATGTTCATTTGATCATGATATGTTTCCTGGGAATAGGTATATGCCCAATTAAACATTGCTTAGAGATACATGTTTTGATATTACCGTAGGCGGAGTAGCTAATTATGACAGCTATGTTATGATGAGTGTAAACCACCATTTTGATTGGTCGGTACCTAGCAACAGATGATGCTAGTGCGTGTAGGGTTACTTCAAGACAGCTGCTTTGTGCTTCTCCCACGAGATGTTGCATGTGGGAGGAGGGGCCGGGATATTTATAGCTGTTAGTGGACTTTGAACTTGAATACGTGGTGGTGCAGTGGTGTATGTGTGGCAAAGAGGAGTCATTGCGTGGGCACACGAGCAGATCGATAGTCTAGCTGACTCATGTGATTGATTCCCAAGTGTCACATGATACATCACATGATATGTCTCCAGCCACCACAGTAGACCTATCATTACTGGAAATGAATATTTCTCCACACAGAAACCTTACGCTTGTCTAAACCCTGGTTGTACCAAGAGGTACACAGACCCAAGTTCAAGGAGAAAACACATGAAAAACTGTCAAGTCAGCAAGAAGGTAGGACTCTATAGTACCTATGTACACACACACACGCACACACACACACACACACACACACACACACACACACACACACACACACACACACACACACACACACACACACACACACACACACACACACACACACACACACACACACACACACACACACACACACACACACACACACACACACACACACACACACACACACACACCACTATAGATATATTCCCAAAGGGCAGTGAATTCTTAATCACTGCTCACATTTCCAGTCAGAAAGAAGGTGATATGTTTACAGTCAGCTGCCGTCCTGGCGGCATATATTACCTCTCCTGTTTCATTGTCTCCCTTTTATTTCCAGGCTCGTGTGGAGGATGGAGAGGGGGTGTCCATTCCTGAGGATGATGGGTCTGTAGAAACCACATCAAATTCTTCCTCGTCTTCAGCAACTGGGAAAGCTGTAAAACCTAACAAGTCCAAAATGCCCCCCGTGACCCAGAAAAAGGTGCTCAAGGGGGAGTCGAGAGGAACCGACCTGGGGTACATCTCGGGGGGGTCCCAAGGGCAACAACACTCCCCACTGAAGGGATATGGGTCCCCCACGACCCCCCACGAGGGGGAGCACCCAGGGCAGTGGAAGAACGAAGACGAGATTACTAATATTCTTCGTCACCAGACTTTGAGTGACCCCAATGACCCCACAAGCCCTTTGGCAATGGCTTTCTCCCCACATTCCACTGGAGGGGGATATGCATCATCCATGATGCCTCACATGGGGGGTAGTCCAGGAGACGCTGCCGTCCCCATAGATCAGGTGACCAATCACATGACTGTGAACCCAAACGGGAAGGCCAGCCGGCAAAGAGGAGGAGGGTTGGCGATGCCGGCTGGCCGAACCCCAGGGAACCAACAAGCCCAGCCGCCACCCGCCAAGACCTTTCACCACCCCCCTCAGGGCCTATCCATCCCCCACCACCACCCACCTACCTACCACCAGCCCCCTCTCTATTCCCAATCTCGGCCCAACCACTACAGTCCTTTCCTGCCATCGTTCCAGTCCTACCCCTCGGGCTATTCCAGTTTGCCAGCGGAGTCACGCCAGCCTCTACCCCCATCCTCTGCGCCTTATACCCAACTCCCACACCCCTTTCTACAAGAAAACGAAAACGCTCAGATTAACCAAGCGTCTGGAAACCTCCACACTCCATCATCCAGTGGGTATTCCAGCTGCCACTGCAAGTCCCCCAGTGATGACAGCTCGGTGGTGGGTGGGGCTAGTATCCATAGCAACCCGATGACCAACTCCTACTCTACCTTTTCTTCCAACAGCAGCCGTTTATCGTCACCTAGCAACAGCAGTAACCGTGGCGACGGGGCCGGCCATCAGCACCACCTCCCGGCGGGGGCATTACAAAATCAATACATGCCCCCCAAGGCCTCCCCCCGAGGAGATCCACAAAATTATCCCCTGAAGCAATCGCTACGGATGCCGGGTACGGCTCGCAGTAGACACACAGACGAAATGTCGGAGAGCTCGGGGCGCTCCTGGGCTTACTCATCACAGAGCTCCCGTTACAGCGAACTCAGTGACGATATGCTCGATAGCCTTCCCAATGACAGGCTACGCGGCCACAGCTTCGCAAAGGCCACGCCTCTCCCCCTGCCCGAGTCCATGCAAAATCAGTTTGAGACCAAACTGAATGGAACGGGGGCCGGCGTGACTGGTATGGAATGCAGCCCCCCACAAGGTGGGTCGTTACTGGGTGACACCTACCACCATCCTTCGAGCCCAGTCTCTATGCAGCTGGATTTCCATGGCGACAAGACCATGCCTCTTTACCACCTTCCTCCCGAATCAGCAGCTATGTTCGTGCCAAGTGACTCCCAGTTCCCATTCTACTCCAACTCCCAATGCACAGCTGACTCATTCGAATTTCAAGCAAGTTTCGGTGACGTCAACATGTCCAATATGGTATTTGGTGATATGGCATCATTTGCCAACACAATCCCGGACGACGCCCACTACCTCGAAACTCTGCTAAACTCACAAGCTCATTAAGGTTAAATTAATATTGCCAGTCAAGTTTTAAAATATTGTTGGTTTCTCCTAAACAACATTTTTAATAAGATGTTTATCACTCATTGATATTTTTATTCCAATTATAAATTGTAGTTGTTAATCCGATCAGAAATTGTAGTCACAAGCAAATATTGATCACTTGTGTACGTATGTATGTAGATGTGTACATGACGTAGAATGTAATATTTCAAACAAACTTAAAGTGATAATGATGGTGGAGGAGTGTGTGTGTGTGTGTTAAAAGCGAGTGCTGTCTGATGAATTATTCATGAAATTTGACCTTCCAACCAACAACCTTGTTATCAAATCCGGCAGAGAAGAGGTTACACCGCTCTGTTGTAGTGTGACTGTCATGTGACCATGCCACACTGCACACCATCCGGTGGTGGGCCTGCGATGACACCACATCTCTAACACCACACCGACCGACACACACTCACACACACATACCTGTCTTTGTCGTCGAGGGAGATGAGCTAATCGAGTGGCCGTCAGGTCGTAGAGTTTTACATGTCTATTGTCCAGAGGAACGGCCAGGATTGGACGGTCGCCATGGGACACAGAGATCCTATTGATACCACAGTCCAGACGTACAGAGTCCAGTGGAGACCTCATGTTACGCAAGTCCCAAATCTGCACACGATGCAAGATCAGTAGCACATGTGATAATATAGCAGCATACATGACAGTGACTGCAGCTGACCTTCAGTGAATGGTCATCAGAGGCACTGACGACGTTTTCCCTCAGACTGAACACAGAGGAGTTGACAGCTTTAGAATGGCCTTGGAATACATTGACTGAATGAATGGGCGGAGCTCTGAAGTCCCAGAGTCTGAAGGTGGTGTCACTGGATGATGTCACTAGCAGCTGCTGTGTTGAGTGAGCACAGACATGAGTGAGCTCCTGGTCGTGACCTGAGGAAGGGAGGGGGGTACAATATAGGAGTGTACAAGGGAAAACCCTGCAATTAGGATGGTAATTAGAATCTCACCATACCCTCTAAAGAGTGAATGACATGTCCTGACTCCACGTCCCACAGTTTGGCAGTATGGTCCCAAGACGCAGTCACCAGCTGACGACCATCAGCCAACCAATCACATGCAATGACTGGAGCTACAAGGAAGACAGACACACCAAATATTCTCTCTCCCTCTCCTTCCCTCTCCCTCTCTCCCTCCTCTCTCTCCCTCCCCCTCTCCTCTCTCTCCCTCTCTCCCTCCCCCTCTCCTCTCTCTCCCTCTCTCCCTCCCTCTCTCCTCTCTCTCCCTCCCTCTCTCCCTCTCCCCCTCTCCTCTCTCTCCCCCACATTCCTCTCTCCCACTCTCACCTTTGTGATCAGACAGCATTCTTATTGGCTGTTTCACCATGGTGATGGGAGGGGCATCAAATATCTGATCTTCATCCGATAAATTCTTCTCTTCACCAGACGAGTCTTGTTTGACAAAAGACTTCTCGACGTGATTACTGCTGTTCCTCTGTCGCACATACGGACCTGCTCCATATTTCCAAATATGGGCACTGCAGTCCCCGGACACGGAACAGCACAGGGCATCGCTGGTATGGAACGAGACTCCGTTCACTGAGCCACCATGTCCTGTGTATTTCTGAACTGGGTATCCTGTCTCTACATCCCATACCAAGACCACACCATCTATTGCATAGAGAGGAAGTCACATGACTATCACATGATCGTGTGTGTGTGTGTGTGTGTGTGTGTGTGTGTGTGTGTGTGTGTGTGTGTGTGTTACCAACCTGCTGAGGCTGCCCCAATATGGGGCACACCACTGCGAGTATGGGCCACGTCCCAGATACCGTCCCTTGGTCCGATGAATGTACAGACTTGAGCTGTCTCCACAGTCAGTGTGGACCGGCTCTGGAGGGTAAAGGTCAGTACATACCTACCATCCTACATGCACCACCCACTAGACAGTGGGTTGTGTGAAGAATGCAGACAAAAATGTAAGGTGCTCAACTCACTCTCTTTGAGGGCGTGTATGTCTTCAATCTCTGTGTAATAGTTTGACCTTTTACTGGAAGGAAAAACAACTTGAAAACAGCTGGCTTATAATTGAAAACAAATTACATTTTTCATTCTTTATCTTCATGATCTTTTGTGGGAGGGTGGTGGAGGGTGTCTCCACGGTGAGTGTAATGGCAGAAGTGTTGGCTGGGTCAGCAGTGTTCTCTGTGGATATCCTCTCCCTTTCGGTCAGCAGTTCCAACTTCTCCAGTCGGTCCCTCACTGGGGAGAGAGGAGGGAGGACAGGTGGGTCAAAAACAGTCTGAGGAATGTTTACTGAAACCCAACCAATTGTAAACAGGACACCTGAGACTGTAATCACATCTATCACAGCTTTATAAACATGCTCACCACCATCCCAATGGCTCAGATAGTACTAACACCTACCAAATGTGTCTGTGAGTACAACCCACAACATATGGTGTATTATAGCACCATCTACCATAAAGTGCGCCAGCACACATCAATTATGTAGTGGTGGAGGATGAGTGGTACGCCTCCTTCTAGCTAGGGCCAGTTTGAGGTGAACTTGCGATCACTGATCATAACCCCCCATCTTGCGTGGCACACACTCCTCGTCTAGCAGTTCATTATACATGCACTATGCAAATACAAATGCAAATACCAAGTTAGAGAGATAAGGCCCCCATTGATATACAGTTCACAGGAAAGCAAGTATGCGTCGTTAATGGGAGTAATCACACGCGTCCCGTTTTGGCTGTTTCAATTCTTAGGAAATCCCTAATGGAGGGATTCGCTCAGCCATTGCAAACACTTATGCAGTTTTCTTACGGATACATGATTGTCTGAAGGTATTGCATACAACATGTGGTTCCTACAGCTTCTTACGGGCCGCATTGTCGGCGTGGAGTTGCTCAAACTCGCGTTCTATAGCCCCGAAGAGATCCCACAGGCGAGATTTGGCAGTCTCGGGCAAGGAGGTCCCCGAGTTAGGTGAAGGCCAGCTGCCTCCAGACCCCGCGCTGGCTGACCCAGCTCCCTTCTTCGAGTCCTTCTTCTTCTTCGACGACATTTCCGTCTTCTTACGGTCTCCGCCCTAAGCGCATGCGGCTAGGTACAAGTTAATATTATCACATGACATCACGTGCTATAGAAACACGGAGGGAAAACACTACCCACAGCAGTCTTCAAATCGCCCACTCCCGGCTCTCACACTAAGCCTACCTACGACAGCGAGGGAGAGAGAGAAGCAGAGAACCATTCGCCATGGACAATCCCGAAGACCTGGTCAGGACTCTAGAAGGTAATGAATGTACATCTACAATTTGTAAATTATCACTCAAGGGCCAAATTAGCTCCTTGTTAAGGTCCATAATTTGACCCTCTCGAATTTCACCATGCACAACACAGTTCCTGCTGCTATGAGCAGTTTGAATATTTTCTGTGTTCTGTGTGTAGGCCAAGTGGAAAGGTTAAAGGTTATTTTTAACGAGGCGACGTCAGCTTTGACTGATGATGTAAGTGAAGTGTCCCAGTTCTGTGTCAGTCTGGAATGCTGTCTGAGACACCATCAGAAAGGTGTGGAATAACAACTCTGTCTCCTGTGTATTGGTGTGTGTTGCCATGGGACTTTTCAGATAAACTGAGTTTCTGGGGGGATAGGAGGGACTATTGGAACTACCTCAGTGAGGGTATAGGGAGGATGAAGGCTCTGGAGACCATCGTGAAGCAGGTCCAGACTCTGGCACATGTGAGTCACGTGATACCAGAGACGAGTCATGTGATTGTCACATGGTTGTCTGCAGTTGACCACGGGCCAGGGCCGGGGGAGGGGACTTATTCGAGGTTGTCTCGAGGAGCACGTACTGGGGGACCTCATACAAACTGTCGTGAACAACACCAAGAGAACCAGGTGAGCACAGGCTGTGTGCCATCACTGACACACTACCTCTCTTCCTCCTCTCAGGGAGTGGTACCATTCCAGTTCAGTGTTACTGTCTCCGGCCCATTCCCAGAGACTAATCAGTGCACTCTATGACCTTTCCGAAGTAGACTTTGACCTCCCATCGGAGAGTGTAGACCTCGACGAGACCTGGCCCTCCTTTGTACTGTGAGTCCCTACACGTATCCTCTTAATGCGTCATGTGATAGTCATGTGACATCCTAGCCACTCCTTAATGTACTGTTACCGAGTCATTACTGGACTGTTGACACTGAGAATATCTCTAGCAGAATTTAAGGAGGCAATAAAGGAGGATGATAGTCCCATGAGTTGTACAAAATTTAAGGCAGTAAAAATTACACCGTTCAAGCATTTACTGTTTCAGCCAAAAGATGTTTACTTGCGTTCTCCAACTTGTGTACCCAGTCTGGTAGGGTGAAGGATGCGATAGACATCGTGTATGGTCTGTTTTTCATTCACTTGCAGTAAGTCATTCCAGACTGGTGATGTTCGACGATCTCTGTTCACATTGAAAGAAGCTACTGCAGTTTCTAAGAAAGCCTCGGTTAGGGAGGGACGGACACACACACACACGCACGCGCACACACACACACACACACACACACACACACACACACATACACACACACACACACATGTTGGCTCTGCTGTTCCTTCCCCTCTAGCAAATGATGTTGGAGCGAGGGATCGAAGAGGAAGCTTCAGAGATTTATGTTAAGCAGGAAATTCCCTTCAGCATTGAACTTGTCAGCAACCTCTTAGACGACATTCGCTGCAATCTGGTTGGTCAGTCGGAGACCATTGGCGGGCAAACCCACCTCTGCCCCGAATTACAGGTCGTCAAATTAGACGACATCACATCCTGTCTGACTGTCCTCAGGGATTACATCACCACTTGGTCACGTGACGTTACTAAAAATAGCCACACACTCCAGGAGGAAGTCCGTCAAGCTAAAGTCCAACTAGCGGACGTGGAGATGCAGCTGCAAGAGACTCTAAGGGAAAGTGAGGGAGTTGAGGATAGTCTTCTTAACCAACTCCAGGTAGTGAGCTCTCCGAGGCCGGCTGTTCCTGCATTGTCATCCTCAAATATGAGAGTCGATTGGTAACCTTTTTGTTATGTCTGTTGCTAGGTTACCCGTGATGATCTCCAGGTCTGCTCGGGGCAGATACAAGAACTGATCGACGATAACTTGTCCCTCAAATCTTACCTCAGTCAGGGGAGGTCAAAGGTAAGTGGGATCGATATAAGGCACACTCCTGTGGCTATCTGGGCCACTACTTCCTCAGATATCCGAGCTGGAAGCTCTCAATTTCTCGCTGGAGGAGCAACTCATGGAGGTACAAGAAGGTGAGAGAGATGAGGTAGACAGAGGAGAGATGGAGAATGAAGGAAGAAGGGGGAGGTCGGCCACACTCATAGAGGCAGCTCTCCAGGAGAGAAATCAGGTATCGATGTACAGGTCCCTTCCTTAAGTGAATGGATATGTGAATGAATGGTTGGTATGAGAGCATGTCTATTGGCATGTAGAGTGTATTACTAGGAACACGATGTGGGGAGGATTCCTTTTACCGTGTGTGTGTGTGTGTGTGTGTGTGTGTGTGTGTGTGTGTGTGTGTGTGTGTGTGTGTGTGTGTGTGTGTGTGTGTGTGTGTGTGTGTGTGTGTGTGTGTGTGTGTGTGTGTGTGTGTGTGTGTGTGTGTGTGTGTGTGTGTGTGTGTGTGTGTGTGTGTGTGTGTGTGTGTGTGTGTGTGTGTGTGTGTGTGTGTGTGTGTGTGTGTGTGTGTGTGTGTAGAGCATTGAGGAGCTGTCCAGTGAGCTACTAGAGAGGGAGAAACAGTTGCAGGCTGCAAGGACAGAGCTCACTACCACACAGCATACCCTCCACACACTCTCCCCTCTTCCCTCCCTCCTCCAGCACCAGGTGATCCACACAATCACAGTATTGTGCAACAAAAGGCACATTGTGTATGTGCACCTCTGTAGGTTGTAACTGAAACAGAAGCTAAAGCAGTTGCCTACTTCAGTCGACAACAACTCCAGGTTACCATTGTTCACCTCTTATGGCTCTTGTTTTGCTGTGTGTCTTCCTGTCACAATTGTGGTCTGTGTGTGTGTCCTGGAATGCTGATTAGGGCCTAGACCCCAGACCCTAAGGTTGATTACACAATGATGGTTGGAGTGTGCCTGCATCCCTAACTTAGTCGCCCTTATACCAGGTAGTTACCTAGGCCTAAATTAAGTCATGCCCCACAGGTCTACAGTATGTTCACATATGAGCTAACCCTTATCACCTGGGTCTACAGCCTGCTCTAATTAGGACAAGTAACTTTCTGTGTTATCACACATTTACCTAGTTTCTCTGTGTGTCTCACTACTAGGATGAGCACTCAAATCTTGAGTGTCTTTATAGACGGAGTGTGAGTGAATTAGAGCAATTAAAGGGGAGTGGTCTAGGGGTGGAGCTTCGTGATCGCTGTGAAGAGTTGAGCAGAGAGAACTCGCAGCTGGCAAAGGAGGTGGATAACCTCCAATCCCTGCTAGCCGAGAAGGTAGAGCAAGTGAAGGTGGAAGGAAGGGAGTCGCTCGAGAGGGAAGTGGAGCGGCTGTCAGGTGAATGTGGCATTGCCAAGGATGAGGCCACCACCCTGAGGTACCAGCTAAGCTCTAATAGTATGGAACTGCAGCAGTTGAAGGAGGTAAGCTGGTTGTGACCTGTCTGCTCTGTAGAAAAGGCTAGAGTTTGTGGGCCTGTAGACACCGTCTCTCTCTCTCTCTCTCTCTCTCTCTCTCTGTTACCAGCTGCTGTCAGAGAAGGAACGTTCGCTGACTGCACTCTATTCAAAGTCATCCAGTCAGGAGCAGCTGCTTCGGGAGTCGAAAGAGAAGCAGCTGGAGGCAGAGAGGGAGGCGGAGGAGCTGCGAAGAGAACTGAAGGATGCAGAGTCCCTTCTCGGCACACACAATGCAGAAATGAACTCACTCGGTGAACAGTTGACAGAAGTAGGGGGTCGAATATTTGGCCCCACTTTTCTTGACCTCGTGAATTTCAACCCCCTCAGACCACCCTGAGCCGGGACAAAGAGAGAGCAGAGCTGCTAAAAGTTCACAACTCTCTAGACACCATCCAGGCCCAGCTAGAGACAGAGAAACAAGATTATGCCAAAGAAGTAACGAGGTTGACCGAGGAGAACAATGACATCCGGAGAGCCTTCAGGCGACTACTTCAGTGAGTCATTTCTTAAAGCTAAAAGTTTTTTTGAAAATTATTTCCTACTGTTATAGGCAGAAGGTGACACTGTGGCAACATGCGGATGAGTTGGAGGAAGAGCAGCTGCATCTTGGGACTTGGATCAACAGTAAGACTGTCTCGGAGTGTATGGAGTGTGGAACGCCTTTCTCTCTACTGAATAGGAAGGTTGGCACCTCCCACTGACCTCCTGATCCCACTTAGTATCTCACCACTCTCTCTCTCCCTCCCTCCCTCCCTCCCTCCCTCCCTCCCTCCCTCCCTCCCTCCCCTCCCCTCCCTCCCTCCCTCCCTCCCTCCCTCCCTCCCTCCCTCCCTCCCTCCCTCCCTCCCTCCCTCCCTCCCTCCCTCCCTCCCTCCCTCCCTCCCTCCCTCCCTCCCTCCCTCCCTCCCTCCCTCCCTCCCTCCCTCCCTCCCTCCCTCCCTCCCTCCCTCCCTCCCTCCCTCCCTCCCTCCCTCCCTCCCTCCCTCCCTCCCTCCCTCCCTCCCTCCCTCCCTCCCCCCTCCCTCCCTCCCTCCCTCCCTCCCTCCCTCCCTCCCTCAGCACCACTGTCGATCATGTGGTAGAGTTTGCTGCAATAAATGCTGCGATCAAAAAGCTCAACTTCCTTTCAGCAAGTGAGAGAGACACTCCTCCCACATTACCTCTCTGTTCACACTAGTCCCACATGTGACTGTGTGTCCCCATCTCACTGCTAGGGGCCCAGTGAGGGTCTGTGTCAAGTGCCATCATAAGATCAACCAAATGAGGACTCCATTTGTCTCAAAGTTCATCAACTCCGAGTTGGAAATGTCTCTGGAAACTTCCCCGGCAGCACATCGAAGGTCAAGTAATTCACTCAACATTGAGAGAAATATCGATACCGCTGGAAACAGGTATGACCCTTAATTAGATGAGAGCTCCTCTAATTAAGTCTAATCATTGTGCAGTCTCCAGGCCAAGCTCCGTGTTCAGAATGATGACTCCAGTGTGTCCAGTAGTTTTGAAGACAGGTGGATGGGAGTGAATGGGTCACCACGTGGTGGTGATGGTGAGTCTGCTAGGAGCTTTGAGGGGTCTGGGAATTTTGATACAGCCGCTGCGAATGTTTTGCGACCCCCAAGTTCCTCCAAGGCAGATGGTGGGGGACATAACTGGTCCCCGGCCGAGAAATATTCGGTTGACCCCGAAGACAAAAAGCGTGAGAGTGCAAGGTCGAGTTCCCAGCAGTCGAGTTGTGCAGAAGTTCAGTATCACATCGCTAGTGTGGAGGGGGACACAGCAGATGAGAGCTATTATATCATTGATACGAACCCCCAGTTTCCCATGGGGGTTGATGTCCCAGGGAACCAATTTCTAGACATGAATGCTTTGGCCTCCAAGCTGGCCAGTCTGGAGGTCACACAGGGGCAAGTCGACACCGGGGAGCCCAGTTCAAATTCATCCCCGACCCCCCCTGGGGATGTGGCAAGGGGTGAAAATCAGAGCAAGAACCTCACAGGTTTCACAGAAATTTCCCTGGGGGGCGGTGATGCCCACACAGTGACAGTGAAAGTGGGGAAGAAGGGAACAGCTATAGCCTGGGAGTTTCTCAGTGAGCCAAAAGGTCTAGCGTTTGGCCTCTTTTTCCAAGAAAATGTTCCTGAAGCGAAGGTTGAACAGGTAACGTAACCTCTCTCCCCCTCTCGTTGGTCCATTTCATGTGTTGCCATGGTTACAGATCCTCCCACTGCGTCGCTGTGTCTCTCATAAGGCCACACTGACTGGGGAATACGTAGCCCAGAAAACTGGGAACTACATCTTACGATTTGACAACTGCCATTCTAAGTAAGTCTGCTTATGTCTTGTCAGTGGCCCTCCACGTGACCTGTTGTGTTGTGTGTAGGTACTCTGGTAGGAAACTGCAATATCGACACTGGGTGAAACCACCTGTGTGATAGTCACATGACATCACATGATCCACAATCCAGACTGTTACAGTACTTTTCACAGATCATCTGATTTTTAATCTCCTCCATTATTATTTCTACACTGCCATATTACAACATTACATGTATGATTTGTGTTGCTCCGTTATTACTGTTGTAAACAAGCTCATTTTCAGTTTCATTTCCACAATTTTTTTGTAAATCACTTATTAAAAAATGACACAAGTTACAGTTATGTGGGATGTAATGAGGTGCATCGGTGTGGGTGTGGCTAGTCTTTGATCTCCACGACAACAATATCGTTCTCACGGAGATGCAGTACATCGTGATCAGCCTTCAGTGCCTGCAGCCTCCCTCTCTCCTCTCCCTCCACAAACAGACCTGCAGTTCCAACGAGAACATATCGCCCTCTCTCACAATGTGAAGAACAGTGTCAAAATTACACTACATCCACTAAATTAGAATTAGGAATTAGGGCATACACTTTTTATTCATGTACATGCATTTCAGTGCACACTTCTCATTTGGGTATATGTCATTTGGGTATATATATTTTAAAACATTTTTCATTTGGGGGCATATATATTTATTATTTGAGTACGTATGTTTTGGTCCACACTTTTTATTTGGTAAACAAGTGCCTCTAGCATAGGTGTAGCAGACGGTCCGGCAGGTCCAGCAGTCACCGGATCCATATTTACGCAGTAATTGACCACACCCCCACACCTTCATGCACCAAACGCATCAGCTTATAATTACCATGCACACATGTTTTATATAGCCTAGGCTGCAGGAGGAGCAGGCTAAGGCCATCAATGTGGGAGTCACTGAGCTGCTGACTCAGCTGTGCCAGCAAAGAGGTGTCTTCCTACTCTACATCAGTGATATAATGGCAGAGCTGATTTGAACTTCTGGGGCATGGCTCCAGGTGTGATATGAAGGCTGGCTTGAAGTTCGCCTGGCCAACACCTATATCACTGCTACGCCACTCTCTAGACAGAAAAGCCTCTCTAAATACCTGTCACATGTTCCCCCGAGCAGCCCCACTGTCTAGTGCTCCACACAATGAGAGAGTTGTACAAGTCATAGTGGTTGGCTATCTGTAACCTCTCCACCTAATGAACATCAGAGCTAGGTTTAATGTACTGACAAGATCCGGACACCGGAGACTCTACATACCTCTCCATTTTCTCCCTTCATTTTGATGCCGATATTTTTGGGGGGTGGATTACAGGTTGTGAAAGTGAACTGAGCGTTACTGATACTTGCACCAGATGAGCACTGGGTGGTGGTGACAGCACGGCCTAACAGTGTGACGGTGTAGGTGGCACTGGGATGGAGGGTGTTCTGGGAAATGAACTCCGCCTTCTGGGTCTTGCCATCGTAGGTACAGCGACCTTTGACCGGCTTCAAGGCTGTGTCTATATTCTCCAAATCACATTTAACCTGTACAATGGTGTAGGAAGGAGGGAGGGAGGGAGGGAGGAGAGAGGGAGGGAGGGAGGGAGGGAGAAGGGAGGGAGGGAGGGAGGAGAGAGGGAGGGAGGGAGAAGGGAGGGAGGGAGGGAGGGAGAGAAAATGTAAAAAGGCCAAAAAATGATTGTCAAACTTACCTCAAAGAGTTTACTGACATTGACAGTTCTCACATCCTTATCAAAAGTCACGGAAATGACAACAGCCAGATCAACATCCTCCTCCCCAACTCTCGGGACACTGTCAACTATGTGAGCCTGTGGGACAGATGTGTATGGGTGTGTCCCAGGGGGTGTGGCTTGCTCCACTTACCTCCAGTGTATCTTGTTGTGAGAGAGCGTCAGGGGGGAGGGTTGCATCACTTGTAGAGAGACGACGGAACATGGAGTGGCCGGAGCGCTGAGGGAGAGAGGGGGGGAAGCCATAACTCAACGTGGATGGAAGGGAAACTATTTACTTGGTCTCTCTCGCGGTTCCTCTCTACAACGGTCATGGAGCGTCTCTCTATCCCGTGTGCCCGCGAGCGATGGTCTGAGGTTCGCGGTGCCGCGGGCGGAGCCGGCGAAGGAGTGGGCACTGAGGGACTAGGTCTAGTTATGGAGTTCAGTACGGGAGGGTAGTCGTACTGATTCTCCTGCAGAGTGTGTGTGTGTGTGTAGCCATACAATAAGGGACATTCTTATAGGCACGAAGCGGCAACCAGCTCACCTCCCGTTGCTGGGAGGACGTCAAGCCTCCAGGTGTGTCTGTACTCCCCTTGTTACCCATCTCCTGCAACACACGTCACTCGCGAGAATCACAACTTCTTTCGAGTTTAAACTTCTCTGCACTCTGCACTCTGGACTCAGGTTTTGGCAGGAGGATGGGTGGCGACTCTCCTAAGGTGCAATGAAGGTTACTAAACGAGTCGCGGACTGGATTGTTACGCTTGTGAGTATTAAATTTTAAACCTCCGGGGTTCTAACTCAAAATTTACCCTTATCTTAGTTTCCAAGCTTGGGGGGAGGGAGCACGGGGGCCCTAATGTGACTTCTCTTTCACGTCTGTCCCTCAGTTCTTCGTCTCCGTATCTCTCCTTGCCTGGGCATTTACACTCTATGCTGGAAGAGCCATATCCTCCAGAACATTATAGAATAGCTGATACTACCTCCTGACTCTAATACCGATGATGGCAGACAGTGAGGAAGGGGTTAATTACAATGAGAAAGAGGTTAAGGAGGGTAGTGAAGGGGTTAAACCGTGTGTTTTCAAGAAAGCTGGAAGAAGAGCTAACAGAAAGAGAAAGAAGCAGTCCAGCAGTGAAGGTTAGTAAAGACCACCTTTGATATTCTTAATTAGGGTATCCTAATTGGAGGGGCTACACTGTATGACCCCTCAGATGACAGCAGTGGAGACGAGTCGGCTGTGGTGAGAAAAGAAAAGAGGTTGGTTCGAGGTCGTCTCTACCAGAAGACCAACACTAGAAGTAACTACAAACCAGCAGACGAGGGGGGAGACGGGGTGGAGGAGGGGGAGGGGGAGGGGTTAGCCAGTAAGGTCACGCTATCTTACCAGTCCAAACGTGAGGTAGTGGCCGAGTCACGTGATGTGAGGGCTACTGTGGACATTGACACAGAGGTGGATATTAGGGTACGTTCACTGCTAATTGAGGGGCGTGTCATGTGACATATTCCGTGTTTGTTATAGGACCGAAAGGAGGAGAAGTCAAAGTGAGTGAGGGGTGTGGTCTATGAGGGGTGTGGTCTCTGATAGTCCTGCGTATTGCGGCATGTTCTCTCCCTCATAGAAAGTTTGGCCCCATCCGGGCCCCAGCTTACCTCAGGACCACAGTGAGGTGGGACTACCAACCTGACATTTGTAAGGATTATAAAGAGACAGGTTACTGTGGATTTGGAGGTGAGTCGATGATCAGGGTTTGGGGGGCAAGGGGGGCTATTTGCCCCCCTGAGAGTCACTTTGCCCCCCTGAGATGGGCTATGATCAATTAAAAAAAACTGTTATATTTCCAAGTCACACCCCGTCAATTTTAGGAAGTCCTGATTTCCCCCCCTGAAATCTTTTTCTAGAAAAATCCCTGATAGCTCCAGGCAGTTAGCAGCTGTCAGATAGCTCCAGGCAGTTAGTGGCACACAGTTGTCAGATAGCTCCAGGTAGTTAGAAGTTGTCAGATAGCTCCAGGTAGTTAGTGGCACACAGTTGTCAGATAGCTCCAGGCAGTTAGGGGCACACAGTTGTCAGATAGCTCCAGGTAGTTAGAAGTTGTCAGATAGCTCCAGGTAGTTAGTGGCACACAGTTGTCAGATAGCTCCAGGCAGTTAGGGGCACACAGTTGTCAGATAGCTCCAGGCAGTTAGGGGCACATGCTGACATATAGACATTGTGAGGGACTTCACTCCACACCAAACTTGTCCTTTTCATTCCAGATAGTTGTAAGTTTCTTCACGACCGGAGTGATTACAAGAGTGGGTGGCAGCTGGACAGAGAGTTTGAGGAGAGTGGCTTTGAGAGAGAAGGTAGGTTGTCTCAGCTAATCACGGCTACCATGTGATTGTCATGTGACCTTCTGTAGACATGAAGCAATATGAGGTGAGCAGTGATGAGGAGGAGTTGCCATTTGCATGCTACATCTGCCGAGAATTCTTCAAGAATCCTGTTGTTACAAGGTCAGCCTCATCTCCTGGAATGAGGACACATCTTTAGCATTCAGTCTGTACATACCACCCTCTGAAATGAGGACACCTCTCTAATAGGGACACATCTTCAGGTCCCAACTCCATTGAAGCCTGTACATACCACCCTCTGAAATGAGGACACCTCTCTAATAGGGACACACCTTCAGGTCCCAACTCCACTGAAGCCTGTACATACCACCCTCTGAAATGAGGACACCTCTCTAATAGGGACACATCTTCAGGTCCCAACTCCACTGAAGCCTGTACATACCACCCTCTGAAATGAGGACACCTCTCTAATAGGGACACATCTTCAGGTCCCAACTCCACTGAAGCCTGTACATACCACCCTCTGAAATGAGGACACCTCTCTAATAGGGACACACCTTCAGGTCCCAACTCCACTGAAGCCTGTACATACCACCCTCTGAAATGAGGACACCTCTCTAATAGGGACACATCTTCAGGTCCCAACTCCACTGAAGCCTGTACATACCACCCTCTGAAATGAGGACACCTCTCTAATAGGGACACATCTTCAGGTCCCAACTCCACTGAAGCCTGTACATACCACCCTCTGAAATGAGGACACCTCTCTAATAGGGACACATCTTCAGGTCCCAACTCCACTGAAACCTGTACATACCACCCTCTGAAATGAGGACACCTCTCTAATAGGGACACATCTTCAGGTCCCAACTCCATTGAAGCCTGTACATACCACCCTCTGAAATGAGGACACCTCTCTAATAGGGACACATCTTCAGGTCCCAACTCCATTGAAGCCTGTACATACCACCCTCTGAAATGAGGACACCTCTCTAATAGGGACACATCTTCAGGTCCCAACTCCACTGAAGCCTGTACATACCACCCTCTGAAATGAGGACACCTCTCTAATAGGGACGCATCTTCAGGTCCCAACTCCACTGAAGCCTGTACATACCACCCTCTGAAATGAGGACACCTCTCTAATAGGGACGCATCTTCAGGTCCCAACTCCACTGAAGCCTGTACATACCACCCTCTGAAATGAGGACACCTCTCTAATAGGGACGCATCTTCAGGTCCCAACTCCACTGAAGCCTGTACATACCACCCTCTGAAATGAGGACACCTCTCTAATAGGGACACATCTTCAGGTCACATGTGAGCATACCCTCTGTATCTATCTCAGGTGTAAACACTATTTCTGTGAGTCGTGTGCTCTCCAGAACTACCGGAAGTCCACCCGATGTGCCACTTGTGGCCAACAGACTGGGGGCGTGTTCAACCCAGCCAAAGACCTCGCTGCCAAAATCAAGAAAATTGAAGAAGAAAAGAGAAGGCAGGACCAGGAACATGTACCTGACTGACATCTGCACACCATCTCACCCTCACTAACTCACCCCCTCCCCACACACTCATCACACCTACACTCTGCAATGTCCTCTAACTCTCTATAAAATATTAATGATATGAAGTATATATACATGCTATATACAGAACAACATCTCACGTTCCATTAACCTAAACTTTGTAAGTAATGTAAGAATTGTTGGCTGTGTTCTGTGTAGGGTGTGGTCTGAAGGGAGGTTTGGAGTTGGTGGATTTCCAGAGTGGAGTCAGAGAGGCAGAGGGTGAGGGAGGGGGAGGGGGAGGGGGAGGGGGAGGGGGTGAGGGAGGGGGAGGGGGACCATCGAAATGAGAGGATATCGGGTGCCTTCTCCCTCCTTGTGTGGACCTGAGTTGGACCTCTGTTACTCTCTAGTAGACTCCTGGGGAGGGGGGCAGTAGTCATGGCAGCTGTTCAGTTCTAAGGGTAGCAGCTGCAATACTACTCACCACATGTAGAGATTGGAACTGGTGTCAAGTACGAGAAACATCCCGGGTTGATGCCACGCCCACTCCACCTGCCGTACTGCAATCCCATTGGTCGATTCTGACCATGTGACCAGTGGTTGGGCTACAGTAAACACACTTCAACAGTAGTCTCAGAGAGAAGACAGCAGCTTACATCTCTTTGTGTGGTAGAGAGCCAGGTAGCCATTGGACTGGCCGGACAGAAAGTAGTCTGGTTGCCATGGTGAGAAGCTCAACGAGGTGATATCACAGGGGCAATGGGACTTGGTCTGATGCTGGTACTGACTGGGAATGGGCCGTCGGCCATAACGAGACTGGTGTAATATGGTACCCTATTGGAGATGGACAGTATGTAACCAAGAGACCACACACACGCACGCACACACACACACACACACACACACACACACACACACACACACACACACACACACACACACACACACACACACACACACACACACACACACACACACACACACACACACACACACACACACACACACACACACACACACACACACACACACACACACACACACACACACACACACACACACACACACACACACACACACACCTCGTCTGTGCCAATGAAAAGATGGTTAGTGTCCATGGGATGGAATTGGACACACAGGGTTTGGACCGGAATGGAGCCCAGACATAATGACCTGACCAATGAAATGTCACCACATGTACAAAATCTTGGAACCCTCTAGACTCCTGTACCTGACAGTGTCTAGAGAAGTGCTCCACACAATTTTGATTTGGCCCCCGGGAACAAGGCCGAGGTCACTCTCAGACCCCTGGGGGTGTGGTTTTGTCTCCACGGCAACCCAGATAGTCACTAAGCCACTACTGTCCAGAGTGGCCAGCTGGAATGACAGTCCTATGGCCTCGTGATCAGTGGAAGTAGTGGTAGTGAGGGGTGAGGGGTGGAGGGTGGAGGAGGTGAGGGGTGTCATGGTGATGATGGGAGAGTGGTGATTGTACTTGTGTGGAAGTGCAGCTGCAAATTCACCAATAAACTGATCATACTGTGGAGACTATACACAATGATCTCATACCGGTATTGAATGTTGGGAACCTCGGAATGAGACCCTGGGAGGTGTGTGTGGCACCAGGTGGCCTGGTATGCATGGCAACAGGCTCCCTCAGATCCCATACCACCACACTACCATCCTCCTGCACAGAAAGGTTGGGAGTGAGGCCACCCCACACAGGAGTCAGTAACAGACTCACATTGCCAGAGAAGACGAGTGTTATCCTGTGGTTGCTGAAACATCCACACACAGGGGTGGACTCACACAGCAATAGACTGGGGGGCAGAGGTAGGAGAGAAGGGGTCAGAAAGAAAAGGGTTATTAGTTTACCCCCAACCTGTAGCCACACCCCCATCCCCACCCCCATGCAGCCGACGTACTATTGTGGCTGGAACAACTCTCTTGTGCTCCATACACATACTACCCCACCTCTATGTGGTACTGAATCCAGACACACCTGTATGGAAATATAGGAATGGGACACATGTCGGATATATACCAGTTAGCTTACATCAGTAGTAGGCCTGTGTGTTGTCATTAGGAGGTGGGGGTGGGTGGGGCTATATTCCACGGAGGTCAAAGGACACCCAACCAGTTGGGAGGGTGGCTGAATCTGAGTATGAGAGGTGCAGAATGGAATCTGGGATTGATGGGAACGGAGTGGAGACTGGCCACTTGGGACAGCATTCTCTTCCAGTAGCACTGCCATGACCTGTGTCCAACATAGTGATCATCACATGATGTCACATGATTGTCACATGACCTACTTGTGATGCCCTCTTCAGGAAAGACGTAAGTCTTACAGTATCACTCACACTAGTTACCATGGATACTGCAGCTTCCTCCGTCTCTTCTACAGGGCCTTTATCACAAACCAATCACATGATCATCACATGATAGTCACACAATCATCACATGACACGACACAACTCACCACCAAATCCTCTCAAATCCTCCGGTGGCCACTGGACCCATTTGTCGGCCACCTCCACGTCCTCCGTCTGTACCTCCACCTCGGCACTGTCCTCCCCTGTCTGACATGAGACCTGACGAGTCCCCTCGGCTCCGAAACTGTGCATGTATAGTTCGTACTCGGACAGTGGCTGAAGGTCAAGGAGGTCAATAGCAACCACATCGAGTTCAATCATTGAGAGAAGCTCCTGTTGAAATGAACACATAATTGGAAGTGCCATGAGGTGTACTACATCCTGTACTACCTGTCCTCTCTTCCTTGTGATTTGAGCCACTCTCTCCTTCTCTGCATTGTTTTTGGCCGATGAGAAGTCCACAAATCTTCGTTTCATTGACCCCAGTGACCTTACTGACCCCTGAGATGTAGTATGCTCCACTCCCAATGGACTGTGCTCTGGTTGAGGGGATGGAGGGAGTTCATTGAATTTTCCCTCTCCCTCCCCTCCTCCTCCTCCTCCTCCTCCTCCTCCTCCCCCTCCCCCTCCTAACTGCTTGTTCTCTGCATCAATGGCTCGCATAATCTCCACCAAATTGATACGAGGCGAAGGGTCAGGGTTCATCGTCATGGGAGACGTGTTGGTCATGACATCATTTCCTGTGGACTCACTTTCACTTTCAGTCTCTTCTTGTATATCCTCCTCAAAATCATCTCCATTGTACTCATCTTCAAACTCTTCCTCATATTCAATCTCTTCTTCTACTTCATCCCTCACTTCCTCCATTGGCTGAGGGGTAGCCCCTACATAATTATCACATACCCCCAAACATTATTACACACGTCCCAGATTGTACCTACCGTCTGGATATTGCCTCTCACTAGTTGCACTTTTCTTTAACTTCGTCTTCTCCTTAAGTTCTCTGTGTACAAACCACACACTCCCCTCTTTTCACTCCAGACCTATATTGATATGTACTTACCGTTCCATGTCTTCAATGGCGTCTGCTAGAGGAGCCCCTGGTTCTCTCTCCCTCATAGAGCTGGTACTAGTAGCCCCCAACTTGCTCTCCTCTTGTCTACCTTGTCTCGGGTCCTCGCTCTCCCCCCTCCCAGCTCCCTCCCGACCGTGCCTCTTGCTCTCACTCACCCTGTTGCTGTCTCTCATGTGCCCTTGCCTGGTGTTACTTTTAGTATTCCTTGTCTCCTCTCTCCCTCCTCTCCCTCCTCTCCCTCCTCCTCCCCTTCCCTGTGTACCATCGCTGTCTCTCCTGGGAACCCCATCCCTCTTCTTCTCTTTAGTTTTCGATGCACTTACTGATCCTCCAGCCTTTGCTTTCTCTCTCTCTCTCTGAGAGGTATCTCTTCTATCAGCCACCCCTCCTCTCTCTCGACTGCTCTCCTTTGCTTCCCTACGGCTCAGAGGAGATGCAGCTGTCGCGGTGGACGACAGTCTTTCCTTCCCTCCTCTCCCACCGGATGCCCTACCACCACTACTAACTGGAGTAGTGCTACTGAGAACATTAGATTTACCACTGTGGCGGCTACTGCCACCAATTTTTGGTGAAGATTTTGAAGAACTGCAAATCGGTATACAGCATAAAAATGTTAGCCACTTTAGGAAAAGTCTCACATTTTTGCCTACCCATGGCGGTCATTGGATGATTTCTTTCTGTCTTTCAGCATGTGTTGTGCAAGTTCCTTCTCACTCCACGTCACCTCCTTGGATTTCTGGAGGGGGGAGAATGCTAGCTAGAGGACTAACACTGCAACTGGAGCAGAGGTGAGTGGTGGCTGCAGGGAATGACTGAATATGGCTGTGGACTTACCGGTTTTCTAGAACCCGTCGACATAGCGGCTAGGCTGCTCGGCTGCAAAACCGCCTATCGAAAGAGCCACTAAAATTTGTTTATTTTATGAGCATTTTTTATCCTTTACCCGTTGTAATTTTGTTTGCTGCCTGGCAACCAAACAATGAATATTGCCTCCGGAGCTCGATGTACACGGCGGGCGGGAACTAGCTAGTATCTCGTACCAGGCCGAGCCTTGTGAACACATAGAGGGAGAGGGAGAGGAAGAGAGCCATGCAAGAAACAGATACAGTCAGCTATTCTCCTCCCTCAATAACGACCACTAACCATTCTCTCTACTCGTGTAGGCTGGCATTCTCTACTATGCCCGCGAGCGGCAGTACAGGCACGTCTACGCCGACGTATTGGAGCTGATACGGAGGCTAGGAGCAGACCCCGTGCTCACCTTCTGGAAAGCCTACAGTACGTTGAACCAACAGGCGGTAGATCTATCAGATATGCATGGATCATTTGGCAGGCTTGGTGATGGAAGGGAGGGAGACGGAGGGTATGAGGGAGGTTGAGGCGGTCCAGGACTCCAGAGAGATGGTCCTGTGTGCCAGACTCCTGCTTATATATGCCCACAAAATGTGTAAAATAGTTGGTAGGTTGAATGAAGACTGCCTCCTATAACTCTATTGGTGTTTCTACATGCCATCCTCAGACCGCGAGGCAGTTCAGCAGTTAGAGGCAAAAGTGAGATCTGAACGAACCAAGTGTGGAGACCAGGTCCTCCCCTCTCTCTCTCCCCGTCCCTCCCTCTCCCTTCCTCCCTCTCTCCCCCTCCCTCCCTCTCCCTTCCTCCCTCCCTCCCTCCCTCCCTCCCTCCCTCTCTCCTCTCTCCCTCCTCTCTCCCCACTACTGCTACCAGTGGCTGTGTAACACATTACCCTTCCCCAGGCACTCTACTATGCCTCACTCTTCCTGTGGCTGACGGGGAGACAAGACAAGTCCCGCGAGTATGTAGAGAGGCTATTGAAAATGGTACCTGAGTCCACACCAGCGCTGTCATTGAGAGGATGGATTGACATGACCTGTGGCAGGGAAGGAGTGGTAAAGAAGAGCATTAAGTACTTTGAGGAGGCAATAACTGTCCATTCCCAACAAAGGTACACACTCCATACTCTATACATTCATACGCCCATACCTTCATACTGTCATTCTTCATTCCTCCAGTCCATCAGCACCCAAACCATTAGATGCCCTATTAGGGAAGTGTCAATATTACTACCAGCGCCACAACTTCAGCCATGCTCTGGAGCAGGCCAACCTGGCCGTGGCCACCCACCCCACCTTCCTCCCTGCACTAGTAGAGAAGATGAGAGTGCTCCTGGCTCTCCAGGACTGGGACCAGGGAGTGGAGACTGCTCAGAGGTTAGTCAAGTCATGAATCTTTTACTGTACAGTGCAGATTAATTAAAACCACAACTGAACCACAGTGCTGCAACTAATCTCTCTCTCTCTCTCTCTCTCTCTCTCTCTCTCTCTCTCTCTCTCTCTCTCTAGATGCCTCTCACATGATGTCAGCTGTGTGGAGGCCCACAAGGTATTGATACTGGAGCTCCTTGCACAGCATGGAGACTACACAGAGGCTGCTATGAGAATCGGTGATGTCATGGCTCAGTTAAACCAATTTGAACCTCGTACTCACTGGCTGTACCACGAGGTGGCCCTGTGTCCAGCTAGGCTGGTGAGAAAGAGACAATAATACAGCAATCCCTCTGACCCTCCCTCCCTCCCTCCTCCCTCCCTCCCTCCCTCCCTCCCTCCCTCCCTCCCCAAAGGCTGGTGGTAACCTTCAAGTTCTGAAACAAACCATTGCTCTACTTGAGAGGGCCATCTCCCTCTCTCCTACCTCTGCCCTCTACCTCAATGAGGTGACTGAACTCACACATCCATCTCTCTGTCAGCAACTAAGACCTACCTCTCTGTATCTCTGCCTCAGTTGGCCTACCAGCAACTGCTGTGTGGTATGATGAGTGAGAGCATGCAGACTTACAAGAGGGCGTTCTCTGTGGATGAAACCAGTATCGTGGCTTTGGCTGGAGTGATTCACTGTCAGTTGGTCTCTGGGCAAATTGAGGAGGCAGAACAGCAGCTGGAGTTTTTAGCAGAGGTTTGTATTTGTATCTCTCTCCCACCCTTCATCCCTCCCTCCCTCTCTCTCTCTCTCTCTCTCTCTCCCTCCCACCCTCCCTCCCTCTCTCCCTCCCCTACATGTTGTGTCAATCTCTCCACAGGTGCAGTCGACCATTGGCAAGCAACCAATCCTCCTCTATCTCAATGTCCTCCTGGGCCAAAAGAAGGGCCGTCCTCCCACACAAGTAGTGGAGATGCTACAAGAGACAAGGGATCTCCACATCCAGGAGGTGAAAGGCCAGCCTCTCAGTAGCCGCTACTTTCAGCTCTACAACCCACAATTTCTCCTCTGGCTTGTGCAAGCTCTGCTGGTCCATGCACCTTCTGAGGTCTGTGGGGATGAAACCCATTAGGAGATATTATCTTCCTCTTCTTCTGCCCACTCTTTCTCTCATTCCCCCCCCCTCCCTCTCTTCCTCCCCCCTCCACTCTCTCCCTCTCTCCCTCCCCCCCTCAGCCTGCACCCTCCACAGCTCAGGCCCACCCCAGTCTCCATAAAGCCACCACCATACTGGACTCACTGACGATAGCTGCCCCAGGCCTCACTCCTGCGCTACTCCTTCAAGCCAGAGTCAAATTTCTCTCAGGTACACCCAGCCATCAAGTGACATCATACGACTTTCATATAACTGACTGTGTTCCTGTAGGTGAAATGGTGGCTGCTCAGTCTTACCTGCAAAAGGCTCTAAAAGTAGACCCCAACTCCACCCAGTCTCATCTGCTAATGGCTCAGATACAGTTCCATCTTCGGAACCCCCAGCAGGTGTGGACGCTAGAACCCTGTAATCAGGACCCCCTGAAATAAGGACACCATTTGTCATGCCACGCTCGAGTGGTTTTCAAACCAATCTCTCTAAATAGGCTGTAGTAGTGTGGTCACATGACTATCATGTGATCCTCTCCCTTCAGGCTCAACTGTCTCTGGAAATGGCTCTCAGTCGTGACTTTGAGGTCAAAAATCACCCTCTCTATCACCTCATCTCTGGCTGTGTGGAGAGGGAGATGGCTCGACTCAAGGAGGCCCAGGAGTCACTGGAGACAGCACTGAGGCTCTCAAGGACTGGGAGAAGTCATCTGTCGGAGGAGAGAGGGAAGGGGAGGGGAGGATTGGGCCTCGGTGAGCTGGCCACTGTGTACTTAGAGCTAGTAGCAGTCCTCACTAAACTAGGGAAACAGGTGAGTGGAAGAGAGGGAAGGAGAGAGAGGAGGGAGAGAGAGAGAACATTAGAATTGATGATCTCATGCAGCACGAAGCAGCCAAAGTCATGCAGGATGCCATCAATGAATTTACAGACACTTCCGAAGAATTTAGGTACGAGCTCTTCCCCCTCCCTCAGACCTGAGTTCACTTTATCAGTATTGCCCCTGAGACCTGTGGTACATCCTGTGCAGAGTCTCTATTGCTAATGCTGACCTGGCCATTGGGAGGGAGATAGAGAACAGGCTCTTTCACTGCTCAAAACTGTCACTGCTGACAAGCCATACTACATCCAAGCCAAGGAGAAGATGGCGGAGATCTACCTCACCCACTGCAAGGATAAGAGACTGTACATTGCCTGCTTCGAGGAAATGGCCGAAAAAATGCCGGGATCTCCAACTGCTATTATACTGGGAGATGCTTATATGAATATACAGGAGGTAGACAGGAGGGAGGGAGGGAGGGAGGAAAGGGGAGGGAGAGAGGAAGGGGGGAGGGAGGGAAGGAGGGAGGGAGGGAGAAATAGGGAATAAGAGAAGTATTTGTTGTGAGAGTCCCCACCCTCCCTCCCTTTAGCCTCAACTGGCTCTCAAGGTG
>OZ019951.1:195220-210220 GCA_963970385.1 Theonella swinhoei
TTCTCACTACAGGAGGCACGCCCTAAAACACATGCAGCGGAGGTCAGAGTTCGCCAGCTAGAGACTTCAGTACTTCTAGCCACTAGGAGTAAAGGCAACGTAGAGCTGGCTCTGAGTCAGTTCCAGGAAATGGCTGGTAGCTCGGTGAGACTGACCTCTCTGGGAGGAAGGTTAAGAGTCTCTTCTTCTTCTCTACAGAAAGACAATGTCCCTGCATTGCTGGGTGTGGCCACAGGTCACATGATCCTGAAACAGACGCCTCGAGCCCGTAACCAGCTGAAAAGGATTGCCAAAATGCAGTGGAATGCTCAAGTATGAATAGAGCGATGGAGTGTGATAACTGATGTGTGTGTGTGTGTGTGTGTGTGTGTGTGTGTGTGTGTGCGTGTGTGTGTGCGTGTGTGTGTGCACCTACCAGGATGCGGAATCATTTGAGCGAGGATGGCTCCTGCTGGCTGATGTCTACATCCAGTCAGGGAAATACGACATGGCATTAGAATTGCTGAAGAAATGTCTTCGATACAATCAGGTATGGCAGAGGCTTATGTGGTTTGTGGTAAATGAATATCATATCCGAAACCACAACTGCTCAGTAGTTCGTTGTGGTAGATGTATATTCAAATGCAGAACTACATGATGATATGATTATTGCTAGGCGTGCTACCAGGCCTGGGAGTGCATGGGGTTCATCAGTGAGAGAGAACAGGCGTACAGAGATGCAGCTGCAAACTATGAGAAGGCGTGGCACTACAGTAACCACGCCAAGCCAGCCATTGGTGAGAAGTATATATACATGTTTCCGAAATGAGTACACCTCTCTTCATACATGTACAATATAGGGACACATCTTCCATTTCTCTCTTCATCCCCTCACACCCCCCTCAGGCTACAGACTAGCATTTAACTACTTAAAGGCCAAGCGTCTGGTAGAGGCGATAGACGTGTGCCACGCAGTGCTCCACCAACATCCAAACTACCCCAAAATAAGACCGGATATCCTCGACAAAGCCAGACAGGGACTCAGACCGTAGCAGACACAGCAGATAGCCGAGTTGAATTAATATAACCTGAGATATGACATCGTTACATGTTATATGACTGAAATGAACCTTGTGCTATGGATCGGAGTGATGTCATGTGATGTCATGTGTGTGTGAATAGTTCTCCAAATAGTTCGTGAATGAATACTAAACAGCAGAGGAGGATGGGTCCAAATAGTGCCCCCTCTAGGCCTGAGAAGTAAATACCACCAGCTACTGCCAGTCCTGTTAGGTAGGGGTGGCCTCTAGTGGGGGAGGGAGGGAAGGAGGGAGGGAGGGAGGGAGGGAGGGAAGGGGAGAGAAGGAGGGAAGGGGGAGGAGGGAGGGAGGGAGGGAGGGAAGAAGGGAGAGAGGTTTACTCAGGAATGGTCCCATTTTGTCCACTCACCCCTCAATCTCTCCATATATAATGGAGTCGACCAGGAACAGTGGTAGGAGGGAGAGAACGAGGACACCAATGGCCGACAGTGGCTGACCTTCAACTAGCCACAGTTCCAATATGGCAGGTAGGGCAATCCAGTAGGGCCCAATGAATGGCAGGGCCCCTGCCACAGCAGCCAATACTGAGGGAGGGAGGGAGGGAGGGAGGGAGGGAGGGAGGGAGGGAGGGAGGGAGGGAGGGAGGGAGGGAGGGAGGGAGGGAGGGAGGGAGGGAGGGAGGGAGGGAGGGAGGGAGGGAGGGAGGGAGGGAGGGAGGGAGGGAGGGAGGGAGGGAGGGAGGGAGGGAGGGAGGGAGGGAGGGAGGGAGGGAGGGAGGGAGGGAGGGAGGGAGGGAGGGAGGGAGGGAGGGAGGGAGGGAGGGAGGGAGGGAGGGAGGGAGGGAGGGAGGGAGGGAGGGAGGGAGGGAGGGAGGGAGGGAGGGAGGGAGGGAGGGAGGGAGGGAGGGAGGGAGGGAGGGAGGGAGGGAGGGAGGGAGGGAGGGAGGGAGGGAGGGAGGGAGGGAGGGAGGGAGGGAGGGAGGGAGGGAGGGAGGGAGGGAGGGAGGGAGGGAGGGAGGGAGGGAGGGAGGGAGGGAGGGAGGGAGGGAGGGAGGGAGGGAGGGAGGGAGGGAGGGAGGGAGGGAGGGAGGGAGGGAGGGAGGGAGGGAGGGAGGGAGGGAGGGAGGGAAAGAGGGAGGGACTGGAAGGAGGGACAGACACACACAGAAGCGAGGGTAGCTATTGAGGAGTGCTGTTCCTACCTGCTGGTAGTATTGAGACTGGCAGGCCAAAGGCAGTGTGGACCAGCCATGTATACAGTCCATAGAACAGAAATCGTCCCATGGATGCATGGAATACACTCCTGTGGACAATGCTAGTCAGGTGACTGTCATGTGACCATCACGAGCTCACCTGATGGCACGTGAGAAAGAAGCAGTGTAGTGACCAGCCGTGTCGGACTGGGTGAAGGTCGGCAGCACATCTAACACCACCTTGACAGGTAAGTACACATCTTCCGAATAGCAGAGCAGGTAGAATAAAGTGGTCAGAAAAACCACCTATTGAGGGAGAGGAGCTGTCACGCAATAGATAGTCCACCCCAAGACAGTGTGGCCTGCGTAAAGCGCTAATGAGGATAGCCCTAACCCTTATCCCAAAGGGAATATGTAGGAGGGTATGGCTTAGGTTGAGGTGTAACATACAGTATTAATGAGGGCAGTGCCCCCACTGAGCAGGAGTCCCAGTATTGTGTATATGAGAGAGAGAGCCAGAGACAGGTTGCCTGATAGAATGGCCCACACCGACTTCAATAGCTGAACATCGAGAGGGAGGAAGAGGGTTAAACACATATTGGTCCACTCCTCCAGGGGTTAAACTTACCGAGATTATTGTCTCGTAGTTATTAGTTACAATGATCTTTAGTTCGTTGAGTAGATCTCCATGCTCCACCTCGGGGGTGTGGTCAACACTCAGCGAGGACACATTGGACACCACGTAGGACTGGTACAGCTGGTCATAGAGGTTCAGTATCTGTTTCTCCACAACACTGCGTGATGTATCCCCGACCATGGACTGCACCTGGACCAGTTAGTTATAGACACTTCAGGGATTTTTCTAGAAAATTTTTCAGGGGAGGAATCAGGACTTCCTAAAATTGAGGGGGTGTGACTTGGAAATATAAATTGATTATGCCCATCTCAGGGGGCAAAGCAACTTTCGAGGGGGGGGGGGGGCAAATTGCCCCCCTTGCCCCCCACTCCTAAAATCACTGGAGTGTGTAATATTGAGTACTAGTGAACCATTTTGGATATGTGGCTATCAGGAAACTGGTATATTCTTGTGAATTTATAAGGAGGAAGGAGGGAGGAAAGGATGGCATGTGTGTGTGTGTGTGTGTGTGTGTGTGTGTGTGTGTGTGTGTGTGTGTGTGTGTGTGTGTGTGTGTGTGTGTGTCTGTACCTGCCCTGCTAACCATTCTCGGCCATACATGTAGTATTGGGAGGCAAAAGATTCGACCGTGTCGTGAAAGGATTGGTTCCCTTCCCCTCCTCCCAGCCAACTGTAGGGACATACACAGAGAGAACCTGACATAGCAGAGTACTGACACTTAGTGAGGTGTCCTGATTAGTGGTGTCCTGATTAGTGAGGTGTCCTGATTAGGGAGGTGTCCTGATTAGTGAGGTGTCCTGATTAGGGAGGTGTCCTGATTAGTGAGGTGTCCTGATTAGTGAGGTGTCCTGATTAATGGTGTCCTGATTAGTGGTGTCCTGATTAGTGTGTCCGGCTTTAGGAGCTGAAGAGATAACTTCCACTGCACATGCCTCCCCTTCCCAAGTGGCTTCCCTGTTCCTTACTCGGCAAGTTGAGGGTTACTGGTGACAGCTCTGTCCCAGACGGCAGCCATCATTGCTACATAGTGAGACAGCTCCACTTGGATCTGCAGTACCAGGAACACAGTCAGCGCCAGACCGCTCACCAACAGGCCAAATATGATGAACGCACTCATCAGACTGTTCACCGAGCCCTTTGCTATAGCCAGTACTTTACTGTCCCAGAGGAGGTAGAGTCTGACCAGAGTCGGGATGGGGGATGGGAGGAAGAGAGACTGCCGTGTACCAACCCAGCTCCACAAGCCCTCAGAGAAGGGAAGTACTCTTGAGAGGAATCCATTGTCAGAGAGGCTAATGAATAGCACTCTTTTTAGCGCACTCCAAACAGCAAAAGGTACCAGAAGGATCAACAGCACCGGGTAGCTCCACAAAACTGTGATGAAGAACATGATGTAGAGAACGAGGAAGATAAAATCACTTTGAGAAAACTCCTTTTTCAACGGTGACTCCTTGTCAATCTCTCCCTCGTCCTGACTGTCCTCTGAAGTACTGAACAATCTCTCTGGACTCCACTTGGTGATGGGTCCGAAGGACACTCGTGACTGTGTAACTTCTTCTTGGCTGGAAAGACTGAGTTCTTCTCTCTGTGAGGGTGAAGAGAGATTTGTGTCTCTTCCAGTGGGTACACCATCTTCCTCCTCCCTGCCATCGATATCTTCTCCCTCGCACTTCACTCCCTCTAACTCCTCCTCTCCCTCTCTCTTCTCCTCTCTCTTACCATCAACATCTGAACAACCTTCCTTCTCTTCCCTCCCAACCACAGGGAGCCTTAAACTGCCAACCGACTCCCTAATGGTAGTTACAAGTGATACTGTACCTCCGAGAATAAATAAACTTGTCACGAGAGGTAACGCTAGTGCGTTACTTAGTAGATAAGCAGCAATGTTGTGGAGTGCTAAGAACCAAAGAAGAGTGGAGAGAACAGTCAGAGCAGTAGTGTATTTGAGTTGAATTTGGGATCGTGTGATAATCAGTAGCAGAAGGAACCCCCCCATCACTGTGACAAGCTGGATTGGACTGGTGTACGTCATGAAGCTCTCGAAGTTCTGTAGGAAGGAGTACACAGCTGCGACAGCTCTATAGAGGTAGAGAGGGAGGCTCAGCTTGTAGAGCAGCCATAGGACTACCACTCCCAGCGCTGCACCGAGGATTGTTCTGGAATGACTTATAACCGTTGCCTCTAGTAGCTTGGAGAGGTAGTTAAAGAGAAAGAGTGGAGATAATACGAGGCCAGCTGAGAGGGGAATGGAGTTGCCTTCCAGTCCATCCAGCCATTGGCTGATGCGCTTCGTCCACTTATTTTTGAATGGGTGTAAGATGGTTCCAACGAGGACCGCCCAAAGGAGAGGACGGAGAAATGGCTCCAGCACGCAGTAAACAGCCCAGCAGATACACCCAGCTACCAGTAACACTACTATGGTGACTCCATTGCAGTACGCCTGCAGCCAAGCGTCGTATTGCCTTGTAGACTCGGTGTCTGCGTGGTCCGTCTGGTCCTGACTTCCCTGCAGCTGCAGATGCTCTGGCGAGTGTCTCGCATACAGAAAGTTCCACAGAGAGCCTACGATGGAATTACTGCGTGTGTATCTCCTTCCACTCAACGACCTCTCCTCTTCATTCAAAGCGTCTGGGCCATAGCTAAAGCTGCGCTCAAACTGTTTTGCCATCTTTTCTGCCTCTAGAATTGGGAGCCCCCCAAATTCTAGATTAGTTTGCGCGCGCCGTATCCATTCATGGTCACGCGATAAAACATGTGATTCTCACGTGCCCATACAGAGTTTACGGGACCGCCATTTTCGCACGTCCACCCTTCTCTCTCGTTTCTTCCCGTCCACTGACGCCGATCATGTCCGCTTCTCAGTCGCCAGAACTCTCGGATATTCACCCGGTCCCGACCACCGTGGCCGAGACCCTTCAAGTCAGCACAGAGCCGGCCATCTCTATCGGGACGACGGGTGCTGTGAGCCATTCCCACGGGCCCATTCCTGCCGTGGGTGCTAGCATCTCCGTTCCCGAGCCGTCGGCGGCTGGGATTGGCAGCGTCGAGCGCTCGTCCACGGCCCTCCTAAACCTAGCCTCAAACTCGCTGAGCCTGACGGAAATTCTCAATGCCCAGCAACAGGCATTGGAGCAGTTTCAATGCCAGCTGCAGCTGGCGCAACAAACAGAGGCTATCAACCAGCGCCTGGACGCCATTGAGCGAACGCTGAACAGTCTCATACAGCAGAAGGCTCAGGAGGATGCCGAGAAGCAGCAGAAACAGCAACAAGAGCAGGCGGCCGCAGAGCAGCAAGCCGCGGCTGCTCAGCAGGAGCAGGGAGAGAGACTAGCGGTACACACACACACACACACACACACACACACACACACACACACTACCTTGTATCTGGTGTGTTTCTAGTTCTCCTTTCTTTACAGAGCACACCTGCATCGCAGGTCCCTCCTTCTCCAAATGACCTGTCCGATATAGACAAGAAGAGAAAGCTTCCCAGAGAGCTCTGTGTAAGGGAGGGAGAGGGAGGGAAAGAGGGTCCCATTAGTGTACTTGTCTCACCTCTCTCTAACAGGCCAAGGTCCGTTCCACTTACCACTCACTCAATCAGGAGTTCAAAATTGATGAACGGTCAGTGTAAGGTGTATATTTCTACTAGTGTTGCTGCCACGCCTTGTCTTGACTTATAATTCTAACTCAGCATGTCCCTCAGTATTGCTCTCTCAACAGTGGCCATGTATTTTTCAACTCACTTCTCCTCTCTCCATCTCTAGGTTTTTGAGCCCTGCAAACCAGAGGGTGACGGACACTCTCATTGATACTGTGTACAATGATACAAATGGACTCTATTCAGCCAAGGACATAAAGAGGGCTACTCATCGCTACTACGAGTCCCGTAGACGCCTCGGTATCGAGGAAATGCCTGACAGACAGGTGGGGACTCTAACAAGTAATCTATTTGTCAGTTGATGTGTTGGTTTATAGGAAAAAGCAGCTGAACAGAGAAAGAAACGCAAGTACAGAGCCAGGCAGCAGCGAGCCTATGACCGCCGTAGGAAGTTTGTTCGAGACAGTGAAGTAAGGGAGTGTCCCTGTAATTTTATATCATATCTCACCTTTCCCTCTCCAGGTTCGGTATTGGGAGAATGTGACCCCAGCCTGTATGACGGAGGAGAGTGACTCGGAGAATGGCGAGAAGATAGTACTCCATTCCCTGCTCTGGAGATCAGAGTGTATGTCTTGTGATAGTCATGTGACATCATGTGATGTAATATCCTCCTTACAGTTCTCAACCAGTTCGTTCACAAGTTGGACAACCGCTATGAGAGAAGCCTTAAGACTACCAAGAGCTCAACGGTGAAACGAGACCGAGTGATGGGTCTCGCGTCTGCCAGCCAGCCCCCCACCTCCCTCCCGGGCTGGATGATCGACCCCAACTATAAGAGGCCTACTCCACTGACCTCCACCCCTACTGTATGCATGGAACCGGCCGTAGATCCTGACAACCCTTCATGTAAGTAGTAACTCCAGTGTGACATTCCGGACTGTTCCATTCTAATACTCATTTCTCTCACTCTATTGCAGTGAGTGAGGACGTCACCACTTACACCTCCCTCATCAGCGGGATGCAAGATGTCAGAGATGACTCCAGTGATTTCGAGCTCCCCGAGTCTATTGTAACATGAACAGCTTCCAAGAACTGGACATATACGATGTACTGCATGAGTCCATCATACCTTCAGAAGTGGCCCGATACTTATTTGTGTTAGTCTCTGCCCCAGACCCTTTCCACGCTTGTGCAATAAACACCACTTCCTATGTTTATTGTGTAAGTGCGGAAAGGGTCTGGGGCGGAGACTACATTTGTGCTCTGTGTAAATATATACTCTGTATATAAGATTATGGAAAGTTGATGTGACATCACAAACTTGGTGCTTTTTCAATAATTAAGTGTGTGGTTTTAGTGAGTTCAGTAGCTGTTGAATGGAGTTGTCTTGTCGAATGATGTTGGCCTTTGTGCCACTGATCTTGTCTCTCTAAAATGGATGAGACGAACTGCATGAGGCTTGAACCTCACAGCAATGGAGAACGGTTTACCTGCTCCTGTATGCGCAGTTCAATTTCTTCGAGTTGGGATCTGAGAGGGGCCAGTTCATTCTCTGTGATACTGTGAATGACATAATAGCAGTTATAGTACAGCCGTCAATGTCACAAATCCTACCTCTCCTCTCTACGAAGGCCTTCCCTATGTTGGTTATTCTCAGCCCTCCATCTCTCCAATTCTTGAACCATTGTGTCTGTATCTTCCTACACAGAGAGATTACTGTCTAGTGTATGCTGGGTGTGTGGGGAGAGTTGGCTAGCCATAAGACTATTTAACCCACTGCCCCCAGTTCTTAAGGCTGGGCACCCAGGGTTCTGCTCCCATGTTGTGTTGTGTGGTGTTGATATGCTTTGTGTTTGTGTCATTTTGGTGTGTGATGGTGGAGGGGGGAATTCATTTCTGTTTTTTCTCTGGCTGGTATGCAATAAATTCCATGCCACATGCAATGATGTGCACATACCTGAAGATAGTCCATCACTCTCCCCATGGGATTAGTGTAACGACACAACAACTGAATATCCTCTCTTAGCTTATCCATCTAGGATAAAGATATTATGACAATTTCTCTGTTTGTAGGGTACGCAAGAGAAGAGACTTACCTCCTTCTTGACTGCCTCCATCTCTCTCTTACGCTGAGCTGGTGTGATGGTTCCTGGGATGTCTTCCCCTCCCTCTCCGTCTTCTCTTCCCCCGACTCCTTCCAGACGTTCCTTCGTGGCCACTATTGTCTTTGTGAGTACTCCTGGTTGTGGGATAATCACTCACTTGAAGAGACAAGACACATTAGTTCTCTCACCTTCAGGTTGATTTGGAGTAGTCTCTGATGTAGGTAGGATGGTGGACTTTTCGTTAGTGGGTGGAGCCAAGGAGGTGGAGTTCCCCACTACGTAGTCCTCATCCTCCCCCTCCCCCTCTTCCCCTCCCTCTCCAGTACCACTGGGAGTGTCCAGGATAACTGGAGGTGGGGCTACACTGGTCTCCATGGAGAGTCTGAAGTCCAACAACATGGGAATAAGAGATGTAGCCCTGGGGTAAGGGTGCAGCTCACCTTGACGAGAGCTCATCGTTGGAGGAATGGTGAACAACTCTCGGAGGTGCGGGTCTAGCACTGCCTGGTCTCTTGCCAGCTCTGGAGAAGGGGACAAATGAAGGGAGATGTAGCGCATGAGGTTTAGGGTCTTACACAAGACCCATGGGTGGTGGAGGTGGGTGGGTGATGGGAGGGGGAGGGGAGGGGGATTGCTGTGAGGGGTGTGTCTCTGGTAAGTGGTCCTCAGCTTGTACCTCTCCCTCTCCTTCTCTCTCTCCCACTCTCTCCCCTGTTTCAACATGTCGCCGGTGACCCCTGGCTGAACGAGGTCGATCCAGTCTGGTCTCACTTCCCAAACCCTCATCCTCCCCACTCACATCCCCCATCCTCCCCTCCCTCACAGCAGGTTCATGTCGGCTCCGAGATGGCTACAATAGATGAACAACAACCTTCACACCACTAATAGTTCCAGCACAGTATATACATACCTTGTGCTGTGGTCTCTCAAGTGGCTCATGTTCACTGACCTCTCTCTTTCTCTCCTTCCCTTCTTTCTCCTTTCTCTCCTTGGATCTCTCATGAGAGCGTACCTTCGCCTCTGATGGCCTCTCCTTACTGTGAGACTGTTTCCCCTCTCTTTTCCCCTCTCCCTCACCGGCCTTCTCCCCCCTCACCTCTTCCCCTCTCTCCCTCCCTCTCTTCTCCACTTTCTCTGCCTCCTCTCCCTCCACTTTCCTTCCTCTACAACACACACATTGGAACATCCCACCTCACCCATCTAGGAGGTCTAACCTTCTCTTTTTCTCCTTATTCACTGGTTTTTCTCCACTGAGGACCTTTTGCACTGCTTCACTAGAATCCAACTGTAGTTAGTTCAGATACACACTAAGTCATATTGGGTGAGGGGTCGTAGGTCAAGGACAGACCTTTTTAAGAATGGCAATGGAGAGCAGTTGTAGGAACTCATTAGTCTTCTCTACCTCCTGACCTGCTACTATCTTAGAAGACTTCACCCTCACTACGTCACCCTGCACAAATGCTGGGGAGGGGTGAGGAGGAGGAGGTGGTGGGTGTACAGTGACACCACTGACTTACAGAGGACGTCAATTGCTTTCTGCAGAAATGCAATTTTGCCTTCTCTATCCTGCAGAGGGAACACGATCCAGTAATGGGTAGTCTGGCAGGGGGCACCACAACCTCAATGTACCTGAATGTTCTTTGGATCTAACTCAGGACCAGAATAGAGTCCTTTGAAGAAACCAGTTGCTCTATTGACCTTGGGGGGGGAGGGGACAACAGAATGATTTTACAAACAAACTTCGCCATCTCATGCTGGCACACAGTACGTGGCTACTACAGGCTCAGCTACCTCAGTTATGATGTCGTGTAAGTAGCGGAATGGAGGCTTGCTCAGGAGTTTGTCCGTGAGAGCCGGTTTCTTGATAATCTTGCCAAGTGTGTCTCTAGTTCTCTGCAGCGTGGATTGGTCCAGCGCTGTAGCCATGATAAGTGCACGACTTGCTGTTGCCCCGCCTGAGCTGAATTTACTATGGCAACCACCTAACAAATGTTGTCACGTGAGCAACATCCGGCCCATGCGCATGCACAAGCATGTTTGTGCATGCGCCGGTTCTCCATGGTGATAACCCACATTTTCCTGGGGTAACCATGGACACCCAGCGCATGCGCAAGCCAGCTCTCGTGCGCCTTTTGAACTGCGTACAATTACAAGACGATGTCTTTGCAGTCATTCCGCCAATGGACCGGAAGTTCAATGAAACACGTACAATTTTATTTGCGCGTTTACGTAGCTCATTAAATATGCACGGAACTGAACGGTTATCTTATTAAGTATTCACTGACTCATATGTTTCAATTCCCATTACCTATTCCGCCTCAGAGCTGGGTACAACTAGTGCAGCTTATGTCCTCTCAGTCCGTGCTCGCAGAAGTGATGAACTTTGAACTATAAGCGAGCGGTAACGCATTCCGTAGGCCTAATAAAAATTTACATAGCTCACTAAACTCGCGTAAACTTTTTTTCTGATAGAGCCTTTCCTGTAAATGTTTGGCATACAAATTTACATAGACTGTAGCAGATATACAGTAAATTTCAGCTTGTTCCAGCGCATAATTTTTAAGATATGAATATTTGTTTTTCACCACAAACCACGTTTATTTACAGAGAGACTAAGCCAGTAAGTATAGCCAATTAGATTAACAATACAAACGTTTCAAGTAAATTTATGACTGTTATACAATACCAATAACACAGATATCAATGTCTGAAGCTAGAAGCTCAAGCAAAACATTCTCTTCACCACCAGTAAGCCGGTCTGCAGCATGCATACTATGTAATCAGTTCCACACACAGCTGTCTTTCCCCAACTCATGGAAGAATGATAGTTGTTGGCAGTTTGCCCAGTCATTAGATATCTCTGGACATTGCCTAGTCTGTCGTCCTTGCTGCAATGACATCACTCGGCTTAAAAAAGATCCCAGTTATCGCCCTAGGTGGGAGAAATGTAGGGTTACAGAATGTACAATTCCCAACATGGAGAGGATTCAGAGTTATTTGGCAGAGAACACAGGCTATGAAGGAATACTAAAAGATGGCGACAAAGTGTGTTTTGATGCTACAAATCCCATTTGCAGATACTCAAACATTCACAGATCCATAGCATTGATACAGACCTGGTTGAGTTAATTCAGGTTGTTAAGTCCAGCATAATTCATGTGAATGATGTTAGTCGATGATGCTATTGGCCGAGCAATGAGCATGACTACTGTCTATGTGGGAGAGGCTATTTTAACACAAGAGGAACTACTATTGCCTAATGTACACAATTTTTTTTGGGACAATTGAAAGAATGTATTAGCATACCGGTGTGTCGGAGTGAATACTGTTCCCCCGTGAATACTGTCCCCCCGGACATTATTCACTAGTGAATAATGTCCCCCCTCAGTGAATAATGTCCCCCATCGTAGAAAGGCTCTGAAAGCCTTCCAAGATATCAAACGTGGTAATTTTATGGTGAGGGGACAGTATTCACTATAATACTATCCCCCTCCCAGAAGAATATTCAATATCGCGCCAGCACTCACACAACGTTAGCAAGCCATATCTAATTGCAACAATGCATTATTTTACTCTCTCTTTCGGTGTGTATAACAACACAAAACTAAAGGCAGCGGTAAGGCACTTACAAATCCAACTAATACTTCGTACCCAGGCTGCGTGGTGGAGGAGACGAGGCCACGTAGCTGACCGAGGTATGTAAACTCTAGCCACTGGCCCTAAAAAGCCGAAGTTTAGGTCTAGTGATTAGAGTTTACATACCTCTGTGAGCCGCATCAGCCTCGTCCCCTCCCCCACACGGCCTGGTACGAGGCTATCAGTCTGCCAGCTGCATTTTGGAGGGGGGGGGGGGGGGGGGGGACGGGGACATTCTTCACCGGTGAAGTCAATCAAATAATGCAGTGTTTTTGGAGAGAATGATACCTACAGTGAGAACTCTGAAGAAGAAGTCTGACTATTATTCTTTCAGAAAGTGTAAAACATGAAAGGTTGTCATATGCTAGCTGACAGAGTAGCACAAACTCGTTCACATTTTCAACACAAAAATTTTACCAAAAAGCAGCTTCACATTCCTTGTGTAAACTTATTTTCTGATGAATGCCCAACTTTTATATTTTATGCACAGTACCTACAACTATAGTTCTAAAACATATGGCGAAAAGAAACTGTTCCAACTATGTCTAGTTGGATTACAGTTCGTCAAAGTTGAGTAAACGGGACAACAAATACACGGAATTTTATAACCGCGCTAGCTTTACTTCAGAAACGTAAAACTGATTATTTTTCACAGTTACACACTCAAATACTTACGTACTAACACCTATATACATCTTACCTGCCACTACCACTGTCTTGCTGGGTAGCGCTGTGTTTCTTCTACTGCCTGACCATGCCACCTTCTCGCCGGGAATAGTAGCATTACGTCATTGTGCAAATAAAATCACGTGAGATTCCCGTTGGCGGAAGGACTGTTTGACTGTGTTATGTATTAAAGTCAGTTCCTTGCCCGGATTTACGCACTAAAATGGCGACGACCTTGGTTGCTGTAGAAGAAGCTGCAGGATCTTGGCTGAAGGAAAGGACTAGAGAAGAACTTAAGCATCACTTACTGTATTCCGTACAACGGCCAGTGGTCTTTACAAACTGTACTGACTCGTGGACGACAGCTAGAAGGTGGAGTCCCGTGGCTGTGAGCAGAATACTGGGAGGGAGAGAGAGTACATTCAAAGTGTGCCCACGGAGAGGAAGCGATGAGTATCGGCGGAGATTCAACCAGCAAGAGACCGTGTTCGAGACGCAGTGTGAGCACGTGCAGGCCACGTTCCTGGAGTTTGCAGAATGGCTGGACACAGCAAGTAGACGTGATACTCTTTCACGTGAACATTCAGTGCCTGACAGAAAGAAATTGAAGTTGGACCATTCTTCATCTAATCAGGCACCACATCGAACATCTATCAACCCTTTGCTTCATTACAGCCCCTCTCAATATTGGGTGTATGCAGATTATAAGTACATGGCCCAGCTCTGTGGTGGTCAGCCAGAATTGATGGAGGCCATCGACTGGGGTGTTATGGGGTTCGTGGGGAGGGGCGGGGCTGACTCTACATTGTGGGTGGGGTCTGAGGAGTCGTACACTCCGTGTCATTACGACACGTACGGCTGTAACCTTGTGGCTCAGTTATGGGGTCGGAAAAAATGGACCCTCTTCCCACCAACTGATTCTCCATACTTGTACCCCACTCGCATTCCATATGAGGAGTCAAGTGTATTCAGCGAGGTCAACGTGGAGTGCCCCAATCTTAATCGACATCCTGACTTCACTTCTACCACTGGCTATCAGGTTGAGAGGACTAGTCAGTGCCCTAGTCCCTCGCTCAATGTGATAACCTCTCCAGGTAGTTCTGGAAGCAGGGGACGTTCTCTTTGTACCAAAACATTGGTGGCATTATGTGCAGTGTATGGAGGCTGCCGTCAGTGTTAATACATGGATTGACCTGGTGTGTATATTGGCCTCACTCGGGATTTGAGTGATTTGGGATTACTTCTCTCTCTCTGTCTCAGCCAGGTGACTCCTTTGACCGAGTAAAGGAGGGTGTGGTACGTACCGTGATAGCCGGATGGCTGTCGGGGATCAGAGCCGACCAACTGGACCAGGAGCAGCGCAAGCAGTGGGTCAATCCAAATGAGGTACAAGGGGACACTATTCACACACTCCCTACTCTTCAGTGAGGTAACATTGTTATTCATTCCCCAGGAAGTGCTGTCCCATGCAGAAAACCTGGATCTACTATCACTGATGATCTCCGAGCACCAAGCCCCACCCCCCAATCAAAAGGCTCCTAATAGCATTACTCACAAGAAGTGGATACAAATTCTAACTAGTGATGCTGTGATTGATGCAATAGCCAAGAAATTAACTTCTAATCACTCCTAGTGGCATTTTGTTTGAAGTTTTTGGTGGACGTGTTTTAACAAGTTGTTAATTCTGTGTATCATTAATAGTTACAGAATACAGAAAACACATTAATTCACACACACACACACATACACACACAGACATACAGACGGATTTGAGAAAGACAGAGAGAAACAGAGAGAGATTTAACTACATACACACAGCATTATAAGGAGTATTTCTAGAGAGTGTTGCTGCATGTTGTCAGATGTATTGTAAACATGGGATGGGTGGGTGAGTGAGGGTGGGAATATCATTCAAAAATAGAGGAGAGAGAGGGAGGAATTGAGCAGCTCTGCTACGTGACTTCTGAGGGGTTGGCTCGAGGCTGGACAAGTGAGTTGGCTGCTGAGTCAATCAGGCTGTTGTGGTTGATCCTACAAGAGAGAGGGAGACATGTACATCATTACTCCCGAGCTGATAAATAGCTAGCACAAATACAATGACAATGGGCACACTCCTCTAGGGCTGTCACTACACAGCAAATGTG
>OZ019951.1:215220-385240 GCA_963970385.1 Theonella swinhoei
GGGTGGAATGGCACTTACCGGAAGTGGGTTCACATGAATTGCGTGCACGCTCTGAATACCATTGGATAGCTCCGCGCACCTGTCCACACAGCTCCGTATACTTACGGGTGTGGCACTGAAAGCCTAGGAGGGTAGTGAGAAATGATTACGTGTGGAAACCAGTGAATAATGACACAATTGATAGGGTGAATGAATACAAATGTAGGTGTTCTCTGCTAGCTGTAGGAGAAGTCCCTTACAGTTGCTGTGGCCAAGAACAGAAAATGAAATTATCATGAAAGTTTGAGAGTTTCAAACCAGCCTACCTGTTTTACTTTCTTTCTCTGTGCCTTCAGAGCCAAACTGATGGCCTTCTGCAGGTCCTTAGTTGTCTTTCTCAGCATTCGCCTCTTAAGACCCTCACTGAGTGGCTTCATGGACTTCTCACTCACCAGGCTCACAGTATCGTCACCAAACCACTTTACCCACCTCTGGAAAAACATCAGTTTCGAGAGGGGGCTAGTGCTTGCATTGGTCACTAACCTTTCCAACTGGTGCTGCTTTGAGCTTATTCCTCTTCCACTCTTTGTGGTTGATGACGACCCCAGGCCACCCTGGTAGCTGGGCAGCCTTCGCCCAGACAACATCTCCAGACTGGAACTGGCTGGTGGAGTAGCACTGGAAGGACTGGTAGTGGATAACCTCCACCTTGCTTAGGGGGATACACACAGGGAGGGAGAGAGACACACTGCCTGGTTTGGAAGAAGATGAAGTGGTAGACTGAGTCTGAAATGAGTCGTGTTTCGTTGGGATGGGGTGGACTGGTGATGTCATGGTACAAGAGGATGAAGCCATATCACAGGAGAGAGAATCCATTGAAGGTGAAGCCATAGCAGTGGTTGATCGATTACCTGTGTCCAGTGGAGTGTGTGTCAACTGCTTACCCTCACTATTGACATCAGTCTGGAGCTCTGTGCTGCTTTGTTCTGAATCCATACCACTTGGGCCAGGTTCCACGCAAGCACACACTTCTCTCTCAGCTTCTGAAAAGTGAGCTTGCATCTTCCTCTTAGCCTTCCTTCTCCCCTCATAGCTCCTCCCCCTCCCTCTCCCCCTCCTTCTCCTCCCTCCCCTCCATCGACCAAGACTTGGCTTTACTTTCTTCTCCGGTGGTGGTCCAGCAACATCCAACTCAGCATACAATTTCCCTTCGTCACCTGATAATTTCCCTGTGTCACATGATTTTACACCATCATCACATGACTTCATATCATCACATGACTTCATATCATCATCACATGACTTCATATCATCATCACATGTCTTTATATCCACATTGTCAAATGACTTTAAATCTTCAGTAGTGTTACTAGGAGAGTCACCAAGGGGAGATTGATCTTTGGATAAAACACTGCCTTCCTTGGTCACACTATCTTTCTGCTCACTCTCCTCCCCATTAGGGTTGTCCTCCTCTCTCCTTCCCTCACTCTCCTCTATTTCTCTCTGTTCTACCTCCACACCGCTTCCTCCCTCCCTAGCCTTCACACACTCTCCTCCGTTACTCTTGTTATCTGCTATTCCCATTACATCGACAATGCAGCTCTCCTCGGTGCTAGTCACCAGTGAAACATGTCCCCTACCACCAACCTTCCTCCTAGCGGTATTCTCAACCGCTGGCCTCTTATTTCCCACTTTTCGTCCCCATACACGAATCCTTCTCCCTCCTCTCCTCTGTCTAGTATTCATCCTCTCACTAGCGTTCTCCTTGAAGACTGGTCTAGAAATACTTCCAGAGGGTTGACTGTACACATCGCCAATTCCACCATGAGATATCTTCACACCATTATCATCAACTACATCAGCCTGTACCGGATCTCCTTTGTTCTCTGTGGGGGCGGGGTCATCTCTTGCTACGACATCGACTTTCGGAGAAGCTTCAGCCGCAACTTGAGCCAGGATATGCAGCATTCCAAACTCCTCGACTGGAGAACAGTCAGGCTGCATCCCCTCGTCCAAACTCTCTAGTTTGTTTACGTCTCTCTCAGTTGCTATCGCTTTCTCACATAAGTTGTCTTCTTCCTCTTCTGCTGTCTCTCTCTCAACCACCTCACTTCCTCCATTAGTCGAAGTGGCAACAGACCTCACACAAACTCCACCCACTTCCTCCGGACCCGTGGTCTGAGATACATCGTTGATCTGAGCAGACAAGGGAGTGGTTTGGGTTTCGACGGAAGCCACCGTAGGCAGCTCTGTGTGAGCCTCCTCTGGAGCTGGGCTGGATAAGTCGACCTGTAACTCTTGTGTGTGTGATTGTACTTGCAATTCTTCATGCATTATACCATCTGGAGGAGTGCTTTCACTATCACCACATTTCTCTTCTGCTCTTTCTACCTCACAAAATGTGGGGGGTGGGGCTTGATTGTGAATGACTCCACCCACCTCACTATTAATTCCTTCTCCCTCTTCTCCAACAGCCTCAGATGTGTCTCCTGGTTCTTTTGCGGATGCTTTCAACATCTCTTGACTGTCACTCGGTTCTCCTTGTCTCTCTCTCTCGTCTCTCAAATCTGCTGGCAGTTCATTCACTGCAGAGGCTGGCTGCACAACATCGGCAACTTTGAGTGTGTTGGATTGTGCTTCAGACAGAGGAGGAGAGTTTGACATGGCATCCTCTGTGACAGACTGGTGTGGGGGTGAGGCTGTAACTTGACTACTGGTATCTAGTGTCACTGTCTGGGGACTGGTGGACATAACAGGTGCACTGTCAGATGTTGTGGAGGGAATGGGGGAGGATGGTGCTTCAGGTGTGGGGTGGGGGTGAGGTGGAGTAGTGGGGATAGTGGGACACCCAACTTCAGGATCGGACTGAGACGGCTGGACAATTTCATGATCGACTATTTCAAGTTGAGCCTGAGGCGGTGAAGTACCACATTCCACATGTAGTTGGTCGATGGGCTGGACGTCGTGAAATTGTTCAGACAACTCAACGAGTGGGGGCTCATCATCTCTACAGTTCTCACCTTCCACTGGCAGCTCAGAAAACTTCAATTTCTTGGGAGGGAAAGTGAGAGGCTTGACACCAACACATCTCAGCTCTCTCTCTCTCTGGGCAGCGTCACAGTCGGAAAAGTGCCTTTTCCTCGGGGTCCACTCACGGCCAATTGGCTTTAGTTCAATGCGGCATTCCTTTATTGGAACATCCCCAAACTGTGGAGTCCGGGCCTGCCGTAGGAGTGAGGGAATTGGCACCGAGGCCGAGAGATTCTGCAGGGGACTGTGGTAGAGGGTGCTGCTCTCGGGAAGGTGAGAGTCAGGGGACAGCGGGGAGAGTTCACTGTTAGGAAAGGAACTGTCACTAACTGATTGACGCTCAGATACTGTGCTGACATTGACAGCATCTGACACCTTTGGAGAGAAATCGAAAGTAGTCAGTAGGTCAGCAGTTATGGGAGTGTTGGGGTCTTCACTGGTAGCAAGTGGAGGATGGGAAAGAAGGGCTTCTACAGAGGCAGAAACTGAAGTAGAATCATCATATGCTGTCAGTGGGGGACAGATGGCGGGGTGTGGGTGGAGTTTGGTGGTGGAGTCAATGTTTCCATTCCCATTCTGGATCTCAGAGGGTAACTTTGGGGAGAACGGTATGTGGGCACCGGACGTTATCAATGCCACACCCCCTCCACCAGTCGTACCATCTCCGTTGAGATGCCCAGTTCCATTCTGCCGCATCAAAATATTTTCAGTTCCTTGAGTCTCATTCTGGAACCAGTCTAAGACATTGTTTGCCTGGGGCAAGGGAAAGCTGCTCGGAGCATCGACAGCAGCACTGACCATCTGTGAACTATCTCCAGCAGACAGTGGCACGACATCATGTACACTCCCATCCACCTCCATCCCTACACTGGAACATAACTCAGAGAGAAGTTGATCGAGAGATGAAAAATGGTCTGTCCCATTCTGACCAACCTGACTACTAGTACTGGCGTCTGGATGAGGTGCGATGGAACTGAGTGAGAGGAATGTCGACTCCAAATGTGATTGATAACTTTCAGCCTGTGAGAAGCACAAGGAAGATGGTGCGACACTTGAAGATATTTCATGTGTTGGACAAGTTGAATTTTCCACTGGGAGTATAGAGTAAGGGGAAGAAGTGCAGGAAGACAGGAGAGGATGACTTGAAGTAGGCATTGAAGATACAGAAGAGAGAAAACTTGTCGTGGTGGGGGGAATTTTAGAAATTTCTGTGGCCCCTGAGCTGGGGGGCTGCGAGAATGGCACGAGAGAGGAATTATCGGGGGTCTGGGAGTGTCTTAAATTAGTGCTAGAGGGGGGCAGAGAAGAGGAGGGAGATGAGTAGTGGTGGGTTACAGTTGAGGAGGGTTGCGAGTTGAATTGATTGGTGTGAAAGTGGTAGGGAAGGATCATTGATTGAATTTCAGTTTGTTGAGAGTTCTGACCAGTAACTTGGCCATCACTTGAAGAAACAGGTACGACCAGTTCCAGACTGGCTTGACTGTCGTGGTCAGGGGCCCCTGTCTGTGGAGACGGCCTATCAGATGTAGAGGCCATATCCAGTTGGCATTCCATTCCAGTTGAAGCTGCACCCATGGAAGCAGTTTTCTCAGGATCTGATTCCAGTACTGCCATACCTCCATCCCCAAGATCACCCGGCACATCCTCCGATATCTCTCTCTTTGCTTGATCAGAAGGTACTTCCACCAAGTCCCCACCCTCCCTGGTCATCTTCTCTTCAACATCTTCTTCATCATTTCCACTGAGTTTTATAGAGACCATGAATCCACACTCGCTTTCTCCCCCTCTCAATCGTCCTCTTTCTTCTCCCCCAACCTTGCCTCCTTCCTCTGTCACTGTCTCATCTTTCTCCTCAGTACCCTCACAGCTACTGCTTCCTGTAAGCACAGCAGACAATGTCGATGGTTTCTTGTCGGCTTCATCTTGCTTCTGAAATAGCCTCAGAGGCAATCTAGACAACGGAATCTCACTTTTCTCAAGCAATTTTTGTTCCTCCATCTGTTTCCCTTTCTGTGGTGAAGGGGAGGAGCTTCCAGGCAACTGTGACAGTAATCCTCTAACACTAACACCTGGTAACTGGCCTGGAGTAGCCATGTCCTGTAGCTTCACCAGAGAATCAACGTTTGGTTCATCAAATTTCTTTTTGCTATCATTCTTAGCCGACACGTCATTACACCTCTCTGAGGCTGGTGGTTGGACAGTTGTAATTACTGTCGAAGTCATGTCCTTATTCTCTGGCATACGTTTTCCAGGGTGGTGTTTCCTACGTTGGCTCCTCGATCTATTGCAATGTTGGTGTGACTTGTCTATTGCAGATAGTGGTTTCTTGACTGAGCCACTAGGCGTTGAGGGGCAAAACGGTTGTGCCTGTCCAACTTTGCAGGAGGCCTGCGTGAGACTTGGGACTCCGTTGTCAGGGAGACTGAGGACCAGTGGGTCAAAACTGAACTGCTCTTCAAGTTGGAATGGGCAGCGGAGACCGCACTTGCACGTCCCATCGGATGTCAAATGTAATAGGAGCTCCTCACGATTTGTCAGTGACTTCATGTCTGGGCTGAGGAGGAGAGAATGAGGGTGAGTGAGTGAGTGAGTGTGTGTGTGTGTGTGTGTGTGTGTGTGTGTGTGTGTGTGTGTGTAGAGAGAGAGAGAGAGAGAGAGAGAGCACCTCTTATAGCTGACTCTCCCTTCCGTAACATCCCTCTGCCAGCCTTGCGGAACAATCACGAATCCTGTTGCCATGATAGCCGCCTGCATAGAACAAGTAAATTCATGGCCAAATATTAGCAGCTGTTTTCGAAAATCTGCGTCTCTTTGCTGCTGGTTGGCTTACCTGGCGTGTATTTAGGTTTTCAACGACTCCTAACAATCATAAATCCTTCCTTACGCCCTTCATAGCTAGGCTCTCTCTATCGCGCGTCTGTACTGCCATTATAGCTACATCGCGCCACGCATTGTGCGCACGCCACATGGTAAGCTGCAAGCGTTAAGCGAGATCACATGCAAGCGCCTGGCGCATAGCCAGCGGAGCGCGCTAAAGTCATGGCTAGGCTTGCCCTAGTCACTGGTTCAACGAGCGGTATTGGACTAGGTATTGCAAGGGTGAGTCCATGTGTACACGTAAGGTGGTTCCTTTTTGCATGTGCATGTGCATTTAGCTGCAGATAGCTGCAGATGACACTGTAAATGTGATTATGCACAACTAGGTATTGGCTGGTAAGGGGCATGACGTCATCCTGCATGGATTAGGGACTTCTGAGGTGATCCAGTCTGCAATCCAAACATGCCGTGATGCAGCTCCAGGTTTCATGAGTTTCGTACTCCACAATCCACGATGGAACCCTACCTCTATCCTTAGGTGGGTTACAGAGAATGTTTCATCACCATGGGGCCGACCTCTGTGACCCTGACCAGATTGTGGATATGTATCATTTCATAGAAGACAAGTATACTCACAGCCCTGATATCCTAGTCAATAATGCAGGTAGCCATGTACAGAACTGCTTGTGAATTGTCCCCCCCCCCACTCCCTATCACACACACCCCACTCCCCTTCACACACAGGTATACAGCATGTGGGCCCCGTGGAAAGCTTCCCAACTGACAAGTGGAACCAAATCTTGGCTGTTAATCTCTCAGCAGCATTCCATACCACCAAGCTAGCACTCCCTGGAATGAGGAACAGAGGTTTGAAATACCTGAAACTGTACAGTAAGGACTCTCTCCACCCTCTTTACTCATGTAGGTTGGGGTAGGATAGTTAACATATCATCAGTGCATGGACTTGTGGGTTCATCACTAAAGGCTCCTTACGTTGCTTCCAAACATGGACTTGTGGGACTGACAAAGGTAGGATACCCCTCCCCCTCACACACAACACACACACACACACACACACACACACACACACACACACACACACACACACACACACACACACACACACTAATCCCCCATGTCCAGGTGGTGGCTCTGGAGGCAGCTGGTAGTGGAGTGACGTGTAATGCCATATGTCCTGGTTGGGTCCTAACTCCAAGTCAGTCAACACTTACCAGGACACCTTCATCAACGGGACATCCCTATAATGTGCTCCTCACCCTACAGTTCTGGATGCTCAGATAGAGGCCATAGCTCAGAGAGAAGGCCTCACTTGGGAGGAAGCGAAAACAGTTTTATTACAGGAAAAAACTCCATCCAAAGTATTTGTGATGCCAAATGAGGTACATATTTGAGATGCTCAGAACCGGACACCTTAAGCTTCTCTCCCTCGAGTGTCCAGCTCAGACATGAGGTCCCACTAATCATCTGAACATCCATCCCCAGGTTGGGTCGATGGTATCATACCTTTGCAGCGAGGAGGCTGGTCAGGTGACAGGATCAACACTCGCTATCGATGGTGGATGGACTACTATGTAACTCTAATCCACACAAGACAATTTTTATATAATACAAAAATTTTCACAATATTTTATATAATTTTATGTATCCAGAGCATTAAAAAACCTACAATGTAGAATGACCGTGGTCATTGGAAGGGATGAGTGAATATGAGAGTGTCTGAGGGAGATGGAGAGGTGGAGTTGAGGGCAATGGAGTTGGACTGAAAGGCAGTGGCCAGACTCCAGCCATGCTGAGTGAACAGGTTCAGAATCGAGGCATGAGGTAGAGCATGGTCTGTGAACCTGGGATGGGTATTGTGCAGAAAGAGAGTATCCTGATCGGTGAATTGAAAGTACGCAAACAGAGGAAGTTTACTCTACCCTTCTTACCATCCTCTATCATCTTTGTGTGTCTTGGCTGTAGTAGTAGTGAGCTGTGCAATCAGCACTGATCCCACTTCCCCTGTCACTCTCATACCTCTACTTGCAAACACCTCAACAGTGGCATAGTGGACCTCTGGTACTGCAGCCTCTGCAGTAGCAGAAGGACATGTTAGCTATTGCATTTGTTAACACAAAACTTCACCTTCTGCTCTGTTAGCTTGCAAGAGAGCCTTTATTTTAGCAACCCACTCTTCCTATAATAACACACACACGTGGAAATATTCCTGCCACTTGACTCTTCAATATCAACTCACTCTCTTCTGTTGGCTTGGAGCATTGAAGATGTAATCCCTTCCTCTAGTAAGGATCTTAAACACATAACTATGCTGAAAATAAATCACATGTAACAATTAAAAATTCAATTCAAGTTTTGAGATTATTTTCCTACTTTGGAATCTTTCTTGGACTCCTCGTAATCAGCAGTGACATCAACGATATCTTCAGCAAATATGGTCCCTGCAGGATTGCTGTCCTGTGGACACCCACAGAGAAATGCCACACGACATTAACCATGACTAGTCCGATACAAGTTACTAACTGTATCACTCTTGTAGTATCTCAGCAGGTGGTTGCTAAGTATACACCATCTTCTTTTCCATCTCTGTAAGAGAGAAATTGTATACGTATGTGGCCACTAGCAGTCTGTCCCAACAGAGCAGTAACAGTCTAACCTTTGTAGCCTCCAGTCCCCCTCTCTTATCAAGCCATCCACTCATTGAAAACTCCTGGAAAAAAATTAGAAGTTTAATGGCCTCAAAGGGCTAACCAGTTCGCACGTGGCAAATGTGTGGGGTGGTGTGGTAACACACACAGGCTCTATGTTAGGTATACTACACTCCATTTAGATACAATTCAAGTGCACAGTAATGCACTATCACTTACTCTGTGTACAAATAATAGCCCTATATAAGGACGCTAAAGTCATGCGTTATCTGCCGCAGCTGTGCTGGGAGGCGCCTACCTGCTAATTGAACTGTATCTCGCTACAGAGGCAGTACAGAAGTCACAAAGACGAGAGTATATTAGCTACTATCACTAAAATATCTACACCGAGATCTATCGTGCCTCGGACCAACATGCTCTGAATGCCTCAGCTCTTGCAGGTTGGAAAATTACTAGTATACGCTCACCATTCTTTCTCCGACGTTCTCAACGTCTGACTCAGGGCTTGTATCCTGCAAGCGAAGCAGCTGAGCGATCAGATTGCAGAGATCTGTTTAGCAAAAGCACCACTCCCACCTTTTCTGGCTCTTATACAACGTAACGACGAATGAACCGGAATTATGTCATCGATATGGTACCGGAATGATGTCAGATTCTTATTTAGCGAAAGGAATTTATACGCTTCTTCTTGGAACGTGTATGTGGTGCTACCATCTTCCAACTAATGCTGCTGGTCTGTTTCCAGGAAGATGCAGCTTAGCCTAAGAAGGAGATAGTCTACGCGGAATCTTCGTGGGTCTCTGTCCTTCCTAGTAGCACGCAGCTGTTGGCAAACTAGCTCGGAACGGCCACTATCCCTCGTTTGTGTGATTGTTTGAGCTTCTAAACGTATTCTCGTGTAAGCCCAACACTGTTGGGTGTGACTGGACGACTTTTGGAGTAACATACCGGAGGCAGGTCGACGTGTAGAAGTTACAAATACACGCGAACTTGTGAGTTTACAACACGTCATTCTGGTAACTGCGCTCCGTGAGTGGGCCTGGGTAGTAATCCTCGGAAACGAGGCGTTTTTTCTCGCGTTCCTGTTTGTTTGAGAGTAAGCTATAGGCTGGGCATGACAAGCATGTGTAGGTTTGAGGCACTGCAGCAACCTCCAGATGAAGGTATTAAAAGCCCGCTAAAAATGACCATTTGACTGTAATATTGTGACTTGTAATTTTATGAGGCGTGTGGATGTACCTCTTGGCCTTCTGCCCAGTTGGTTTTGACTGTCTTTTTACAGTAGGTCAGCAGAGGTAGCTGTGGCATGTATGCTGCAGTTATTGAAAACTTCGCATGTTATCATAACAGAAGTTCAGATTTTAACTCCGAAAAGTGATCATTTTTCTCTTGCTCAGGTTGCCATGGCGCAATGGGAGAAATGTATGCGGCTCACGGGACAGTTCCTGGAGCAGCTCAAAGCTCTCTACGGCCATCGCCTCCCGATAGAGGTTCGCCATTACCTGGCCAACTGGATGGAGGCACAGTCCTGGTGAGTCCACCCCACTTCTATCGTTTTAAAGATCCACATTTCATTCTTGCTTGTACACATCCCATTACACACGACAGGTGAACTAACCTTATACAGACTTGCCCTGTACACTTTGGCAGGCATTGTTGACATAGTTAGCTGTAGGCCTACCTGTGCATACATGTATATGGACCTGGAGAAAGTCACAAAACACACTTAATTTAATAATCTCAGGCATGTATCGTGTACCCTGATAAACAGTTTGAACTGAGACTTGAGCAACAACTAGTTGTAGCCGTAACCACTCATCACGTACCATCTTATTTTTGTCTTAATCAGGCTCAATTGTTTCTCCTTGAGCACATCTGGTGAAAAAAATACAAAAAATGAAAGTTTTTAATCCTACTACTTTCTGTTTATTGTACGATAGACAGAGTCAAGGTGTCAAGAGACTTGTTCACTGAGACTATTGAGTAGCTCTACTTGTGCAGCAGTTCATACAGGATTTTAAGTTTGGGGGGGGAGGGGAGGGGGAAGCTTCTTAGTGGTTACGTACACATGTGCAATCCGTATTACTATGTAATTAAGTCCAAAAATCTGGGTTAGGGGTGCTCCACTCCCCCCCCCTCCCCACCCCCCCATATGATACACTGTTGTGGGGAGTTTGTTCATGTTACGTGAAGACAGACCTCTCCTTGGGGAGTAGGCTGGCCTCTCTCAAGGAAGGAGGGAATGGATGTGGGGAAAGTGGTGGTTAATGCCACGAATGTACAGTGGTAGGGTCAGTCTAATGTGCTCCTCTAATCAGCCAACACTTTATTGAAGTTGTGACAAGTCGAGACTAGGTTTGACTGTTTTGTTGTCGTAGGAGTGAAGTGGACCCTGACAGCCCTCACCACGAGGCTGATGCTAGGAGGTTGTTTGAAGGGATGCTACAAGCACTTAGTGATGTGAGGAGGGGGGGAGGGGTGGGTGGTGGTGGTGTACATTTGTTTTACTGGACTTCTTCCACAGCTGATGGCAAGACACACGTCAAACTTCATCACAAAGACACAGCTGGAGGCTTTGTATATCCATATGAGGGTGAGTAGAGGACATGCTAGTCAGGACAACACACCCATCCTTCCCCCCATCTCCCTCCCTGCCTCCCCCTCCTTCCACTCCTCCCTTCCTCCCTTACTTCCTCCCTGCCCCCCTCCCTCCCCCCCTCCCTCTTCTATCCCTCCCTCTCCCTTCAGAATGAGTATGTATCTCAACCACTTGGACTAGTGAGAGTAGTCCAACATAACCTCTTTAGGGAAGCAGAGCTAATTGAACAGCAGGACCAGCTGCAGGTAACCCCTCAGTCTGTGTACTCCAGAGTGTGCTAACTCATTTCCTTTACCCAGGCACCCTCACCCCTGCCACAAACACCCACCCAAACGGCTCAGATACAACAGATTCTACAGAATATTGTGGGGAAAACGGAGGTTAGTTTGTCAGCCTTGTTTCTGTTTCATTGCTAATCTGATTTGTGTGTGTTTTGTTAGGCTCTGGAGGCAACCTATCGTAATCTCTCTTCAAAATTGGAGAATTTCAAAGTTCAATATCATGAGGCCTTCCAGTTGGACAGTAAGTGGAGTGCCTCCTTTTGGGCTTCTCATTTCAGTACCCCCTCCTCCCTCCTCCCTCCCTCCCTCCTCTCCCTCTTTCCCACCTTCTAACCACCTCTCTTGGTACAGCGGTGTTGCGTCAAGGCAACAGGATTCCACCAGATCAGGTGGCCAAGTGTAAAGAGAGGAAGCAGCTGTTGGATCAGATCTGTAACCGTGACGCGGACGCCATGAAAAGGACATGTATGGTGAGTGTCAGTAGTGACCTTAGTGAAGTGAAGTGAAGAGTGCTCTGTTATCGGTGTGTGTGTGTGTGTGTGTGTGTGTGTGTGTGTGTGTGTGTGTGTGTGTGTGTGTGTGTGTGTGTGTGTGTGTGTGTGTGTGTGTGTGTGTGTGTGTGTGTGTGTGTGTGTGTGTGTGTGTGTGTGTACCATCAGGAGATGAATCAGCGTTTCGTGGACTGCCTTGCTCAAATTAGGACGGCCCAGAATCTGGTGGGAGTTGAGTTAGGCAACTGGAAGCAGACACAACGTATGTTCAGTTGGGAAGACGACCAGGGCAAGGCCGAACTGAACAATATTCAACAATGGTCAGTCCCATGGCCCTGTTGGACACTAAGTGGTATGTGTGTCTTCTCCCTCTCTGCAGGTTTGAAGTTTTGGCAGAGTTGCTGTGGCGAAACCGGCAGCTGGCCAAGCAGCTGCCTTCAGTTCTACCACAGAATTTGATTGCCGGGGACCAGTTCATGTCCCTTACACATCAGTTCACTCAGCAGCTGCTACTGGTCATCCAAATGTGCGTTAATTAGAGGACTATTTGCAGTGATACGAGTGTGTGTGTGTGTGTGTGTGTGTGTGTGCACGCACTACAGGAGTTTTGTGCTGGAGAAACAGCCCCCACAAGTTATAAAGACCGCAAATCGTTTCTCCTCTACAGTCAGGTACGTGATATATATGTCTAGTCTACAGACATTACACTTATTGACAATATTGTTTGTTTATATTTACAATCTTGTGAACTGACTACTTACATGTGGCATTACATCTGTACATGGAAGCCGTAGCTACACATGTACTCCTTAATTGTGTAATTGTCATGAGTTTAATCTCTTTCTTTACAGGATATTGGTGGGTGGGAAGTTGCAGATTCATCTCGGGTTTCCTGAGGTTCAGGTGTCCATTATCAAGTGAGCTAAAAATAGAACTACGTGGATTACCTCATCACGTCCGATCATGTATGATTGTTGTAATTGCAGTGAAAAACAAGCCAAGTCTGTTGCAGCAGATCCTTCAAAGCCGTGAGTTGTGTTGTGACATGTACAGGGGAACCCCTCTAATTATGACCCCTTTAATTATGACCCTTCTAATTACGACCCCCTCTAATTGGGACTCCTTGAAGTGAGGGAACACCGTGATAACAGGACATTTTTTGAAAACTCCTGAAAATCAGGACACATCACTAATCAGGACACTTCATTAATCAGGGCACCTCACTAATCAGGACACCTCACTAAACAGGGCACCTCACTAATCAGGACACCTCACTAATCAGGGCACCTCACTAAACAGGACACCTCACCAATCAGGACACCTCACCAATCAGGACACCTCACCAATCAGGACACTTCACTAATCAGGACACCTCACTAATAAGGTACCTCCAATGTACATCCGATATCCCACTAAGTGTGTACATGTATCAGTATATCCGGAGGTTGATGATGAGAGGTAAAAGGTTTGACTAGTGAGGCTGGAGCTCCAGTATATTACGTTGGATGTTTACATACATGTACCAGTCCACATTGTATGGGTGTGAAATGTGCAGTTGACTTTCAGTCTCTTGTCAGCTGTTTTCCGTCATCCAATATCATCGGCTTGGGGTGGCACGTGGTTGCCAGGAGAAGTGCTGCCTAGCAACTCGTATCCCAGGGCAACAGGAACTCCAGTCACACTAGACATGAGAACAGGCCCAATCTGAAACCTCCTTGCATACATGCCCAAACCAACCAACTCATTTATAAACTGCACACTGAAGTTTTTCCAATGCACTCCCCCCCCCCCTCCCCCCAGAGCCCCACCAAACTTGAGTAGTGGAGAGATCCTTAACCACCAGAAGACAATGGAATACAATGCCACCACAGGTCAGGGGGTCAAATTTATGTCCCCCTTCAATTTTTCATCGACCCCCCTGTCCATAGGTATCCTGTCGTGTGCCTTCAACTTTATGCAGCTGAGAAGGATTAAGAGAAACTCTGACAAGAAAGCCAGCGAGGTTGGTAGTGCTTCATGGAGAGAGAATGATACCTACGTGTAGCAGGAGCCACCAGACTTGTCTATTGTTCACTAAACTCCACGTGAGTGTTTTCATGAAGTAAGTGTGTAATGTTCTGTCTTGTAGATGGTGACAGAGGAGAAGTTCACTCTTCTTTTCAAGACTCACTTTACTATCGGGGGAGAGCTGGAGGCCACTCTTAATGTGAGATGGTGTGACACACACACACACACACACACACACACACACTCACACACACACACACACACACACACACACACACACACACACACACACACAATCCCCCCTTCACCTCCTCCTCTACTGCAGGTCCTCTCTGTGCCTGTGGTGGTCATAGTACATGTCACCCAACAACCTCCTGCAGAAGCCACTATCTTCTGGGACAACTCCTTCGCAAGCAACGTTAGTAACCATCCTTCAATCTCCACCTATCCTCTTACTCTCTCTCTCTTCTCTCTTGTCCCACTCCCCCCCTCCCTCCCCACTCAGGACCGCGAACCATTCGTAGTGCCCGAGAGTATCCCCTGGCCTCGTCTCTCAGAAGCTCTCAACTGTTATTTCCATGCCAACACTGGGCGGGGCCTCACACCCCCCAACCTTGACTACCTCGGCAGAAAACTACTTGGAGTTGGTAAGCCACCGACTGTCTGCTCATTAATTGATAATTTCCTGGCCACAGACTGTCTGCTCATTAATTGATAATTTCCGCCCTAGAAGTGCTACATGTAAATACCCCAAAATGAGGTCACATTGAATATTGACACCCTGAAATTAGGTCACCTCAAAAGCAGCTGTTATACACCATATGATTGGTGTACTGTTACATATCATATTGTGTCCCCCTCCCCTCTCCCCCAAACACCTCACAAATTAGGACCCCCTTCAAGGGGGTCTGAATTGGAGGGTTCCATTGTAGTTGACCTACCGTCCTCTGCAGGCCCCGAAGAAGACCTCACTCAGTGTACCATTACAAGAACCCAGCTTTGTAGGGTAAGTGTCTACGTCAGGACACTTTTCAAATGCTTCTATGACATCACTCGTGACTTGTACATGGACTGGTCGTGGGTTCAAGTCCCACCCGAGGCAGCTAATTTTTCTTTGAAAAATAACTGCTTTGGGGCGAGTTGTGTTGTGTTGCTTTGTCTTTCTGTTGGGTTGTGTTGTGTTGCCTTGTCTTTCTAAACATCTCATGGATGATTAAAGTCATGTACATGTATATTGTACAACGTACCTGTTCGTCGGGTTGAGATGCTTTCAGGATTCGGCCCAGCCAACTGAGCTGCCTCGGTAGCTCAGTTGGTAAGAGCATCCACCTTGAAAGCTGATGGTCGTGGGTTGAAGTCCCACCCGAGGCAGCAAGTTTTTCTTTGAAAAATGACTGTTTCGGGCGAGTTGTGTTGCCTTTCTGTTGTGTTGTTGTTGCCTTGCCTTTCTCAGCATTTCTTGAAGCGATTGTACATGTGTACATTATTGGATTGTATTAATTGTGGTTTTCAGGACCAGTTGAGAGGCCGTAATTTCACCTTCTGGGAGTGGTTTTATAAACACTTGGATCTCATTAAGACCACTCTGAAACGAGAGTGGATGGAAGGGTAAGTGAGGGGAGGGGTGGAGGTGGGTAGGGTTAGTGAGGGGACGGGTGGAGGTGGGTGGGGTTAGTGAGGGGAGGGATGGAGGGATGGAGGTGGGTGGGGTTAGTGAGGGGAGGGATGGAGGGATGGAGGTGGGTGAGGTTAGTGAGGGGAGGGATGGAGGTGGGTGAGGTTAGTGAGGGGAGAGGTGGTGGGGTAAGTAAGGGGAGGGTAGAGGTGGTAAGTCCTCACCAGACTGCCTCTCCCCAAGGGGAACACACTAATACCACCAGGACACTCACTATCTCTGTCCTGATTGTCAGCACTGCACAATACATGTCCTGTAGGTCAATTCAAGGATTCATGCAGAGAACAGATGCCGAAAAGATGTTGCTACAGAGTCCGAACGGAACTTTCCTCATTCGGTTCAGTGAAGGTGACCCTGGAGGTATATCTGTGGCCTGGGTGAATGGTAAGTGGGCGGGGCCAACCTCGCACAATCACACCTCAGCAGGGGCAACCTCACACAATTGAAGTGTCAAGAAAAAAATATTTAACTTTTTGTATTTCTGTGTAGATGGAGATGGTCTGGGTGGAGAGAGACAGGTGCTGAGTTTGGCTCCGTGGAACAAGCATGTGTTAGGGATCCGTTCCCTAGCGGACAGGTCAGTCAGCCTAACACTGTTGGCACCTCTTTACAACCTTTGTGACTAACTGGTTTAACCCTTAGACTCCATGATCTGATGCACCTGGTAACCCTCTACCCTAACAAATCGAAGGACGACATATTTGGAAAGTATTACACCCCAGCCCCTAGTGAGTGTCCCACGCATTGAAGTGCCCACACATCCCTCCCTCCAACCCACCCACCCACCCTCCCTCCCCTCCCTCCCCTCCCTCCCTCCCTCCCTCCCTCCCTCCCTCCCTCCCTCTCAGGTGCTGCTGAACTGAGGGATGGGTACCTGTCAGGAGAGCTGAAACAGACCATCCCTGCATCGTATGTCATACTTACAATGTACATTCAACAACTTAAGACTCATCACTCTCTCCTCTCTCTCTCTCCGCCTTTAGTGTGATGGGTGCTCACATGAGTAGCAACCCATCCAGTCCCTACCCCAGCCCTGCTCCCTCCATCGTATCACTGGGGGTAAGGCACTGACTAGCCTCATGGAATAGATAATAATGTCCATCTCTCTCTCTCTCTCTCCTTCTAGACCCCCCAGTCTCCACCTCAGTATCCCTTCCCCCTCATGCCGGTTAGTGTTTAGTATCATTTGGTACTTTTTTGGTTTTTGTGGTCATGTTTGGTTCTCTGTTGGTCCAAAAGATGCAAAATGGTCCTGGCAGTGCCCAGGAATTTGGTCTCAACATGTTGGACGTGGACTTCAACTTTGATAACTTCTCATCTGGACAATAGGACTTTCCCCGTGGCAACTGTCACCATTGAACAGCTGCTTCTGCCATTATGTCATTGACAGTGAAATTGTTACTTTTGTTGACATGAAAAACCATCTTTTTTGTAATCTGTCCTTTTCAATATGTATGTAGCACCTAACAATTATATATGTATACCATTTGCTTTGTAAACATTTATTATCTTGTACACTGTACAGTATACTGTGTTAATGGGAGCAATCTTTGTACGATGTCCACTTCCTTAGCTGACACAGCATTACATTGATGATTATGACACGGTTACTATGGAAACTCCTCGTCTTCCTCTTCAGCGATCTCCTTCGCTCTCTCCAAGTCCTGCTGCTCTCGTTCTCTCCTCTCCTAGAGACCGGGGGCACCGGCCGAGGGGGGGGGGGTAGTACAGTAGGTCAAGGTGAGCCAGCTTCACCTACCTCTACAGACTCAAAATCTTTTCTGTAAGCTTTGGGAGGATACCTCATAGCCTACATATCAGAAAAATGGTATTGGTGTATGGAATTATGACAGAACCACAGTATGAAGTATGGAATTCCTACCCTAATAGATGTGTTGTAGAGCTCCAGGCAAAATTGGATTCTTTCGTGGAATGCCTCTTGTGGCTCTTTGGTGGAGTATATGTCCATATTCTCCTGTGGTATAGAGTATGGCACATGTGGACACACACACACACACACACACACACACACACACACACACACACACACACACACACACACACACACACACACACACACACACACACACACACACACACACACACACACACACACACACACACACACACACACACACACACACACACACACACACACACACACACACACACACACACACACACACACACACACACACACACACACACACACACACACACACACACCTTGGACTGCATAAATCCTTGTTCATGATCAATTGTAGCCTCTATCACACCATCCCTTATGGCCTATTTTGAATTCAAAATACGACACCAATAACCCTCATTTCAGGGTCCTAATTAGAGGGGTTCACTCTTCCTCACCTTTGCCACAATGTACTCTGCATCAATTGCACTATCAAGTTTCAACTTCTCTGCTATGTCCTCCAACGATATTCTCGAGTACGAGAGAGAGATCATTCGAATGCCCGTCTTGATGACATTGTGTCGGAGTCGTACAATGAGGGTGTATGTCCGTTCCATTTGGAACTGCTTTCCATAGCTATCTAGAGTATTGCTGAAGAGCTGTAAGTCTCCATTTCTGACAGCTAAGGAAGAGAGGGAGGGAGGGAGGGAGGGAGGGAGGGAGGGAGGGTGAGGGAGGGAGGGAGGGAGAGGGAGCGAGGGAAGGAGGGATGGAGGGAGGGAGGGAGGGAGGGAGGGAGAGGGAGCGAGGGAAGGAGGGATGGAGGGAGGGAGGGAGGGAGGGAGGGAGGGAAAGAGAGAGAGAGTGAGTGAGTGAGGGAGGGAGGGAGGGAGGGAGGGAGGGAGGGAGGGAGGGAGGGAGAGAGAGGGAGGGAGGGAGGGAGAGAGGGAGGGAGGGAGGGAGGGAGGGAGGGAAAGAGAGAGAGTGAGGGAGGGAGGGAGGGAGGGACAGTGAGGGAGGGAGGGAGAGGGAGGGAGGGAAAGAGAGAGAGTGAGTGAGTGAGAGAGTGAGGGAGGGTGGGAGAGTGAGGGAGGGAGAGGGAGGAAGGGAGAGGGGGGGAGGGAGAGGGAGGGAGGACATTATTACCTTGTGTTAGTTGGAAGTATGGTACCAGTGGTCTTCTCAGTATGGGTTCACGAAAAGTGGCCCGGTCTGGAATCTGGCCCAGCAACAGCTGCACCACAATAGCAAACTTATTGGCGGTCTGTCTGAACCCAACAGCTGCATTAGCAGGTGCCTTTCTGATAGCCTACACCGGGACAGAGACACAATTCTTATTATATATAGGCTCTATAAGACTAGTGGCAAAAACAGGTTATGAAAACAGGTTTTGTTGCCAACCTGAACCAGGTGTGTGTAAGCCTCAGAGTACTCCAGCTGGATGGCCTTAATGCGACCTAGGACGCAGCCAGACACATACAAGCAATAATGGTGGAGCAACCTTTGTAATCAAGTTGAGGTCTCACCAAGGTAGTAGTGATGTCGAGCTATCTCGTTGTTATTGGCAGTCTCGGGAAAGACAGACTTGGAGACCAGTTTATCTGCCTGTACAAAACAGCTGCTTTTAGTGGTGAATGTGACACGTAGCTCAGTAAACAGGGCACCTTCTGCCACACTAAATACCACATATTATGTGCACTTTTCAATCACAGAAATCAGCAGGACACCTCACTAATCAGGACACTTCACTAATTAGGATACCTCACTAATCAGGACACCTCACCAAGCAGGACACCTCACTAATCAGGACACCTCACTGTATAATCAGGATCCTTTCTTCCATCCTAAGGTCCATGTACCTGGTCATAGAGGTTGTGGTAGAGATAGTTCCTAAGCAACAGATTTGTCAGGACAGCCTGAGAGAAAAACAAAAAATAAAAAAACTGTTAAAATTAGCAAGCCACACCCACCTGGGCTTCCTCGTTGTGTCTCAGAGTAGCCGTTCGGAGACGAGCGTGTAGGAAACTACGAATGGTAGCCAGCTGCCCTCGAAGCTCGTAGATACGCGAGTGATAAAAGTAGCACTTTGCACTGAGTCCATCTAGTGTTCGCCTGTTTTGAACCACCACCTTCCCTATTAGGGCATCACTGCAGTCTTTAGCCTAATAAATGAAAATATGAATTCAAGGTTTATTGCAAAATTTCATTAAAACAACTAGCCTTGTCCATTCGTTCCTCGTCAAGCATTCTCAGGAGAACAAGGAGATGGACAAATATGTCTAGCTCCGGTAGTATGAGAGGTTGTCCGGTCTTTGAACTGCGTGGCCGGTATTGCGATACATCCTCCGTCTCCATGGGCTGCAAGGAGTACAGTAAATAGTAAAGCAATTTTACACACAGAGTCTTCTCCACATTTCACACACAAAGTCTTCTCCACATTTCACACACAGAGTCTTCTCCACATTTCACACACAGAGTCTTCTCCACATTTCACACACAGAGTCTTCTCCACATTTCACACACAAAGTCTTCTCCACATTTCACACACAAAGTCTTCTCCACATTTCACACACAAAGACTTCTTCACACTTACCTCATCCAAGTACCCTAGCAGCTGCTCTTTCACTGGTGAACCTGAAATATGAATTCAGTATGTGTGTATTTCTCACTTACACACTACAATTCCCACTCTCTTCCTCTCTCCCCCTCCTCTCTCTCTCCCTTACTTGAAGGGTAGTAAGCCACAGTAACCCTCCTCAGAATGGCGTCGTTGGTCTTCTTTCTCAGGGCCTGGATGCATCGCAAAGCTCTGTTAATATACCTCATCTCCTTCTGGTTGACTCCACGTTCAATCAACTTCATCTGCTCACGAATATCTGAAAACAAAGCAGTACTTGCTTTATGCCATAAGTGTATTGGTTTCATAAGCTACCTTCGAAAGTAAGTAGGTCCTTGTCTTTTTGCGTCTGTTGTTTCGTCTTCGATTCCTCCCCACCACCTTCCTTCGTTTCTTCCTTCTCTTCCCCTTCCGGCACCATTTCTACGTCTTTGCTCTCGCTTTTTGACTTTTCTGCCATCCTAAATCTTGCCCACGTTACTGTTCCACGCATGCGCACTAGCGTGTGCCTTTGCATCTAAAATTCCCGCAAAATGCAAAATGGCTAAACGGCAGAGATACTCAGTCAAAGAATCGGGTCACTGGTTGCGCCCAAGGAATCGTCATTCCTCGTCCACTGCAGACTGTAGCAGTGAGCCTCGGTGTTCCTACATGTATGGCGGTCTGGGTGATCTGAGGCGCGAGACCTACTCTTGCAAATCGCCGTTGAAACACTTCACACCGAAAACTGAGAGTGCAGAGAAAAGAAAGTAAGTGGAAAAAAGACATGCGCAAAGCACAGCATCAAAATCATGCAAGTTTATTTCTCATAGCTGCAGTAAGGTTACTTCTCATGACACAAAATCGAAGAATTCGGCCACTATCGGAGAGTTTTCAACCACTCCTGGGTCGCCTGCTGTAGTGAAAACTAACCCACTCCTCAGCCGAGAAGAACGGCTAGTGGACAGATCTAGTGGAGAAAACGCTCCAGAGGATCCGGTGTTTTACGGACAGAGAACGAAAATTCGTCGAACGAAGGAACAAGAAATGATCAGCGCCATTCTAGAACTAGCCGAGTATGGTAAGCAATGGAGTTAGCTCCAACGCAGCTACGTATATACGTACCTACGTCCACTTAGGTAAAAAGCGAAACAGAATAAAGGCTAAATGCTCGTCGCTATTAGACAAGGTAAAGTTGCACGCTTCCTGCGTATATTTTGACATTTTCTTTCCCGTCTGTGTAGGTGAGACGTACTGGCGGTGCAGGGAGGGGGAGGAGGAAGCGGGGGGACGGGCCCTTCATACTCCGACCACGCCCCCTCAAGAGCCATAACACAAACTAAGAACAATTTATAATGCTCCACATACATAGTATGACATTTAGGCCACATGAAGTAGTTTCTCATCCCAGCCTGCACGGGATTTTTCCTGGCGCATACAGCTAAAATAATAGGGTGTGTCCATAATCCCATCCCTTGGGATGGGACTATATTGCTAAGCTTCTAGTGGTATAGTCTTCTATAGAGAATCATTCAGGAGCTAGTAACTGTGATCGAGCCGGCTTTAGTTCCCAGGCGGATTTGAGAAACGGCGACTGTTCGCGCATGCGCAAGATTTGCCTACGAGTAGTAAGGCCCGCCGCATTGAAATTAGAAACCGGAAGGATGAGAAATATGAATTTACTTTATGTGGCCTTGTATATATACACTGCATACATGTACGTACATAGCAATAATAAACATTTGGTACCTCAACCATAATTATAAGCAATACATAATCCTTGAAAGTTAGAGTCAGTCTTTACTACTGCTTCGTATCCTTCTTCTGTGCATACGTGCATATTTTCTTGTGCTGTTTCCAGTGGGATTTCTGGCATGCTCTGTTACAGTAAGCAACTTTCTTACACCCAGCACACAGGAGAACTCGTTCAGCCATTTCTTTATTGCAGCTCTCACAGTGATGTACCTTCTCACTTGGCTTCTGGACGTAGGTACAGGATTTTTTGTGCTGTTTCCAGTGAGATTTCTGACAGCGGATGTTGCAATATGCAACTTTCTTACACCCAGCGCACAACTGAATACGTTCGAGAATTTCTTGCTCACAGTTCTCGCAACGACGAAACTTGTCACGAGCCGTTTTGCGATTCTTTGATTTCGTATCTGCAGCAACTGTTGACTTATCCCCGGTGGTCTCTGGCCTGGCAGGGTCAGCTGTGGAGACTTCAGGTTTAGTAGCATCTTCTGAAGTCGTCGGTTTTTCAGTTGGCAGCAAATCAGATTTCGACTTTGTCTCTGGATCAGCTGAAGTGGTAGTACCATCAGCCTTCTCTGTGGGACTCTTTTTCTTGGTTTTCAGTTCAGGTTTATCGGGAATCTTCTTGACTTTGAGTTTCTTCCTTCTCTCACCAATCTTCTTTAACAGTGCTCTCTTGTCTGCCTCCACGCTCTTTTCAAACTCTCTCCTCAGGACCCTCTGTGCTTCTTCGTGGTCCTCTGTCCCAAGGAAGTTGGCTATCTTCCGCCGATTTTCAGCCGACATGCACAGGTCAGGGTCATCAGTGCTGACACCAAAATCAAACTGGAAGGGTTTCTTGTTGGGACGTCGAGACGCCTCCGCAGCAAGTTTGGCAAATGAAACGGGACCTTCGTTGAACAGTGAGTCGAGTGTGGCTAGGTTGGGATAGCCAGGTCGAATGGGGAGCGTAGCAGACATTGGCTCCTTGCCTGTAGAGAGAGAGAATTTGAGGAATGCAAACTTTGGCCATTGTGTGCTATCAATGCAGTACTGTTACATGTACAGTGCTGGGCACACAGGTGGTTTAACTGGTCTGTGTGCTATACATGTACATGTATGTTTGGCTTGTGTACAATATGTACTCTATGTCTTGTTTGCTTTCTATTTCTAATGCAACTCGTGTGGTACATGTATGCACACGTATTTCCATATACCATCTATATACATGAACACGTTATCCTTACCGTAAGGTGCATGCAGTTCTGAAACCTCCAGTTTACAGTTGTAGGAAACTCTCCCTGGCTTGCTCTCCAGGCAGAGTATATCTTCGTGGTTCCTTGAACACATGATTTCTGACACAACCACCATCACATTCAGATCATTTTGCCTCTTCCGTGCAAACTGGCATATGTCTCGTAAGGGGTGGTCCTCTCCACCATTAGCGATGGACACTCTGTAGACAAAGCCCCCAGGAGATGAGTTTGACCTTCCTGCCTCGATATCCTCCATGTCTTGGAGAGTGATGTAGCTGGGGGCATTGGTGAGCATCAGTGGAGTCAGGCCAAGATCTTCAACGGGGACTTGAAAAACGTCAGGGTTGAGAGGTGGGTCTTTGGGTTTTGGTCTTTTGTGGAGGACTAGTCTACCTTCAGAAGAAGTGAGCTCAGTATTTTCTTTGACCTCGGTTTTCTCTCCATCAGCACTTTCCTTCATCTTTTTCTCATCTTTTTCTTCTTCCTTCTTTTCACTCTCTGCTTTCAGCCGTTCTCTCTCCTCTTCTTCTCTCTTCAGCTTTTCGGCCTTCTTTCTCTCGTTTCTGCGTTGTTTCTTTGCTGCCTTCTTCTCATCCTTCTTCTCCTCTGGTTTCACCTCCGGCTCCTCCTCCACCTCCAGTTCCTCCAGCTCATCCTTTGGAGGGCTCTTCTTCCTCAAAGCCGGAGGCTGTTCTATTGGTATAACCTTTCCAAGACCTTTCATCAGTACTTTCTTCAATTTATCACGTTTCTCCTTCTGCCACTTTGATGTGAGGGGAAACCCAGATAGCCCATCCCCTGACTCACTTCCACTGTCTACGTCCCATGTAGTGCAACGAGCTGTCTCCAACTTTGGTTTGGTAGCATCCAGTGATTTAGTAGGTTTGGACTCTGGTTCTGATTCCTCTGATTCGTCCCCCCCAGGGACAGAGAGATAGCCAGTTCCCTTTGAGACGACGTTATACCTCCCCCCAAGATACTCCTTGATCTGCTCCGGGGTCTCTACGCCATGGAGAACTTCTTCAATGCCACCGTCAGTGTTACATATGACTGTTGTGGTGGTGGAATCTTCTTTAACTTTGAAACCTTGCTCTCGAAGCAGCTGTGTGTCAACTTGTGCAACCAGCAACTGCCTCTGCTGCTTACGAAGCAACTTCTTTGCGTCCTTCCTCTGCTTCTTGTTCAGTTTGAGTGGCGGTGCAGCTGGCGGGGCAGGGGTAGCCGGCAGCGACATGGTCGGCTCTGGCTGCTTGCCGTGGGGACGGGCTGTAACGGTAGCTCTTTTGGGGGCAGGAGCCGAGGACAAATCTGCCATCTTTCCCTGTTCAGCTTCTTCATTAGCCTTCAGATGGTCGACTAACAGACTTCGGAATTGGCTGACTGAAACCACCCTTTGTTCAGGAGATGCTGCTGGTCCCAACTGCTTGGGCATAGTCATGGGAGGCACCTTGGCCGACTTTGTCATTTCCAATGATTTGTGGTGAATTGCGGAACTTGTTGGGACGTCACTAGGTGGTGATGGCTTTACTGAAGGTGCCTCGCTATCTACCTCTATCTCTACTTTAGGACCATCTGCAGAAGTCACAGGTTTGACTTCACTTGAGTCTGCGGACTTGTCTTCAGGAGCACTGTTAGAATTGTTCTCAGTGTTGGCTGTGTTCTCAGTGTTGGCTGTGTTCTCAGTGTTGGCCGTGCTCTCAGTGTTGGCTGTGTACTCAGTGTTCGCTGTTTTCTCTGTGTCAACCATCTTCTCACTTTCGGCCAACTTCTCACCCTCGGCTGTGTTCTCAGCATCAGGATTCTCTGCGGTCTCTTTCTGCTCCAGTTTTGGCGAATCTGATGTTTTGGACTTCATGGGCTCCGTCTTAGGCATGCTTGCATCCATTCCGATCTTGTCCAACTTTTCTTTCACTTCAACCATTTTCTCCGAGTCACTTTTACTGAGGGTCTCCTTCAGTTCCTTTGTGTCATTCCCAGGAGCTGGTAAGGCTGGATTAGTTGTTTCTTTAGGCTTAGACTTAGTCACTGCTTCAGTCTCTGGTTTGGAGTCAGCTTTAGCTGAACGTCGTGACTTGCGTTTAGACTTTGGTGGATCCGAGGTTTTGGGTTCAGATTTCTCCTCTGCTCTTCTGCTATACGATTTGTAAAAGGGGTAATAGTCTTCGTCCATCCGTCGATCAAACAGTTTCTGCCGCAACCTGTCCCTAATGCCCGAGCCACCTGGCTTGTAGGCAGGGGAGAGCATCCGACACTCTCGATAATACTGCTCTTCTTTTTGCTTTCGGACGTGGTTCATCAAGACGTGTTTCTCTTCCATGGTAAGCTGGTCTAGAGTGCAATCCTTCTTCTCCATCAGACGGTCAAATGCCTCTTCACTAGGTGTCCTCTTCAGAACTCTCCTCTGCCAGTAGCGATCCTCCATGGCCTTCTGCTTCTGGACAGCCTCCACCAATTGCTTAGCCTTCCTCTCAATCCTTTTATTCCTCTTTTTACTCATCCTCTTCTCCTTCTTGGCCTCCTCTTTCTCTACTGGACTTTCCGGTGGACTGTCATCCAGTGCTGTCCTATCTTCCTCCCCCCCACACTCTGACTGTGACTTGGACAAATCGTCTGCTTCTGTTGCCTTCTCTAGCCCCTCCTCCTCATCATCATCACTAATACATTTCTCTGAAAATTTCCCTCTCCAGTCACGACTTAACTGAGGTTGAGGTAAAACAGATTTCGTATCTTCATCGCTGTCTATTTCTGCTGCTGGAGTAGATTCCTTTTGCTGTTCTTTGCAGTCTAAGTCTTTTTCTTTCTGAGTACTAGTGTCTTCTTCATCCTCCAGTGGAACTATAGACCCTTCCGTCTGCTCAATTTCATCTGGATCTTGAGAGGTGACAATTGCGACCACAACATTATCAGATACGTGAGTGAGCATAGCAATTTCTCCGTTGGGGTTAGAGCTATCGAGGGGTTTAGAGAGAGTGCAAGGGTCCCCAGTATTGGTGGGCATATTCTGCATGTACTCCCAACAAACATCTGCAATGCTGTTGACAAGTTCGCGATCCTCTGGGTTTAAATTATTCCCTCCTTCTTTGGTTGGTGGTTGTGTGTCCGTATTGAGGTTGATGCGATGGATGGGTACCTGAGAGGAGCTGGTCGTTCTCTTCAGGATATCGAGGAGAGCAGTCGCCGATGCCCCAGAGTTGGTACTGGGATTCAACAAAAATTGCTGTTTTTTCATTTGTTCCAGAGCTTCTTGTGTCTCGGGACTTTTGTCCCAATCCACTTGATCAAGGACCCTATTTAGCTCCTTCTGCAACTGTGCATGGGTCTCATCAGTCTCTCTATCTGTCTCCTCCTTGTCCGTCCTTTCAGGGACAATTTCTGGCGGAGTACTGTCTCTCATGGCTAATTCTCTCTCTCTCCTCATTCGTATCCTTCGCATTATTCTCTCTTCTGTCTCCTCCTTGTCCGTCTTTTCAGGAACAAGTTTTGGCAAAGTAGTTTGGTCTCTGTCTCTCATGGCTAATTCTCTCTCCCTCCTCATTCGTAATCTTCGCATTATTCTCTCTTCTCTCTCCAATTCATCGAGTTCATCTCTCTCTCCCCTCAATCTCATCCTTCTCCTCATTCTCTCTTCTCTCTCCAACTCCTCTAGTTCGTCTATTTCTCCCCTCAGTCTCATTCTTCGTATCATTCTCTCTTCTCTCTCCAACTCCTCAAGTTCATCTATTTCTCTCATCCTTCGCATCATTCTCTCTTCTCTCTCCAACTCCTCGAGTTCATCTTCTCTCTCTTTTCGCAATTTCTCCCCTTCCCTCTGCCCACCAGAACTGTCTATGGGAGGCTTTTCATTTTCTGTAGCACTATCTTGTGGCACTGCCCCACTATTACCTTTAGCATCTCCTTCACCATTAGACTCACTGGTGACAGTGATGTCTTCGACTTTAGCTACAGAACTCTGCAGATTGCCGTCAGTGAGGTCTTCAGATGGTGACTTTTCATTTGTAGTCACTACTCCAAATTCCTCTTCAACTTTAGTCTCTTGTTCTATGATCTTTGCAGCTTCATTTTTATCTGGAGAATTTTCTTCACTGGTAGCGACAGCTTCTTCAGCTTCTATCCCACTCTCTTTTCCCTGTGTTACTTCTTCCTTCGAATTGTCTGATATCATGACTTCTTTTGCCGCAGAAACCTCACTGTCGACAACTTCTACACTTTTTGGTGCTACCTCTTCCTCATTGGCTGATTTCACAGCTACATAGTCCTCCACAGAACTCTCTTTTCCCTGTGTTACTTCCTCCTTCAAAGGGTCCTCTGATTTCACTTCATCTTCCTTCACAGAACTCTCTTCGTCGACAGCTGCTTCAACTTGTACTCCACTCTCCCTTTCTGGCGTCACCTCCTCTGATTTCATGGCCTCATCATTCTCCACTGAATCATCTTTGGAATTCACAACATCTACTGCCCCACCCCCTTCTATCTCACAGCCTGGTGTTACCACTTTCTCAGTCTCTCTGGATTCGATCTTCTCTTCCTCATTCTGAACTTCATCACTTGTAATCCCACTGTCATCCTTGTCTCTTTGTTGCAAATCTTTCTCCTCACTTTCTGAACACTTCTTCCTTGCTTCCTTGCGTTGACGCATCTGAGCAACTTTATCGCATGCACAATCGAATGAGACAGGATCAACATCCTCTGAAAAAAGCTTGTCAAAGAGTGCTAAAATCTGTCCTTGGGTCGGGACCTTGGTACCAGTTCCGAGGGGAAGGTTGATACACACAGGAACTGTGCCTGCAACACTTTTCTCCGGTTTGTTCAAACGTAGGGACACTTTTCTTTCAAACATCATGTCTTCTTCAGTCAGGAGAACATCTTTGCGAGACCAGTTTCCGTCCATCCCCCACAGGCGCTCTTCCTCCTCCAACAGCAGCTCAAATCTCGACTTGTAGGGCTGCCTAATGATCATCTCAGCAACCATGTCTTTCTCCAGGCTTGTCCTATCCCTCAAATGCTCCATCCTGCGTCGTAAGAAAGGTGGCATGTAGTCGAAATGCTCTTCTGCTTCTCTGTGTTTTCGTTCCAAATCATCGAGACTTTCACTGATCTCTTGCACGACACACCCTCCACTGCTCACTCTCTCGTCATCCTTCAGCTCACTAGGCATTTTTCCAGTAGCATCCAGGGCTAATCTTTCTTTGCTTGCTTTCTTCATCTGTTTCCGTTGTCTCCTGTCTAGTTGTTTGGCTCTCTTACTGTCCTGGGTATTCTTGTGTATCATCTCCCGGTCAAACTCCTCCCGGTGGGTGAGCATGTCGAGGTGCGTTTCAACAGAGACGATCTTCCCTGATTTCACTTTGCGCTTCATTGCGTATTTGTGCGATTGTCGATCGAACTTCTCCAGCGAGCGTCGCTCTTCTTCCATCAAGAACGACGTCGGTCGTTCCTTACCAACACGTTCTTTCAAAAACTCAATGTAGTGATAGAAACGGGGCAGCTCAAACAGGACAAAAACTATCGGAATCTTTTTGATCCCCACAGCAACGTTGAGGGCAAGGTAGCGATCTCTGAGTGCGTGATACTCAGTGGAGTCGACCATCATGAAGGTCTTGGGGTCATACAAGGTCTTAAACTTGTGGTAGGTCTCAGAATGGGTCATTGCAATGGCTACCCACAGCATGAAGGAGGAGTAGGTGGGGCTGTCGAAAAGTGTTACTTTCAGCAACTCGAGAAGAAGCTTTACTTTCTCACGGTGCTGACGGAAGCTCCCTGCCATCATTCCGTACATCTCTTTGTACTCTTCAGTATGATCGGCTGTAAACACAGGCTTGTAGCGGGTCAACAGCGTCTCTTCACGCAGTCGGAGAAAACGCTTGTTGCGAAGCTCTGTACTCTCTGGCCTGCACCACTCCTTACACACCTTGCGTGCATTGTGAAGCAAAAACTCGGCAATCTCCAAATGTTTCTGCTGGCGAGCTTTGTCATTTTCGAGTGCAGCAATGTGGAGCAGTTCCATGAGGTCGTGAAGTATTTCGTGATGAGTGACCTTCTTGCAGTAGTAGCGCACAGTGGAGCCATCGATTCTATATTCTGGCTTGTCGGGGATTTCGGCCATGGTTTCACAAGAAATGACAGGTACAACTGTACCACATTCACTACAGATGATCCTCTGCCTCCCTACCACACCCTTCTCGGAAACGTACAATTCCAGAGAGCTCTCATCATCAGTGAGTGGTTTTCCCGAATCTCTAGAATTGCAGGCCTTGCATTTGCGACTTTCTCGGAATATTTTTTCGAGGAACATGTAGGAGAAGTAGCTTCCATCCTTTTGCTTTGAAAGCCGCTTATTCTTCTCCTCTCTGTCACGTTGACGCTCCAACCACTTTGCTCTCCCACCAATTTCAGGTGTCACTCCTTCAAAACTGAGCCTCTCGCACTGCATCGCATCATCTTCTTCGTCGAGATTCAGAGCTTTCTCCATTGCCTTGGTGGAGTCTGTCTTCCCCACACTGCTCACCGGTTTATCCTCTTTCTGCTCTTCCTTGTTTGGGACTTTCTCTCCCTCAACTGGGGACTCACCCTCGGTGGGTGTGTCCTCATTCCCAGAATTCTTTTCTCCTTCCTCGGCTAGAGGGACTCTCTCTCCACCGGCGGCATTGGTAGGTATTTTCTTCAGGTCCACATCTTCAAGCTCCGAAACGTTATCTGGTGCCGCTGATGCCATCATTCTACACACCAGCACGTGAACTGAAATAAGAGATATAGCCTATTAGTAGCGCGCAATTACCGCACAGACAAATGAGACTTACGCTCGGCCCCTAGTATAAGGGTTCTTATTTGTTCTCTTTGAAACAATACGGTCTAGAGACGGTTGATTCGTCGACAGCAAGAAGCACCGCGCCCAGGGCTGTTTAGAGACCGAGACACATGATTAGGGCGTTCCTTACCGAATTTGTGTGAGAAATTTCAACCAAAATTGCGCTAAATTGGAAGGCCTGGACACGTGGAGTACGCGCTATGAAAGAGATGCTTTCAATGTGCTGGCGGCTTTATTCGCCTACGGCTGGAGTTCTGTGGCCATTGAGTGGGATTCCAGCACCTCTCGTGAGTATCCAAGTTCGTGGGAAGAAGCAGCAGTTTGGAGGAGCTACGAGGGATCCCTTCAAGTCTCTACAACGTAAACTAGTCCGTAAACAGCAGCGAACACACGCTAAAGTACCGCTCGTGAGCAAGGAGAGGGAGCAGTTAACGAGGCTAGCTCCTGTCACCATTAGCAGCGTAGGTATATCACCCCACCTGCATTTTACTGTCTGCGCATGTGCAAAATAAACTCATCTCACACTAGGTCAGTTGGTGGCTACATATACACCGCTGGAAAAGTTTGCAAAGGCACCTATCTACACTCGAATGGTTGGTCACTGCATGCAATGTACATGTACATACCTAAGAGATCTCTATGCCAATCTGTCACCCTCAGGGTCTCAGTCAGAGGAGAAAAGCCTTCACTGAGAGCTTAGCAACACTATATTCGTGGGTGTAATGTGGGGTCATATATGTGCCTAGTTTTCCTGGTGTATTCTATAGGACGGCTACTATTAGAAGAAAGCTGCGTAAGGTGGACCCGTTCCGACCTGTGACATTTGCTAAACTTGCCCAGCAGCAGTTTGTTGATGTGAACACAGCATTGCAGAGGTACATTGGTCTCATGTAATGTCCCACACTATCAGCCCCAATCAGAAAGCTTGTATCATACAATTCCTCCCCTTTTCCTCTCTATGCACTGTAGGGATAAGGACAAACGTACACTCCGTGATTTAATAACTGAAAATGCTTTAGAAGTAAGCTTCTATTTCACCAATAACTATGACAGTATCCTTTCCCTCCCCTCCCAACAGTCTCTACAAGAAGAGTTTGAGCACAAACGATTTGTCTGGGAATTACGGGAGCAGATTGATAGGCCCCGTGTCGTCAGTGCCAAGATAATCCCAGTGGAAATAGATGGAAACTATTTTGCACAAGTTGTAGTCCGAATGCACACTTCTCAGGTAGTGGGTAGCCTCGTACCCAGGTGCTCGGTGGGCTGGGGCTGAGAAAGAGCTCTTTCTCCACCCCGGCCCGCTGAGTGCCTGGGTACGAGGGCTAAGGTAGTGGGTTGACACATGTACTTTACACTGACAGCAAATGTTTTTCTGACAGATACTGGCAGTGTATAGTAAGGTGGGACAGCTACTTCGAGGTCACCCCAGTGAGCCTAAAGCGGTGATAGACTACGTGGTGATGGAGAGACACTTGCAGAATCCTGAAAGGGGACGCGGGTGGAGAATAGCCGGAAAGTTACCGCCACAAGTTCCATGGAGAACACTGCGCACTTCACAGGACAATATGGACAGAGACAAAGGAAATAGCTTACCAGCTGCATGAGTTGCATACAGTGTGTGTAAAACTGCCTATGGGATATATTCTCAAGCGTCATGTTTTGGCGGGGATTGCAATAGCAATTGCGGTTTGGTGGTATATTAAAACAACTTCAGTCCTGAATACCGAATGCCAGTTACTAGTGTTACTTTAGTTGCCTATGGCTTCTCTTTACATTCCAGGACCAATGTGCATTGAACGAATAGAGCGTAGTCGAGTAGAGGAATGCCTCTGAAAATGGCCGGGCGGTGCCTCTCGCTCCGTTCTCTGCTGAGAGATTCCTTGATGCTATTAGTAGGGACGGTCATGGGCATCCTACTGAGCCGTACTCTCTTCGACGTCGGCCCCGAGAACCACCTGGCCATAACAAAGCGGCTCACACCGGCGGCGGTTCAAGTCCATCAAGCCGGCAGGGTACATCTGGCCGCAACCGCCAAAGCTAATACCACTACTAATCAAGTTTTAATAAGCACATCGCAACCGACAGTTTTAGTAAATACTACTCAGTCAACAGTTAGGCAAAAAAATGGCCGAGGTCTCACTTCAATGCAGAGCCAGCGACCGAAGACATTAGTGCAGGAACTGGGAGGGAACATGAGACAGTCGCTGTTTATCGGTGTAGTCACATCAAAAGCCTTGCTACTTACCCGTGGTATAGCTATTAACACTACCTGGGGAGGCCAGGGAACAAACTTGAAGTTTTTCTCGTCAGAAGGAACCAAGGCTCCACCCAACCTACCAGTGGTCAGTCTAGCAGGTACAGATGACACATACCCTCCTCAGAAAAAAGTGTATCGTATGCTCAAATACATGTACGACCACTTCATCAACGAGTTTAACTGGTTCATGAGAGCAGACGATGATCTTTACGTCAGGGTTGGCCCCCTTCTTCAATTTTTAAACAAACTGGACCCCTCAACTGACTTGTACATTGGACAGCCTGGAATTGGCAAGGTCAATGACTGGGAGAGAATACAGCTCTATCCAAATGAACATTATTGTATGGGTGGACCGGGAGTCATCTTGAGTAGGGCCCTGCTCATTAAACTAGCCCCGCACTTGGAAGAGTGCCTGGATAACGTGGTGGTGTCGTGGAATGAAGATCTCGAGGTAGGAAGGTGCATCATGAGGAGACTTGGAGTGCAATGTACCTGGAGTTATGAGGTAAGCTATACGTGGTAGGATGTTAGTGGGAGATCAGGGTTAAGTGTGACACAGGCACTCAAATGTGGGCTCCATTAATGAGCTATCCAATAGTGAACAGCCACTTCAATAGCCTCATTCCCAGGCCAGTTCCCAGGCCAATTCGAGACCACGTCTTGGAACGAGGCTACCACTTCAAAGAAGGCTGTTGACTAGGTAGCAAGCTATGAGTTATGGTATGTTGATGCAATAATAATTTGTAACAAATATTTCATTTGCTACAAACAGCTCAAGGATAAATTCTACCAGGACTATTCAATGGGTGAAATCTTCAACTCTACAGATGTCTACAAGGACAAGAAGCTACAGAATATACTAACACTTCACCCCCTCAAGTCACCAGGTCTAATGTACAGAGTCCACCAGTTCTATCTGGAGTTGGCTTTGAGTGACGCTGAGTCCAAGGCAGAACAGATTCACTGGAACTTGGACCGTGTCTCCAGCATGACAGGCAGAGCACATGCATTTTCATAGTGACTTTGCAAAACACCCGCAATAGTTTTTGAACCACAGCATACATGTTTGTTTCAAAGCAGGTCTTTACATCAACACTTCTGCATTGCTCAGTTTACTCTCATCCAGTCATTACATTCTTCATCTGCTCACCTCAAGCTCTCATCTTTTAGCTATATATTATATAACACACTACTGCTCATCTATCAATGATCAATTGGATGGATGTATAGTAGAGACATATAGAAATAATTATAACACTGCAGTAGTTATGTAACTGGTCATTTGATGATGATAGGATCAGTGGTAGTAAATAGTTTGGGCCTGTGTGACTGCTATCTGGAGATGGCTAGTGAGTACTATCTGGAGATGGCTGGAATATAGTATTGAAGAGAGACATCTTCGTGAAGGAGGAATATCTGTAGTCCCTTTCCATCAATAATATCTGGAGTAAAACATTGTCACCGTCACCGCTATTGATGGAAACAGAGTCAAGTCAATGATAGTTGAGTCCTCAATCAATAGTCTACCAAATTTTACTGAGCCACTTTGGTGGTATGCAGTGGAGTGTAGGATGGAGAATGTTACATAAAATTAATGGGAGTGGCTTACTACAAATGACTTTGGTTGGATTAAACTGCTGTCCCTGCAGAACCTGCCCCAACTTTCTGATATCTATCCTAACCTCATGCATGGCAGTGGCATCTCTGGACACATCACCCACCATTGATGTATCTGTAATAGGATGTGACAGGAGGAAGTGTCCCGATTAGTGAGGTGTCCTGATTAGTGAAGTGTCCTGATTAGTGAGATGTCCCCGATTAGTGAGGTGTCCCAATTAGTGAAGTGTCCTGATTAGTGAAGTGTCCTGATTAGTGAAGTGTCCCGATTAGTGTGGTGTCTTGATTAGTGAGGTGTCCTGATTAGTGTGGTACATATCCCTATAATAAGCACACAAAGTATGTTTTGGACACCAAATGGTGCTGTTCTTATGCAGATGTGTATTTTTACTACATCTGTGTTGTTCAATCTATGTATCTGGAACTAGGATAAAATGACATAGGTTAGCTTTGATGCAGTGTCGTGTGTGTGATGTGGTGTACACACCAAATAGGTGGTTTTGTAAGTCTTTGAAATAGGTAGTAGCCGTCACATCATCGGCCTCCATTTTTAATTGAAGCTCGCCACTCATATTTGCAGACACTGTCTGGAGAGTGGTAGAGGAGCTTGGTAGTTAATGACATGGTGTGCTTACCACATAGTTGCTCATTGCTCTCATACGGTCTGTTATGTTCTTGAGTAGCTTCATGGGGGGTAGGTAGATGCTGACCTAGAGAGAGAGGGGGGGGGGAGGGGGGGAGGGAGGGAGGGAGGGAGGGAGGGAGGGAGGGAGGGAGGGAGGGTGGGAGGGAGGGAAGGAGGGAGGGAGGGAGGAAGGGAAGGAGGGAGGGAGGGAGGAGGAGGGATGAGATGGCTGAAGTAACTCACTGTATTCATTCACATCAATGTCGGGCATGTTTGGCTCCTGGTAGTCCTGCCAGAGGCGCTCTGGTACAACGGACACTGGTACCTCGTGTGTCACTGTGCGGTTTGCACCAGTTAATGTTGGCTGAATGATGTAATATTACCCCTACTATATATAGCGCACTAACACATGATGTAATGGTATACAACCTATATATAGCAGTTCACCTGTATAACCTCTACTGTGAGGCAGGCACCTTGTCTTTTAGTTAGTTTTATTTTCACAACCTGAGCATTGAGGCTGGTCTTCAGGGCCCTGGACAACTGCTCCAAGTTCACTTCAAGGTAGATTTCATTGCGATCGTCCTTCCCCTCTATGCGATACTCATCAAATACGTTGCTCTGGAGAACAGTATACTGTCATTGAAGAGTACTGCATATGTGAGACTCTCCATACCTGAGTGAGCTCGCACCAGATGTTGCTACCGCCTGCAGGCCCTCTCTCCATAATCACAAAACACACTCTATCCGGACACAGTCTCAGGACACAGGTCTTCACGTTCCTAGCCAGAGTTGATACGACTCCTGTTGATAGAAGTGGGTAAGATGGCTAAGTGCCCAAATAGAGCACACCATGGTTTTCCCGCCAGGACAGTACGACAACATGCAGGGGTCAAGTTCATCTCTCTTACCGGATAAGTGCGTTATGCACGATATATCCAACAGCTTTGCTCGAAAACGCATATCCAACGACTCAGTGATCTTCCCGCGCAATTAACCACAACAATTAAAACTCTCGACCCCAAAATTGTTTGAGATCGGTTCCGCGAGGTATAATATCTATAGCGCCTATATTTAGATTTAAAATCAGCTATAGTCAATGATAAATCAACTTCTGCTCAATTTGACAGACTTGAATTTCTCACAGTGGCTATCTGTTGTAAAGTAACACTGGTGTGCTTTTTTAGAATGAAAACTTAAATATTCATCCAGTGCCTGTTTATGAAATGATCCAGATCCCATCAATAAGAGACAAGTTGATTGAACGGCTATTGATTTCTGCAGCAAAGCGATGTACCCCGGAGTATTGTATTGGCTAACTTCTGCAAAGGTCTGTTCCCACTTGGAGACAGTAGCTTCTTGGTCTGGGTAGACCGAATGGAACAAGTGTTTTTCAATTGCATCCTGCACAATCTCACTATTGCGAGACTTATATGTAACACTACCATACTGGCCTATGTCCATCCCTAAAAAAACAGTAGAAGTACCAGCAACACTTCTAGCTAATCTCACATAGAATTGCGTATCATTTAGACATTTCAGTAGTGTTTGGTTATAAACCGATTCTCTTGCATACATTGACACCCATTCCATTCTCAGTAAGACTGCAACATAGTTTTTTCCAAGGTATCGAGAAATGTATTCATCGGCATCTTTCTTTATCCATTTTGAAGGGGCTAGAGGTAGTGAGCGTGCTAAAGCCATTGGGAAGTGCGCTTCATCCATGTCCAGAACATCCCCTATTGTATTCTGGCTCCATTGTTGAAAGATGACAGTCACTTTGGTGGGTGAAAATTCCCCCAGGACCTTCTGGTTGAATTCTGGAATGGATAGACGATGGCCTACTTTGGCTGATATACATACCTTTTTCACGATTTGAAATCCCAACGAAATGATTAATTTTGAATCAGCTTCTTGTTGGTCGTGATTACACTTACCTGCATATCCTTTAAGATACACTAATATTAGATTCTTTGGTGCAGCATGTACAAAGCATTCCCATGTCACAGTTGGTGCATTACCTTTCTTACTGGAATACTCATTCCAGTGATCCATATTGTAGAGTTTACTCATTGGTAAGTCGGTCGGTTCAATTGGCCTTGATGGAAATCCTAGTTTTGTGTTGATGAGGAATGGTTCAACAACTGCCATTTTGAGATTCGAGGCCCAGCACTGGAGGCCAAACAGGTTGCCACAGGCCCAAGTTTGCTGGTCCCAAAACGAGAGGGAGAGTGCAAATCCTCGTCTAATACATGAGGTGTGATTCTCATGGTCATTACAAGTGGCTACGATAGATGTACATGGAGATGATTGAAGAGTGGAATTTGCGGAGTTTGTTGGATTGGATATTGCCTCCGGCTCTGAATCCAGCTGTTTGCCATTGACAGGGATGTTATATTCCTGTGGCTGATTGAACATTGATTCTTGCTTGAGTGAGTTCCTCTGAGAATCATTACTTTCTTCCAGTGGAACTGATAATAGACGATGTTTATTAATTAGCAAATCTGCTGCTGCTATCTCATCATGGATTACGGAATTGACCCGGACATTATCTGCTCCGACATCTTGTTGTGTGTTCTTGGTGTGTTGGTAGAAGAAAAGAACAACGGCCAACAAAAGGAGAGTCACTAGAACCAGTCTGTTCCAAGTGCGTCTGGCCATAAAAATCCAAGGGCTAAAATTTTGATAAAGCGGAAAAAATACGAATAGGCTTCCAAAATTTGCTGCTGGTCTTTTTAGCGGGTCATGACCTTGAATCGGACACAAATAGCCTGATCGCAGCAGTCGTCTGTTGAGGTATCTCGAGAGAGAGAGGCATGTACTTCCCTTGCGGTTGGCCGAGGGTGCTCCATTCGGGAGGAGGAGAAAACGGCGGAAACCCAGTGAAAATTTTCAAACACCGCACTAAAGACCTTCTAGTGGAGATAAGGGAGAGGTCTGTCTCCATCTGGCACGCTAGGGTATGGTAAGGCTAATGCAGTCAAAGCAGTATTACTATGGTTTCGTTTTGTATGAATAAGCGCTTTCTTTGGCGCTTAACATTAACGTTTTGCGGTTTGCTTGTCCGCGTACGCGTGGGCGTGACATTTAATGGATTGAGAATAAGCGAGCACATGTATTTAGCGTGACACCCCTTTTACTGCGAAGGACCGTCACAGCCTAGGCAGGGATGAATTTGACACCAGGAAGGTAAGTAGACTTACGAGTATAGCTGCTTAAGAATATTGTACATCAGTTTATGTATTTGGACATCAATTCTTGTCATAGTTTATGGGACAAAGTTTAGTTTGCAAAGACAAAACCATATCTCTCTTGTCTTCAACACAGTGAGGAACCTGCGGAGGTTCAAGGAGAAATAGTGATAGATAAGTCAGACAACAATGCTCTTGGCATTGGCTCATATGGTGCTGTGTACCGTGCCAAGATTGGGCAGCTTCCGTGTGCTGCTAAAATCCTCCATCCAACCCTCTTCCAGATTGGTGACCCGTCCAGCGATAGAATACGTTTGCTCTTCGAACAAGAGTGCCAAGTTCTACGTCGTATCCGTCACCCTCACGTCATCCAGTACATCAAGTCATTTCATGACCCTGATTCGCACCTGCCTGTGTTACTGATGGAGCTAATGGATGAAAGCCTCACGCACTATCTCGAGTGCAGACATAAAGCAGTTCCTCATCACATACAGCTCAATATATCACATGACGTAGCCCTAGCCCTGGAATTCCTACATGGGATTGGTGTAATACACAGAGACCTTTCAAGCAACAATGTCCTCCTGATTGCAGGAAAACGGGCAAAAGTCACTGACTTTGGGATGGCCAAGCTCTGGGAGGGGCACACACGGATGACCCCAGCCACCTTTTGCCCAGGGACAATGGTCTACATGCCACCAGAGGCCCTCAAAGTGCATCCTGTGTATTCAGAAAAACTGGATTGCTTTTCGGCGGGTGTCGTTTTCTTACAGATCCTGACGCGTCTGTTCCCAGACCCCGGTGATCGGGTCGTTCAAGTTGATGATCGAATGGAGATGAGAGTGCCAGAGTTGGAGCGCCGGCAAGCTCATATTAGCCTCGTTAGGCCTGATCATCCTCTTCTATTGATGGCACTGGACTGTATGCATGACCAAGCATCTATGCGTCCATCTGCACAGGAGATTTGCATCAGAATTGATGCACTGAAGGGCACCTCTTGGCACGATTACGTTGTGGAGCAAGAACAGTTGGAATCGGAGAGAGCGAGAGGGAGGAGGCAATCAGGAGGGGATATTGAACGTGATGAAGAGGAGCAACGGAGTAATGAACACAATCCCGTTGAAAATGCTATATCGATCGAACAGCTGGAAGCCTCACAGGCAGAGTTAAGAGAAAAGATAAGTACTATGAATGACATGCAGCACAAAATCGAAGAAATTGAAGAAATTAGGTCTAAACAGCAAAATGAAATCAAGAATCTTACCGAGTCTCTTCTGAGAAAACAAGAGGACATCTATAACTTGCGACAGGACCTTGAGGCCGCACAGGAGCTCATAAGGAAACAAGATTCACAAATTGCAGAGTTACAGACTTCCCCGCAGGATCCTCACGGAAACGGACTCCCTCTTACACTTTTGTCCCCACATCAAAATCGATCTTCGTCAGAACAACTTTCCTTCAGACCGGCATCACCATCCACACCTGATTTGTTAAACCTGAAGTGGCGTCTCCATGGACAGGCCAGAAAAATTTCCGGTGATTCTTCTGCAGTTTGTGACTCAAATGCGTATTTTGCAGATGGCAGCTTAGTCCTCATGTTCAACAGTGTAACTGACGAGTGGACCACACTCCCTCCGTGCCCTAAACACTCCTTTGCAATTGCAGTGGTTGGACATTTACCTACTGCCGTGGGAGGGTTTAAAGTTGGAGAAGGTAATGTCAAAACACTCCTGAGTCTCAGAGGAGAAGGGCACAGTCGTAAGTGGGTGGAAGAGTATCCTCCAATGAGCTATCAACGCAAGTGCCCAGCTGCTGCATCCACAGGTCATCTGCTGGTGGTAGCTGGTGGGTGTGGGTCAGACGACATCAACAGAAGTGTGGAAGTTCTGGACACGTATACAATGTCCTGGACACTTGTAGCAACTCCTCTCCCGCTTGGCCTCTGGCGAGCCACGGCGGTTGTTTGTGGTGACCGCCTGTACCTCGGTGGGGGGTGTAAGGACAGCAAACCTAACGGATGTCTAAATGTCCACTACTGCTCTCTATCTGACCTCCAATCTGGCCCAGTTACTCTCCCAGTCCATAAGAGACTCGCGAGCAGGCTAAGTACCAAAGCTCGCAGCATGTGGCACCCAATTGCCAAACTGCCCATGTTGCAATCAACGATCGTTCCATTTCTTGGCTATCTCCTAGCCATTGGTGGAGAGAGTCCAACTCAAAACACTCCCGTCTCTGACGTGTATGTCTACTCGCCTTCTTCAAATTCATGGCGTCCGAATGGGAACTTGGTCCAGCCGAGGAGTAAATGCTTCGCTGTTCCTCTGCCCAACAATCGCCTCATGGCCCTCGGTGGCTCCATCGAACCTTACACCATCACAGATACCATTGAGATTGCTAGTGTGGTATAACCCACACCTCATGTTGTCCATCTCTCCCTCAATTGTTCATTCCTTGTAGTGTTTGCTCATTTTGGTCATCACCAAATTTTATACTACATGTACATATATGTATACAGTTCATGATATGTGAGGAAAGAACTGCAATCAGTAATACAATATGGTTGATAGAAGTGATGCAAAGGACAGTGGTAATACCCTAGGTGGGTTGTGATTGGAATGTACCAGCAGTGTAAGACTGGTAGGGGAAGTGGTACGTGTAAACAGTGCCTTGGGGGTGGAATGTATCTGGAACAAGTTGTTTCCAGGAAGGCGATTTCCCTTCTGAAATGGTTTGCCCCCTGATCAACACCCTATTAACTCCTACCACACCCCTTCTATGTCCTGATTAGAGGGGTGTCCTGATTACTCCACACTATCCCTATTCTCCCCTCCTCACACCGCACCTCCTCACATATGCACCCAGCTCTGCATATTGCTGGCATCCTATACACGAGGAACAGAGTCACTGGACAAGTGTGGACCCAACATCAATGCTGTTATCAAGGCAGACGGAAGCATTGTGGCCCTTGCTGTAAGTGCACTACATGAGAAAAACCATATCTGGTGGGGCCAGACAAGCTAAGCGATCCCTGGACAGCGCTGTTTCGAGCTTATTAGCTCTCATCAGCAGGGAATACGCGTAACTTGTCTAGCACACCACCAGTTTATATACACAACATGTATATGTCTTGTTTGTCTGGGTTGTTATCTTTATGGCTAGTGTACAATACACATGTATTTCTATGTACAAAAGATTGCAAGATGCTTGTCAAGGTTCAGTAGTAGATGGGTGGTGGGACTGAGGGACTGTCTGAGTAGAGAACACTTCTGCGTTTACATAAGTACACTGAAGTGTCTGACCAACTACTTCAGATGCCACCACCCATCTTCTACTGAACCTGGACAAGCCTCTTACAATCCTCTGTACGCTCGACATCGAGGTAACGTTTCACACCACTGACAAGTACAAGTCAAGTAAGAAATGGTGAATGTTATTATAAGTGGCTCCTGTTCACATATGAGAGTTTCCTCCACTAAATATACATGGAAGTACATGTGCATAGCACACTAGATATATAAGGAGTAGGGAAAGACTGACATGTGTATCAGAGTCAACATCTAATCAGTGTATCTAGTGTGTGTGTGTGTGTGTGTGTGTGTGTCTGTCTGTCTGTCTGTCTGTCTGTCTGTCTGTCTGTCTGTGTGTGTGTGTGTGTGTGTGTGTGTCTAGTGATAGGAGGTGCTCTGTATGTTTCTCTGTAGACTGCTAATGGTAGTGTGCAGTTTCTGAAGGTGACGTATGAAAGGCCCTCGCAGGCTGGAGAAGATCACTTCATCGTCAGAGAACATGGAATGTATGAAGAGAGAAGGAGGGAGGGAGGGGGAGGGGGGGGAAGGAGGGAGGGAGGGAGGGAGGGAGGGGGAGAGGGGGGGAAGGAGGGAGGGAGGAGGGAGGAGTGTGTGCGGTGTGTATAGTCTTTTGGCCAATTCCAATATGGCTTCAACATCTGTTCAGATAATACAGCATATTTCAGCACCTTTGCAACATGAGGCTGTAAACCACACACTGTGTCATTAGTACATAGATGGCTTCAACGTACTTGAGTGTGTGTAACTATAGTCTGTGTTAGATAGCCATCTATGTACTAATGACACTTAGAAACAGTGTGTGGTTTACAGGCTCCTGTTGCAAAGGTGCTGTAGAAGCCTGGCTCAACTTGACTGCCTTATGGTTACTTGAGGATTGGACTAGGGCTAGGGCTAAGTATGGGTCGAACTATTTTAGACTACAGCAGAGAAACTGATTGGACAATGACCATTCAAACTGCTAGCAACAAGCGTGCCAATAGATCCCAGTACTAGGGGCCAGTGGCCAACTATAGATCCAGCTAACCAGGTGACTATGAGATCCCTCATTTCTTGCAACCTGAAGTTACTGTAGTCTAACTTATGGTTTACTACGGCAAGGATTAGAGCACCATTTGTTAAGGCAACTAGAGCAAAATTAGGGGTCTTTCTTCGTGTAACCGGGTATTGGGATTACATCATTCCGAAATACAAGCGCGCACCCGGATGGATTGCTTGCTAGTGGCCCAGATGGATGGATCAGCGGCTATTGTGATTTCTCTAGGTTAGGGCTAGGGCTAGGGCTAGGGCTAGGGCTATGCGTAGGGCGAGGCACGCTTATATTGAATGATGTCATGCCAATACCATGCCTACTGGTTACATGAAGAAGCTACCAAAATTAGACCCATGGCAATAGGCCAAGAAATTAATTCTACTAATTATTAATACATTGACAATTTCTGTCTTTGACAGCCTCCAGTCACTGAGGTCAGGGTACGAGATGAGTGAGGAGGGGGAGGAGGTGGAGAGGATTTCTGTTAAATATGTTAGTCAAGCAGCTGTAGTGGGTGGAGTCACTGGGTGAGTGGAAAATAAGTGTACATTTTTGTGCACACAAAAAGCTATATGTAAAAGTGTGCTGGAATGATAATGAATGTACATACGAAAGGCTACAGGAGTCACGTTGCTTGGCAAGTACTAGCTAATTAGCTTAACCTGCCAGTTTGTAGGAAGATTACTGTCTGTCTATCACACAGCATGTTCAGTGTTGGCGGTCAGTTGGTGGTTGCCACGGGATATGGAGTGTTGCACCGCATGACCTGGGAAGGCAAGCTGATTGGTCCGTTGAGCATCCATCTTAATAGACTAGTCTTCGCTAATGACATCCTTTCAGCTGTAAAAGGTTAGTTGGCTTCTTGGCTTGAAGTGTTGGTATTTTATGCATCCCTCTCTCTCTCCCTCTCCCCCTCCCTCCCTCCCCCCCTCCCTCCCCTCCCTCCCTCCCTCCCTCCCTCCCTCCCTCCCTCCCTCCCTCCCTCCCTCCCTCCTCCCTCCCCCTCCTCCCTCCCTCCCTCCCTCCCTCCCTCCCTCCCTCCCTCCCTCCCCCTCCCTCCCTCCCCTCAGACACTGAGACCTGTGTGACTGTAGTTGACATCTGCTACAGTTCAGAGTTACATGGCATGTCTATCGTCGTTGCCAACGGCAGTGGAGCATTCCTAACCTCCTCATCAGCTAGATTTGAACCTAACGTACATGCTAATTCACACTCACCACTAATATGCATTACACTGTTTCTTAATCCTATGATGTCACTCTCTCTGTGCCTCCATTACCAGCTGCTTCAGGCCACGTGGCTGAAGGACCTCACCGAAGCTGTCACTACCACCATCAACACGAGATACAAACTCCTCACATTTGGGAAGAAAAAGTACGTCAATAAACTCCATGTTGCCCAGTCACAAGTTGATTACATCATACTTACCACCACCAGTGGTGCCGTGGCTATATTCAGCTGTGATGAGACCACTGGAGAATGGAACCACTCACACACATTGCAATTCACAAAGGAGCAGTTCCCAGGTTTGTGAACCTACCAAATGTCATCTTTATGAAATAACCTCCCTTCACTTTAATTGCCGAGTGGAGCGAGCCCTCCTAGTGGTCTGAACGGGCGATTTTACTATTTATACATGTATATTTGTGACCAGAGGAGGCTGGAACTTGCCAAGTGAGGTCACTAAGTGGACTTTTATCAAACTTCTCTTACAGACCACGCTTACCTTTTATCCTTCGTATGCAGCAACTGATATGTTTGTTGGGGTATCTGTCTTTTTCTGTTTCAACTAAATACGCTTGTGAAGGCAGAGATATGAACTCGCAGGTCTGTAATTGCATTCCGTGCATGTGATATGCCACGTGCAGGGTTTAATCCAAGGGGGGGCGCAGGGGGGCTAATGCCCCCCCCCCAAGGATTTCAGCTGCCCCCCAAGCATATGACACCATCAACAATCAGTCTCCTGCCCTGCCAAATGTGCCCCCCAAGTTTCTACAATTATTAATTTTGCCCCCTCACGCTTAAACGCTGACGTGAGCACTGCAATAGAGCACAAGTTCATATCTATACTTCTGAGTGTATTTAGGAAAAGTCGGATGCCTCAACAAACATATTAGCTGCTGCATACAAAGAATATAAGGTAAGCGTGGCCTGTAAGAAAAGTCCAACTAGTGACCTTCATTGGCAAAGGTTAGCCTCCTCTGATCAGTGACGGGCACTGTACATAACGTAATGTTATACGTGCTTCTAATTTTACGTGCGCACTCTTCCGCTCACCAACAATGTGTACCATTCCACTGGTATGTGTGTAATTGATTGAACAGTTAGCCTCAGTGAGTCCAAGGAATATGGCACATGCACTCAAGGAGGTATGTCCAGGAATGCCACGGACTGTCCCGGGATGTCCCAGGATATCATATGCATACAGTATTATACACATCATCTTCCGCGTAGTCTTCGTCGCGAGCCCAGCCTCATTCAAGGCTGTCATTTTGAAGCAAATGAGCTGCCTCAGGCAGGATTTATACCCACAATAGTTTTAAAGTGTTGACAATCATGTATGAACACATACATGTACTTGACTTTAATCATCCACGAGATGCTTAGAAATAAAGGCAAGGCAACACAACACAACAGAAAGACAAAGCAACACAACACAACTCGCCCCTAGCTGCCTCAGGTGGGACTCGAACCCACAACCATATGCTTTCTAGGCAACGCTCTTACCAACTGAGCTACTGAGGCAGCTACATGAACAATCATGTGGGTAGAGCACTACTTAGAAGAAAGAAAGAAAGAAGTAGTAAAGGAACAGAGTACGTGATGCAACTAGAAGGATGTAACTCTAGACTTCCAACCAATATTCACGTACCGAGCGTGTGAGTGTGGGTAGAGTAGACTCCACTTATGGTTGTCATGATGTGTAGTTCACATGGTGTCTCTGTCCTGTGTTTCTATGGTAACAGAGACGGGTGTTCAGCTGGGTTCCGTGCAGTGTATGGAATGGAGCCACGGGGATCAGATGGTGCTGGCTGTGTCGTGGCAAAACGGAGGACTCTCCTTGTGGAGTGTGTTTGGGGCTCTGTTGCTCTGTTCCCTAGGAGACCAGCCTGGGTGGGTGTGGCTAATGATGTCATTGTGGTCACATGACCCATATTTTCTGACTCAGTAACAACACCCTCTGACAGACACACAGAGTACAAGTGTTTGTTTCAAGTGGTGCAGTAGTAATGTACATTTCTCCCTTATAGGACCCCATCTCCATTAAACCCACACTGCACTATACTGGAGAGTATGGTGAGTATTATTCCTCATTGGTTTCCATGTCCCCATTGCCTGCCCGCCCCCTCCAGACGTGGTCCCCCGATAGGTACCATCTATGGATGTTGCCCGTGGATGCCCGGGCTAAGATGGCGACCGATACGACGTCACGTGGACAGACCACACCCCTCTATAGAAGTGGGGTCAAGGGTCCTAATGGCAATAGGGAGCAGGTGCTAGTAATGCGTTTTCTTAAAAATTCCATCGTCACTAATCCCATTATTGTGAGTCATACCCACTCACCATCACCATGGAGAAGAGAAGGGGCACATGTAGTGTTGGGGTCTCTCTCTCTATCTCTCTCTCTCTCTCTCTCTCTCTCTCTCAGCCCAACCACAGCCAGCTCCTACTACAAGGGTGCGACCGTCTCTACCTCAACTCCACAACTTCAGGGTCTCTCTCTCAATCCTCTTCCTCCACCTCTCACCTAGCCAGTGGGTCTGGTAGCCACCTATCCTCTCCACAGTGGAAGATCATGCTTCTTCCTCCCTCCTACCTAGTGTTGAATTGGCCAGTTAGAGTGAGTCTTCTCTCTCTCTCTTGTCCTCCCTCCCTCCCTCCCTCCCTCCCTCCCTACCCTCCCTCCTCCCTCCCTCCCTCCCTCCCCCTTCCTCTCTAACTCTCTTCCTCCCTCTCTCTTACCCTCTCCCTCCCTCTTTTCCTCAGTATGCAGCTGTTGATCTAGCAGGCTGCAATGTGGCGGTCGCAGGTAGAGCAGGGTTTGCCCTCTACTCCGGTCTCCACAAGAAATGGAAACTCTTCGGAAATGAGATTCAGGTAATCTGAAATGAGGACATCTCTCTAATAGGGACACATCTTCAGGTTCCAACTCCATTGAAGCCTGTACATACCACCCTCTGAAATGAGGACACCTCTCTAATAGGGACACATCTTCAGGTCCCAACTCCATTGAAGCCTGTACATACCACCCTCTGAAATGAGGACACCTCTCTAATAGGGACACATCTTCAGGTCCCAACTCCATTGAAGCCTGTACATACCACCCTCTGAAATGAGGACACCTCTCTAATAGGGACACATCTTCAGGTCCCAACTCCATTGAAGCCTGTACATACCACCCTCTGAAATGAGGACACCTTTCTAATAGGGACACATCTTCAGGTCCCAACTCCATTGAAGCCTGTACATACCACCCTCTGAAATGAGGACACCTCTCTAATAGGGACACATCTTCAGGTCCCAACTCCATTGAAGCCTGTACATACCACCCTCTGAAATGAGGACACCTCTCTAATAGGGACACATCTTCAGGTCCCAACTCCATTGAAGCCTGTACATACCACCCTCTGAAATGAGGACACCTCTCTAATAGGGACGCATCTTCAGGTCCCAACTCCATTGAAGCCTGTACATACCACCCTCTGAAATGAGAACACCTCTCTAATAGGGACACATCTTCAGGTCCCACCTCCATTGAAGCCTGTACATACCACCCTCTGAAATGAGAACACCTCTCTAATAGGGACACATTTTTAACTCATCTGTTTCTCAGGAACAAGCGATGATATGTCGTGGTGGGTTGCTATGGTATCACGACATCGTGGTATTTCCATGCCGGGTACAGGAGAAGTACGAGGAGGTAGATGTGATATTCGTCAAAGTAGAACAGTGTTGTTAGTTTTTGACCTGGGCTTCAGGTTCGATTTTACTGGCTCCATTCCAACCTGGACAATTCCCAGCTGCTCCATACCATTAAGGTGATGTCACCAGTGGTCAAGGTGAACGTGTACGGAAACTATCTGATAGTTGCCCTGAGAGACGGCCACATCACCATCTACCACCTCACCAGAGCCCTTCTGCCTACAGGAGGTTGGGAAGAAGTAGTAGCAGAGTTTCTTTTGGTGGGGGGGGGGGGGGCAAGAGGGGCCCTTAAAAAAGATTTGCCCCCCTTAAGTCAAACAGACCTTCCTCATATACAGCCACACGTGTTTTCATGTTGCCCCCCCCCCCCCCCCCCCCCCCCGTCAAGTTTTCTGAAATAAACCCTGACTAGTGGGTCACATGACCTCATCACTTCCCTCTCTCTCTCTTCCTTCAGGAGTGTCCCTCTCAGTCAACCCAGTTCACGAACTGTCTACCTCCAAGTCTCTCTCCCACCCCTGGGCCAACACCCTCATCTCTATAGTTCCATCCAACATTAGGACTGAGCCAGGTATGGGGATATCTGAACATCAGTTGATAGAGAGAATGAGAGGAACAGTCCGTCTCTTCGGGACACACATACACTGTAGCAATCAGGGTTTCAATTAGGGGGGTAGGGGGCATTTGCCTCCCTTGGATCGTAAGTGCCCCCCCTTGGGATTTGAAAATATACACGCCCCCCCCCCTAAAAATGTCTGGATGAAACACTGGCATGACCGCAATGCATGCGATGTAGCACCACACCACTTTCCTCCCCTCCCTCCTCCCTCCCTCCCCCTCCTTCATCCAATGTCCACAGGTAGTGATCGCTGTAAACCCATCGACTCCATCTTCCTCAACATTGCTGGAAGATTGCTCATGATGCAACAAGACCCTGTGAACCCTTACTTGGAGGAAGAGGAGGAGGTGTGTGTGTGTGTGTGTGTGTGTGTGTATGTGTGTGTGTGTGTGTGTGTGTGTGTGTGTGTGTGTGTGTGTGTGTATGCGTGCGTCCATGCGTGCGCGTGCGTGCGTGTGTGAATGCAGCGTCCACCTCTGATGCTCCTCCCCCAACCACACCCCCAGTCGTGGTCCTTCAACCACCCCGTATGTCTGGTCCAAGGTATTGAGATGATATGGACTCCCCCAGCCAGAGAGAGACCGGGAACCCAGGACCACTTAATGGAGTCCCTCTGGCTAGCTTGTGGCTCATCTGGGATTAAGGTTTGAGGCCAGGGGACCAGGTATGTCCCTCAGACTACATACCACCTCTTGTAGGTGTGGCTTCCACTGTACCCCGCGATGAGGGTCACCCGACCTTCTTGTCCAAGAGGATTATGCTCACACTTGGAATTATGGTCTACCCTCAAGGTATATAGCGGGATAGTAGGCATGTTCCCTCCCTCCCTCCCTCTCGTCCCCCTCCTATTACTCAAACTCTCCTCCCCCTCCCCTCCCCCACCCCCTCCCCTTCCTCCCTCTCCTCCTCCCTCCCTCTCCCTCCCCCAGCTGTATTCTTCCAAGATGCCATTCTATTTGGCCTGTCACATGAAACGACCTTCACTGAATCATCAATCTCCACCACACACTCCTTCCCATTTGCCACTGTGGAAAGAACTGTAAGCAATACATATCCTCTAGTCCATTTTCTCATGTGATATTCCCACACAGACTCATATCTACCTTCACTTGATTCTAAGACAGTTATTGAGAAGGAAGTAAGTGGTTTGTAAAAGTAGTGTGCTAGCTAAAGAGTCTCTCTCCTCTCCCTCTCTCCTCTCCCTCCCTCTTCCTCTCCCTCTCCTCTCCCTCTCCCTCTCCCTCTCCCTTCCTCTCCTCTCTCTCTCCCTCTCTCTCTCCCCTCTCCCTCTTCCTCTCCCTCTCCCTCTCCCTCTCTCTCTCTCCTCCTCCTCTCCCTCTTCCTTCCCTCTCCTCTCCCTCTCCCTCTCCCTCTCCCTCTTCCCTCCCTCTCCCTCTCCCTCTCCCTCTCCCTCCCCCTCCCCCTCCCCCTCCCCCCTCCCTCTCCCTCCCCCTCCCCTCCCCCTCCCTCTCCCTCTCCCTCTCCCTCTCCCTCTCTCAGCCTGGGTAGCCATGCCCTACAAATAGCACACAGTTGTTCTCATCTTCCTTATTTTGCTCATGTGCTGGAGCTCATGCTTCATGAAGTGCTTGAGGAAGAGGCCCCAGGGTCCATGCCTGTTCCAGGTCCACACATCATTAATTAACCCTTTAGTCTTTACTGACAAAAACTATGTATGTATAAATACACACACACACACACACACACACACCTCGTCCCCTCCCCCCTCACTCCCCCCACACACACTCACAGATGCCCTCCTGCCACGTGTGGTGGAGTTCATTAAGCAGTTCCCTCAATTTCTGGAGACCGTGGGGTCATGTGCTCGTAAAACGGAAGTGGCCCTTTGGCAGTATCTGTTTGCAGCTGTTGGTAACCCTAGAGACCTGTTTGAGGTGTGAAGATGTCAGCTGTTTGTAACAATGAGCTTGACCCTGTGTGTGTGTGTGTGTGTGTGTGTGTGTGTGTGTGTGTGTGTGTGTGTGTGTGTGTGTGTGTGTGTGTGTGTGTGTGTGTGTGTGTGTGTGTGTGTCCAGCTGTGTATATCAGACGGCTGCCTCAAGACAGCTGCTTGCTACCTCATCATCATTCAGAACTTGGAACCGGTCACAGTCAGCAGACAGGTACACTTACACAGCTACCACTAACTCACTTATAATGGCTGATTCCTCTGTTGCAATGGTCTGTAGCTTGCTACTAGGTTACTAGATGCAGCACTGGATAGTAACCAATGGGAGGTAAGTGGATATGAAGTCACTGTTCTTGTTGAAATTTCCATTGGTCTCTATTCTCCAGCTATGTAAGGATCTTGTTCGATTTCTGAGAGCCATCGGTGAGACTCACTGTACATGTACCTCAATTTAGCCCCTTCATCTTCTGGGTGTGTCTTTGAGGGGTTAAAGGTCGTATCCCTCTCGTGGGAGGGTGAAGACCTGGTTTACCAATCATGTGACTGTGTGTGTGGAGGTAATGGGGTGTGGTCACTATTGTACTCCCCAGGTCCCGGGGATGTCCTGGAGTCGGCATCACGTGATACAACTACTCCCATCTCGGCACATTTTCCCAAGACTCCTCATGCCCCGCCCACTCCACCCTCTGTGGGGACAACCCCCTCGTTACCGGTTCCCGATTTGGATCGGTCAGCGATATCAGTGGCCCAGGACCACATCACCTCGGGGAGTACCTCCAGTACAGTCAACCTCAGTGGGGACTACAAGGATGCATCTGGAAAGGTGATACGAAGGTATGATGTAACCTTAATACTCTTAGGACAGAAGGAAGTGTCCTGATTAGTGAGATGTCCTGATTAGTGAGGTGTCCTGATTAATGAGATGTCCTGATTAGTGAAGTGTCTTGGTAAGGAGGTGTCCTGATTAGTGAGATGTCCTCATTAGTGAGGTGAATTATTTGGAACTGAAAAATATTCACGTTTTGAGAATCCTGACTATTTCTGTTTGTTGTTGTTGTTGTTTACAGACCACAGTTTGTTCTTGATGTCGACACAAAGGAGGAATATTTCATCGAGCTCATTCTCAGCCGACATGCCAGGAAGCTCCTAATGGCCACCTGTCTCCGGGATCTGGGGAAGTTCGCTGCACACCTGGACTTCAACCTGGAGAAATGGCTGACGAGAGAGAGGTGTGGTCTATGTGTTAGGACACGCTGAATGGGAACATGTCAACTTACAGCGTGGTTTGATGTCTTAAATACTAACTCCTGAAATCAGGACACTTCACTAATCAGTACACCTCACTAATCAGGACACTTCACTAATCAGTACACCTCACTAATCAGGGCACTTCACTAATCAGGACACCTCACTAATCAGGACACTTCACTAATCAGGACACTTCACCAATCAGGACACCTCACTAATCGGTACACTTCACTAATCAGCTTCAGTGTTTCACTTACCCCCTCAGGCTAAGGGCAGCTCGCATTGATGACTTGGTGTCTACAGTTAGGCAGCTTCATAAGGAGTTCCAGTGGCCCCTCCCACACCACACCCACCTGGGATCAGGTATATAACATCATTATTAAAGGGGCACATTAATCAAGACATCTCCATCCCTAGATCCTAAACCGACACCCACGTCCCTCCCTTCCAACGACTACCCCTCCCGGATGACCGACGATACTCTCTCCCCCTCTAGCAATGACGATTCTCTCACTAAATACACCCTCAGCCCTGACAGCGACACAGCCAGTGTGTCTTCCTCCCTGAAACGTCCTCACAGGCCCCCAGACCTCGACCTCACCTCCCTCAACCTAACTCCCATTCAACATCAAGACATAACCATTGTTAGTTCATCGGGACAGTCACCTCCATCGGAGCCAAAAGGTCAGCCGTTGACAGGGAAGGTGGGGCAACCGAGGCCTCCACCTGGGAGAGACGGAACGAGTGACAAGAAGAGAGACACTAGTGTGCTGTCTCAGTCGGAGGTTGATCCCACTCGAAGTTCGACTCCTACCACCACTAAACTGTCCGGTAGCGTGTCTGAACGTGTCTCCCTTGCACCCATAACACAGAGACACTGTAAGTGCCTCATCAAAATTGCAGTTGGAATTAACTCTTGTTGCTCCAACTACCATCACAGTTACTGTGTGTTAACCCCTTAAGTCAGGTTAACTCTGTTCCCATGTGCCATTAGTCTCGTGCCAAGACCACACCTCAAAGGGAAAGGGTCTGGTCGCTTTCACCACATTTCTTGGGACTCATTAAAATTGATTACTTTAAAGATGTGAAATTTCGTTCCTAATTTTATGTACAGTCCCAAGAAATATGGTGAAAGTAACCAGACCCTTTCCCTTAAGGGTGTGGTCTGGCACGAGACTGTGTCATTCACCAGTTAGACTGCCTCACTACATGTGTGTGTACTATTTGCCAACAATTTCCAGCTGCTGGTGAGTTGCCAGGGGATACCAGTTCCCTAGGTGACATAATGGAGGAGAGCGATTGGGAGATGGACTCTGACCTTGCCATTCTCAACAGTCCGATGGGGACCACACCCACAAAGGGATCAGCACAGGCCGAACGAGAGATCAGGTAACATTCATCTGTTGAATATTCCTAATTTTCCGTTGTATATGTATAAATATGTAGGTACTTTGTTGATATCACACTAAAGGCTCAAGTGTTGAGTGGACATTAGCCCTGGCAACACTCTTGCTTGATGGAGGAATCATAACTCGAGTGGTTGACTGTTTGCAGGGAGGGAGGGAGTTGCATGGAGACTCTGTGGGGAGAGTGTTGCAGGGATTGGAGAGCATGAGCAGCTGGGCAACTTCAGAATGGTAGGATTTTGTAGACTTCAAACCTAATATTGAACATAGAAAATCTTTTTTCAACTCAAAACTTTGTTTTGATACACCTTTCATTTCCTTAGCCCGGGTATCTCCCGTTTTTGGAGTCAATACAGTCACAGCAGGAGCAGCTGCGTCTCTTCTCTCCCTCTCCCACGGCCAAGTCTACACCAGCCACTGCACTGCCGGACACCGAGGACCTCGACTTACCGGTGTTTGGATCGATGGAGTCAGGAGATGGAGTAGAGAAGAGACAGGAGAGGAGGTGTGGCCAATGAAGAAGGAGCAAGGCTCCTGTGTTATTTCATAAATTTCGGCATTAGGACTCACACACTCTTTCATGCAATTGGGAAAATTATGCTGCCTATAGAAATATTTCTCCGCTTCATCTAAGTTTTGCGCACATGCGTACATTTTTTAAAGGCTATATTCCGTTTATCATGAAATTACTGAACGCAGTACCGCCCACGCTTACAAGCACTTGACACGCCTTCGAGCGGCTAACAGTTGGCTACCCGTAAGACCTGTGTGTATATAGTGTGGAGCGTGTGCTTGCTGTGTACAGTGGTGTCATATACAACCTCTTTCTAGTGCTGCAGGGAGAGAAGGAGGCGCACTGTGGGAGAGGATAGCGGAGAGTGTTGCCATAACGCTAAGAGGGGTGGGGCTAGGAACAACGGTACGTATGCCCGCTTTTGTAAACACTCACTTTTAGTTTCACAGAGCTGCTATACCCAGTGTAAACCTAGCTTTTATTCTGCATACAGGCGACAACAGTCTAACGCTGCGAGAAAGAAGCCGCGCAAGAAGGCACCGATAGCCCCGGGGGCTCAGGTTCAACTTAGAAACACGACGAAGGAAGCTGAGAGCAGTAATGGAGGCGCAAAAAAGCTGCGTTACTCTCACCTGTTGGACGAGATGGTCGGCTGTGGGGATATGGTGCTCCTGGAGCCGCTCACAGAGGAAAAATCTGTTGGATAATCTGAAGACAAGATATGACAGTGGAGAAATATACGTGAGTTGGGGGGAGTGGCTATTGCAAAGGAGTGAATTTTAAATTCTTTGACTAATGCTCTCTCTCCTCTCTCTCTCTCTCTCTCTTACTTCTCCCCTTTTTCCCTTCTGCTCCTCCTCCTTCCATCCCACTCCTCTCCTCCTTCCTCCCCCTCTCCCTCCCCCCACCCCCTTCTCCAGACCTACATTGGACCAGTGTTGTGTCCGTGAACCCTTACCGACAGCCTCTCCATCTACACACATGACTACATTGAAGAATACACCAGTAGGAACATGTACGAACTTCCACCACACATGTAAGTCATGTGACATGCTCATAAAATCATGTGATAAATCATGTGACTTGCAGCTTTGCAGTGTCCGACTGTGCCTATCAGTCCATGAGGGAACCGTCACCTGGACCAATGCATCATCATCTCTGGCGAGTCTGGAGCAGGAAAAACAGGTTTGACCAGTTCTCCACCACTAGTGGTGACCACAATTGGCAAGTAATCCTCCAAACAGTCATTCCTTTAATCAAAAAGGCAATTGGGAATGATTAAGGTCTTATCAATAAGCATTCTTGAGGTACCTCGGTAATGTGTCGGTATAAGTCAATGGAATTGTAGACTGTAATGGAGCTGGAAATTGGCAGTTTTCCAGCAAGTGGGAGTTTGTGTTCTTTTGATATATATAATGGAGTGGCATTGTAAGGCATAGCAGCTGCCCTTTGGGGGCTAAGTGAATGCGGTTGAAAGCTGCATGATCTCACTCCACCCAATACACCTCCACTCTCTCTCCTTCTCTTTCTTTCTTATCATGTCCCCCCCCCCCCCCCCCCCCCCTCTCTCTCTCTCTCTCTCTCTCTCTCTCTCTCTCTCTCTCTCTCTCTCTCTCTCTCTCTCTCTCTCTCTCTCTCTCTCTCTCTCTTCGATATCTCTCTCTCTCTCTCTCTCTCTCTCTCTCTCTCTCTCTCTCTTTCAGAGGCCTCTAAACTGGTGATGCAGTATGTAGCAGCTGTATCAGGCAGGGGGGAGGAAGTGGATCGAGTGAAGGAGCAACTACTCCAGTCCAATCCAGTATTAGAAGGTAAAACTCACATACCAAAAGTGCAACCTGCAGAACCACTTAAAACTATTTTTTGTGTACATAGCATTTGGCAATGCAAAGACCAATCGTAATGACAACTCATCTCGTTTTGTGAGTTAATTTGTTATGGACTAGAGAGATATTTTTGAGGTGTTAATACCTCTTGTTGTGAAGGGAAGTACATGGACATCCAGTTTGACTTTAAGGGAGATCCGATTGGAGGGCTTATTTCAAATTGTGAGTCTCTCTCTCTCTCTCTCTCTCTCTCTCTCTCTCTCCTCTCTCTCTCTCTCTCTCTCTCTCTCTCTCTCTCTCTCTCTCTCTCTCTCTCTCTCTCTCTCTCTCTCTCTCTCTCTCTCTCTCTCTCTCTCTCTCTCTCTCTCTCTCTCCCCACACACACACACACACACACACGCACACACACACACACACACACACACACACACACACACACACACACACACACACACACACACACACACCATCTGTTGCGTGTATTAAAAATATTTTCTCTTCCATATCATGTACACACACCCCCAACAGACCTATTGGAAAAGGTTTGACACACAATATTCAAATTTTACTGTCCTATAATACCTTCAATTAGAACACTCTTACTAATTAGGACACTGTTTTCTGTCCTAAACTATCTATTTCATTTCTTCCATAGTCACGAGTGGTGGGCCAAAATCCAGGAGAAAGGAATTTCCACATATTTTACCAGCTGCTAGGCGGAGCTACACCTGATGTACTTGGTATGAATATGTAACTTAATAAATAGCAACATTAAATAACAATTTGTGGTTTAACAATGTGTGATTTGGTATGCTTTATAAGTTCTTAGCCAGTGCAATAGCTCTGTACTATCTAGGTCTTATAAATAGCACACTTATTAAATGGTAGAGTGGTTTATAGGAGCACTGTAGTGGTTATGTCTCATTGAATAACACATGATAGAGTGTGTGTGTGTGTGTGTGTGTGTGTGTGTGTGTGTGTGTGTGTGTGTGTGTGTGTGTGTGTGTGTGTGTGTGTGTGTGTGTGTGTGTGTGTGTGTGTGTGTGTGTGTGTGTGTGTGTGTGTGTGTGTGTGTGTGTGTGTGTGTGTGTGTGTGTGTGTGTGTGTGTGTGTGTGTGTGTGTGTGAAGAGAGAGAGAGAGAGAGAGAGAGAGAGAGAGAGAGAGAGAGAGAGTGTATGTTGACTCCTGGTGTTGTTTTAACTGACAGAGATGCTGCATCTCGAGAGGGATGTTTACCGTTACAACTATCTCAATCAGGGAGGCTGTAGTTATGTGCTCACCATGGATGATGATAAGCAGTTTAATGTCACTGTTGTAAGTTTGATAGTGCTTAAGTCGAGTATGGGGAGAAATCTCTCTCTCTCCCTCCCTCCTCCCCTCCTCTCTCCCTCTCTCTCCCTCTCTCCCTTCCTCTCTCACTCCCTCCTCCCTCCCTCCCTCCCTCCCTTCCTCCCTCCCTCCCTCTCCTCCCTCTCTCTCCCTCCCTCCCTCCCTCCCTCCCTCCCTCCCTCCCTCCCTCCCTCCCTCCCTCCCTCCCTCCCTCCCTCCCTCCCTCTCTTCCTCCCTCCCCAACAGAAAGCAATGGAAGTTATAGGCTTCAGTCCAGAGGACATAAGCTCTATCCTCGAAATGCTTGCAGCCATCTTAAATCTCGGGAATGTGAACTTTGCTGGCTTTTCTCTTCCCAATGGCACTGATGCTTGCAAGGTGGAAGAGGGCACTGGTTAGTCTCATTATGCACTCCTTCTCTTATCACCATCACCCTTTCTCCCTTCCCTCTCTCTCTCCCTCTCCCCTCGCTCCCACTTCTCCTCCCTCCCTCCCTCCCCCTTTCCCTCCCTCCCTCCCCCTCCCTCTCCCCCTCTCTCCCTCCCTCCCTCCCTTCCCCCTTCTCCTCCCTCCAGCCATTGGGTATGTATGTGATATGCTTGGTTCGTCACTAGAGATGATGGAAGAGTGTCTGACTATACGCAGTGTTCACACAAAAAGAGATTTTGTGCAAAAACCACTTTCAGAGGCTGAGGTAGGTCTGGAGGGATGGAGGGAGAGAGAGGGGGGGAGGGGAGGGAGGAAGGGAGGGAGGGAGGGGGTGGAAAGAGGGAGGGATGGGGGAGGGAGGGAGAGAGAGTCTTGATGGAAGTGGTTCCATTTTGGATATATCACAGGCTGTCTTTGCTAGAGATGCTCTAGGTAAGGCGATCTATGATCGGCTGTTCACTTGGCTGGTAGGCCGAATCAACGACAGCATCAAGGTACGTGGATATGACAGATTGTAGTATGGGTCTGTGACTCTACTGCACCGTGTACTTCAGGCAAGAAGTAGTAACAGGAAAAAAGTCATGGGAGTGTTGGATATTTATGGATTTGAGATTTTTGAGGTAAAATTTTGAGATAAATAAATATTAGATTTTGTGGATAAAATTTTGATTTATAAAATTTGATTGGAACTATTTTTAGATGAACAGTTTTGAGCAGTTTATCATTAACTATTGCAACGAGAAACTTCAACAAGTGTTTATTGAATTGACCCTCAAGTCTGAGCAGGAAGAGTATATCAGAGAGGTGTGTGTGTGTGTGTGTGTGTGTGTGTGTGTGTGTGTGTGTGTGTGTGTGTGTGTGTGTGTGTGTGTGTGTGTGTGTGTGTGTGTGTGTGTGTGTGTGTGTGTGTGTGTGTGTGTGTGTGTGTGTGTGTGTGTGTGTGTGTGTGTGTGTGTGTGTGTGTGTGTGTGTGTGTGCAGCTACTACCTCCCTGTAATGACTCCACCCCATATTCAAATTCTCCACAGAATGTTCAGTGGAAACACATCGATTACTTCAACAATGCCATCATCTGTGAATTGATTGAACATGTAAGTTTGTATGTGTGTGTACAGCCACTGATGGTGGTTATGTTATGGGTGTGTCCTATCTATAGCCTAGTAAAGGGATTCTGGCTCTCCTTGATGAAGAGTGCCTCCGACCAGGAGAGGTAGAGACATGACACACGCACTCTCTCTCTCTCACTCCATCATCTCATCTCCCTGACTCTAATTCCCCCCTCCCCCTTCTTCTCTCTCCCTTTCCATTAACTCTCTTCTCTCTCTCTCTCTCTCTCTCACTCCATCATCTCATCTCCCTGACTCTAATTCCCCCCTCCCTCCTTCTTCTCTCTCCCTTTCCATTAACTCTCTTCCTTAATCTCTACCCCCCCTCTCTCTCTATCTCCCTCCCAGCCAACAGACGAAACCTTCCTACAGAAGCTAGACCAGCGTTGTGCCAACAGCCACGCCCACTACGAGAGTCGTGCAGTCAAGGAGTTACTCAGTGATCAGACATTGGAACGACATCAGTTCAGACTAGTCCACTATGCTGGAAAGGTCAGTCCCTATTTTACAATAATAATACTTACGAAGCTACTATAGCATTACTGCCATCGACCACCCACCCACACCCATGGGCGGAGCCACACACACATGCATATAAAGACAAATCCTTACCATCTGTTCCTCCCTCACCTGAGGAACATAACTTACCATCCATTTGCCCCTCAACTCCAGCCAGCTGCAGATCCTCAGCCAAGGACTGAAGTTGACTAGGGCACGAGTCATCACCGTACAAAAAATTAATAACAAAATTTGTCAATATTTATTTAGTATATCAAAATTTTAACTGCATGTGTATGTGTTGTAGGTAACTTATGACGTGGCTGGTTTCCTGGAAAAGAATCGAGATCTTTTGTTCAAAGATCTTTCCCAGTCTATGTACGCCTGTGAACGGCCTCTTCTCAAGATCCTCTTCCCCGAAGGTTAGGGACAGGTCGGTGAAATGGACTTGTTTTGACGTGGTGTTGTTACCCAGGCAACCCTGAGTTGCAGACACTTAAAAGGCCACCAACTACTGGATATCAGTTCCGAGTAAGTCCCTGTAATATGTATAGAAATGAATATATGCTTCCTATGTCAAAATCTACTATTTTGATTTGGGCTATTTTTAGAACTCTGTTGCTCAGCTTATGAAGAACCTGCTCTCAAAGAATCCGAACTACATCAGATGTATAAAGGTGGGCACACACACACACACACACACACACACACACACACACACACACACACACACACACACACACACACACACACACACACACTGTTCACTGCCATATTTCCTTTGTTCTCAGCCAAATGATATGAAATCATCTCGGAACTTCAACGAGCCGTTAGTCCAACACCAGGTCCGCTATCTCGGACTAATGGAGAATGTAAGAGTGCGAAGAGCTGGCTTTGCCTATCGCCAGGAGTACAAGCAATTCCTCACACGGTAAGTAGCAAACTGGTACCCCTCTAATGAGAACACCGTTGGGACAGAACAAGTGTCCTGATTAGTGAGGTGTCCTAATATCAGGGGTTGATTGTAGACAAACATGGAATTTGAGACAGCAAAAGGTGTCCTGTTTATCAAGGTGTCCTTATTAGAGGGGTTTCACTATCTTAGTCTTGTGAATTGTATCCCATTAAAAGTGTAAAACGTGTTCCATTTTAAATAGGCAAATGGTGTGACCACCAAATATACAATTAAAGCAACATTTTTGAGTTAACTTATACAAAATATGCTCTGCACTTTGGCTAAAGTTCCTATCAATTCCTTACATTTCACCTTCACTTTTATGGCTGGGCTGCATTTGGATGTGTAGGAAAATTTCCTGCACTTTTCTTCAAAATTACAACAAAGTGTAGGAACCATGTATCGTACCACTTTTAAAGTGAAGGGTTGATTTTCATCAAAGTGGTCTGTGATTTAAGATTTCCAATAGAAACAACTGTTTCCTATTTATTTTGGTACACGTTGTAAGTTGCAATAATCATATACATATACTGGTATGAGACCTATGTGTCTGACTTCAATATACACCACTCTCAGTTACAAGATGCTCTCTATTAAAACATGGCCAACTTGGAAGGGACAGCCCAGGGAAGGAGTGAAGGAGATTCTTTTGGTGAGTAGTGTGTGTGTGTGTGTGTGTGTGTGTGTGTGTGTGTGTGTGTGTGTGTGTGTGTGTGTGTGTGTGTGTGTGTGTGTGTGTGTGTGTGTGTGTGTGTGTGTGTGTGTGTGTGTGTGTGTGTGTGTGTGTGTGTGTGTGTGTGTGTGTGTGTGTGTGTGTGTGTGTGTGTGTGTGTGTGTGTGTGTGTGTGTGTGTGTGTGTGTGTGTGTTTGTTCCTTTCCTCAAATCCTGGCCCTAGTTAACCTCCTCATATGATACTGCAGGCCTGCGGGTGTCATGATCTCGATTTCACATGTGGTCGTACCAAGATCTTCATCAGGAACCCTCGCACTGTGTTTGAGATGGAGGACAAGAGAAGGTCCAGGCTACATGATCTCGCCACCTTGATTGGGAAGGTGTGGCGAGGGTACAACCAGTGGAAGAAGGTTTGTGTGATAACTGAGACGGATATTGGTGGGTTGTGTGTGAATATCTACCTCACCTGTCTTCTCACCTCTTCCCCTCTCCCCCTCTCTCCCTTCCCCTCCCCCCTCTCCCCTCCCCCTCCCCCCTCTCTCCCTCTCTCCCTCCCCTTCCCCCTCTCTTCCTCCCCTTCCCCCTCTCTCCCTCTCTCCCTCCCCTTTCCCCCTCTCTCCCTCTCTCCCTACCCCCTCCCCCTCCCCCTTAACACAGTTCCAGACTATGAAAAGTTCCCAGATCATCATCGCTGCCTGGTACAGACGCTACTACGTAAGTCCATCTCCTCCAGTATAGTAAGTCCCTATGACGTGGTTGCTCATCCTGTACAACAGATTCAGAAGTGGTACAAACGAACCAAATGTGCTGCTCTGGTAGTACAGAAGTACTACAGGGGATGGCTGGTATGTTGTTTGTTGGTACCCGAGTATGACTGGTATGACATGTATGTGTTTATGGTGTACCTTCACTGGGGAATATACACACCAATACATGACTTTTTTAATCATCAATGAGATGCTTAGAAAGAAAGGCAAGGCAACACAACACAACAGAAAGACAAAGCAACACAACACAACTCGCCCAAGGCAGTATTTTTCAAAGAAAAAAGCTGCCTCGGGTGGGACTCGAACCCACAACCGTCCGCTTGCTAGGTGACGCTCTTTACCAACTGAGCTACCGAGGCAACTCAGCTGGCTGGGCTCGAATCACATATACAATACAAAGCAACCAAAGTACCTCAACCGAAGCATGTCAGGCTAGTTCGTCTCTCAACCTTCAACGACACAAAGCTCACACAACTACAACTCCAATCCTACAGATCATACATCTCTAATTTGTTGCCTGGTAGAGTAACAGATCAAAGGCTAAAGTGTGCCAACATATCGTGTGTGGCACACTTATTACATCACTAAATTAATTACATGAGGCTAGTAAGGGAGTGGTTAGGGGCTGGGAAACCATAGAAATGACAACAAATTAGTTGTTGCATGGGCCCTCGTGCCCACACAGGATATGTTGGCACAGTTATGATGTAATCCCTCGCCTGCGGCCCTCGGGCTGTACATCATAACTGTGCCAACATATCCTGTGTGGCACTCGGGCCCATGCAACAACTAATACCCATAGTCCAATTAAGCATGCCCATGAAAAATCAAACTAACGTAACAATAAAGTCTGGCACTACATATGTTAGGTGAAGTCATCCAACCCCTTCCCTCTATTAGGCCGGGTGTAGTGAGGGGATGACTGCACACTAATTAGCCTGACAAGCACAGTATCAACATGGCTCCCCTCCAAGCCTCATATGACTGGATTATGGAGGGAGGGGTTAACTCCCCAAGCCCCTCCCTCATGCACCTACTATTGTTCCATGTTGCTAGATATGCTCTTATCAACTGAGCTGATGAGGAAGCTCATTTTCCATGATCCCTGTTCCATACTATGTGTAGGCTCGCGTGGAACTGAGACGACTCAAGTGGCTCAAGAAAGCGACATGGGCGGTGGGCGTTATTAAGAAATACTTCCTTGGATGGCAAGTTCGTAGGACTATCCAGGAGATGAGGTACAGGCAACGTGTTGAGAAAGCTACAGTCGTGATACAGAAATATTGTCGTGGGTGGAAGGTAGGCCTCACAGGACCATTGGTTATAATACAAGTGTTAGTGTGTGTGTGTGTGTGTGTGTGTGTGTGTGTGTGTGTGTGTGTGTGTGTGTGTGTGTGTGTGTGTGTGTGTGTGTGTGTGTGTCGTTTAGGTGCGTAAGGAGGTAAGGAAGATGTTCAAGAAGATAGCTGGACCAAAAGTAGCAGCTTTCACGTGGCAATACATGGTACGCTGCTTGCATGTCATGTCTATAGTGGCTCCACATGTCTGTCTGCACTTGGCAACTACTATTACCTGTGGTCTGTTCCATATGCACATGTGTATGCACGTGAAGCCATGTATTGATAAGATGTAGGGAAATCCAGTAGGTGTGTACATGTAGCACTTCTGAGAACTCAGCACATAGCAAGGCAAGGTTTCACATCCTTGAGAATGATGTGGCTTGCAGTCAGTTGGTTTTGGAACACTCTGCATCTGGATACAAGGCTATTCACAGATCACCCTCCCCCCTCCCCCTCCCTTCTCCCCCCTCACACACAGTGCTACCAGTTTCTGCTGACGGTATTGAGGAACTTACCATCCGAGTCTCCCCTGGACAAGGGATGGCCTTCGGTGAGTTTCATATTGGGATTCTCCCATTTTATAACTGGCCATCCATCATGAAATGGGATGACCATAAACAATTCTACAGGTGTCCATGTTGTTCCAAGAGGCCAACGACCATCTCAGAGAACTTCACCACAGATGGAGGGTATGTCCTATAGTGGAACCCCCCAATCTGACCCCCTAATCTGGAACCCCCCAATCTGGCCCCCTTAGATGTCATGATTAATTGTGTCCTGATAGATTAGGACAGCTATAAACACTGTGTCCTAATAACTCGGGACACCTATACAAGAGTCACATATTATATTGACCTCATTCAGTGTAAGATGTTGAGAGACTACTACACATCGAGGCCAAAGGAAAAACGGATGATGACAGAGAAAGTTCGAGCTGCTGTTCTCTTCAAGGGAAAGAAGAGTCTCTACATGCAATCGTGAGGGAGAGTGGATTAGTGTGTAGTGGACTTGTGATGTGTGTGTGTGTGTGTGTGTGTGTGTGTGTGTGTGTGTGTGTGTGTGTGTGTGTGTGTGTGTGTGTGTGTCTATAGTGTCCCTCAGCCATTCAAGGTCGACCGCATATCTCTGCGTTCCGACGATCGCTGGTCACGAATTGTGGCAGAGACCCACGAACAGCGGATCATATGGGCCGATCGAGCACAGAAGATCAACAGAAAGGACGGCAAGGTATATACACACCTTAAATTTATTAACCCCCACCCCAATTATCATAAAATATAATTGGGCTGCTTCTCCATCCACTGCACTACACAATGATAGGGTGTTCCTGTTGTGCTGGTGGTGACTGGTGTGTCCATCATGTTACTGGACCCCAAGTCTCTCTCTCTCAAATATCGTGTGGAATTGAAACACGTGGACCAGGTCTCCGTCAGTGCCTTCAGTGACCACCTATTTGTGGTCCACATTAATCCAGTGAGATAATAGATCTATCCATTAGATCTCTATGATAAGGACTCCAGATGTAGGAACCATGGGGGCACGTGCCCCCGCAACCATCAAGAGATGCCACACCTTCTTATTAAACAAGTGCGCATGCCTACATTTGTTACGTTGCTCAGTGACGGCCAGTCACAGTGCTAGCTGTGTCTTTGTGAACAGGTGCCCCTGCAACTATAATCACTTTCCTACACCAATGACCTACATACAGATACTTTCTCCATCATCTCCCTACGCAGTATATTCTTAATGAAATATTCTACAGCCAATTCACACATAGCTGATACTGAAATCATTAACCAAAACCTCCTTCAGATAGTGACCTAAGCACAATATTTACCCTAATACCTAAGTGTTACATCCATGGTGATTTCCTACCATACTAACCAAAAGGTCACTTCTAAGTAACCATTATGGAGGCACTATAATTTTTATACACCGTGTCACACTAGTCTAGTATCCAGCCGCCCACCTGCGAGGGGAGGGACGTCCCTCCCCTCGCAGGTGGGCGGCTGGGTACAGGACTACTATCACACCACCTATATATCTCGATCCTATCAAAATATCACGGACTCTGTAGTCTCTCTATGTAGGGATGACACCGACATGCCACACCCATTTTTCCATATAGAATGGCCCAGAACTCTCAAATGAGGCAGTTACAAGTCCTTTTAGACACATACACGTACTCTAGGAGTGTTTCTGTACCCGTAGACTACAAACCACAGTCTACAGTTTGTGAGAAATGGACTGAAAATACGTTCTAATTCCTGTCCTTCCCTCTGTGCAGTTCAAGGCCACTGATAGATCTTACTCAAAGGGAGACTTCATCCTGAAGAGCCCTCATGTGATAGAGATGATTACAAAGCTGTATTCCATCATACAAGAGACACACAAGAAGAAACTGAAAGTTGCTATTAGTAACACGTACGTCAGATCCACATTTATTAATATTAGTTTTACACTTCCTCCAATCTTCCTCTCCCTCCACTCCTCTTCCCCCCTCTCCCTCCCTCCCTCCCTCCCCTCCTCTCCCTCCCCCTCTCCCTCCCTCCTTCCCTCCCCTCCTCCGTCTTTCCCTCCCTCCACTCCCCTTCCCCCCTCTCTCTCCCTCTCTCCCCTCCTCTCTCTCCCCCTCTCCCCTCCTCTCCCCCCCCTTCCTCCCTTCCTCCTCTCCCTCCCTCCCTCTCCCTCCCTCTAGTATAATAGCCCACTTTAAAGTGGACGATGAACCTTGCACTATAACCTTTCAACATGACCCTACAACCCAGCCACAGAGTCCGGTCTGTCGAAGAAGAGCCAACACCCTTCAAATCATTGTATAGGATATCGAAATTAACAGTTTTCTTTCCATAAATTATGTAATACATTTTTAGTAATAACTTGAATTATAGCTTACAACTCCCCATATATACATAAGCAACTCACCCACTACCACCTGTCTTATTATTGTAAGGTATTTGGAATCCTTCTCTATCTCCTTCTTTATCTAAGAAGGCATCGTCACATGACCTGAGATCAAACCACAAGTGTCCCCACCTTACTCTCTACCCTCCTTTCCAATCGTCCTTATTTACACTAACCCTGACCCCCAATGCTGATAATGCTTCTGTAACTACCTTCGTACTAGTTACAAATGCTCCCTCAACACTCTTCAAAGAAGCAATACTCCTGTTCTTAGCCTTTGTTCTCCTACCTACAAAACCTTCCTACTCCCCTCAAAGTCCACGTTAACTTTTTCAACTACCTTCATCTACCCACTCTTCTGTTCATTCATTACGCGTTCTAACACCTTTTCTCACATTCCAGCCTTGGCCACGTGCTAAAACCTCATTTTCATAGGTATGTGCGCGCGTATGCATTGAGTACCAGTCTACAATAACTATACTACCATTTCGCCTTTTTATAAAGTCACATGAATAAATATGTCATAACTAGAGCCACTGTTCTATAGTAGACGAGAGACTGTACATGATGGCGATGTTTGGGACTGTCTTTCTGCTACTGTTGCTCGCAGTGGCTAGATTTGAAGCCACTACGGCTATACCAGCAGGGATAGAAGATAGCGCCGGATACGGTAAGTAAAGAGAGACGCCATTTTTACATACACCGTTCTTGGCTCACGCCAAGAGCGGAAACGCTAAAAAGAAAAGAAAGATGGAAAGAACGATGATAAGTGACACATGTGACATGGGAAGGGGTTGAAGGTCGAAATCGAACCATTTTATACCCGCCGAGTTTGTGCGCCGTGTGCAAAAGAGTGCCGTGCGCATTACGAGTGTTGACGTACAACGCCTCAATGTTGGTTTTGGTCCTTTTGTAGCTTCGTAGATATTAAATCAGAGTGGGTATGTAAGCAGCCATAGCTGTTCTAATGTACTTAAAGCCCAGTTGCTTTGCTGTCTCTGTCCAGTTATGCTATTCATACGTACATGTGTACGTCCGCTTACTCTCCGTAATTTAGATATCCGTACGTATACACGTATTCACATTGATTATCTGCCTCATCTGCCAACCTATGTAAATATTCACATATAGTCCCAAGAAGAGCCCGTGCTACAGACGATGGTCATGGTCATGGAAGTGACACTGAGGACTCCCATGGCCACACTGAGGAAAACACAGTAAACACAATTAGCAGGTGTAATCATGCGTGTGATATGTTCATTTTTTGCATGTAGTGTACTATTAGCAAGATGGGGCTGGTGATAGCATTCAATGATGTTGCCATGGAGCTCAATGTAACTGGACTGGATGGTGCCGTGTGCTCCCTGCCAGTAGAAGAATGTCATGACGAGGATCACCATGACGATGAAGATCATGAAAGTGGTATGAGGCTAGCTAGCCGTTACACTCTGATCCACATGTCATGTATTTCACTTGTCCTCTACACAGGTAGTGGTTCCGCCACTGACAGCCAGTGTCTCTCTATCTACAAGATATGTGAGGACCTCATACTACACACCAACCTTACCTCAGCCTCCTGTCTGAGTAGAGAATGTCTCGAGGATGATAACGGTACCTCAAGCTCTTCATCAGAAGGACCCAGCAGTGGTGAAGGTGAAGAATTTTGTAGTTAAAGGTTCTCGTCACAACATTCATTCCTACCTTCTCCCCCCATAGTGTATGGCTATGGATTCCTAATGGTATTGCTTGTCAGCCTGGCCTCTCTCCTGGGAATCCTTGTTGTACCACTTCTCAAGAATAATTCAGAAAATGATACAGAGTCGACAACCCCACTTCTCAACAATAAGGAAAAACAGTCATGGAGAATTCTTGTCTACAAATATACCTATTCTCTTTTGATAGCTCTGGGAACTTCTGCCTTGCTCTGTGATGCCATTCTCCACCTTCTGCCCCATGTAAGAGTCACTAGTCTAATGGAGTAGCTGACTTGATTCTTCACACTCCCTCTTCTCTTATAGGCCTGGGATCTCCATGGTCACAGTGAGGACGATGGACATGGCCATGCAGAAGAAGATGGACATGGAGAAGGTGTAGAGGAGTTTATCTGGAAAGGCACTATTGTTGTTATTGGTGTCTATGTCTTCTTCTTATTGGAGTTCATGTTGCATAGCTTTTCCAGCCACACCCATTCACATGTACGTTGGCACTATCAATAAATGGTTATATACTATACGGCTAATTGTGTCTAATTGTAGGGGTTTCCCACTGACATGTCAACTAAATGTCAGGATGGTGACGGAGAATGTGTTCAACTTGAAACGACTCTACCTCACAGCCAATGCAGTGGTATCACAGAGAGTGGCAGTATCCTGCATCCTGCAACTACTAGTTCTACTGACAGAGACCAACAGCAAAATACCAGCAAACCTGTAGTCCAGAATGACAAGCGCTTGGATAGTCCAGATGTTGGAGTAGTAAGGCAACCTCAGTGTCCTTTGTAGTGTATGCATAGAATAGATAACATACCTCACAAATACCACTTCTTGTTGATTGTAATAATTATCTCTGTTTACAGAAGGATACTGGGAACAAGGCCTTGCAGTTTTTCAAGAAGATGAAGCCACTTGCCTGGCTCATTCTGATTGGTGATGGAACACACAACTTTGTGGATGGGCTGGCACTAGGAGTTGCCATATCTCAGAGTCTGACACTGGGTGTTAGTACGACCATTGCAATACTCTTCCATGAGATACCGCATGAGTTTGGTGAGTATCCAGACACTCTTGGGACAAAGTGTCCTGTCCTCTATTGTTGGCATGTTATTATAATCTCCACAGGTGACTATGTCATTCTGCTGTCCACGGGACTAAGCTGGTATGTAGCACTCCTCTTCAACTTCCTATCAGCTCTGACTGCAATACTGGGATTCTTTGTCGGAGCTGCAATAGGCACTGAAAGTGAGGAGGCAAATGGGTGGATCCTAGCTGCTGCTGCTGGGTTCTTCATCTACATTGCTCTAGTTGACCTGGTATGTAGCAAAGGCTCATCTGTACCACTCTGGCCTCCAGGCAGTTTGCTTCCCTCCTCTGCATACTCAAAGCTTTCTCTCACTCTCTCTCTCCCTTTTCTTTAGCTTCCAGAGCTCATCCACTCCAAGGAGAAAGGCATTCACCGCTGGGGGCTCTTTCTTGCCGCTAACATTGGATTCTACCTTTCCTTTGTGGCCCTCTTTCTCTTGGCCGTGTACGAAGAAGACCTGAATGAGCTCATTGACGGATGAACAATTTGACATTGTCTTACTTGAGTGTCACCTTCAACTTTGTATCCCTTCTATTACAGTTTGTGGTAATATGTACAAAATGATGCTAATAAACAGTATATACGTAATTTCTTTAGTTTGTATAGTGGTATGGGACCTAGGCTAGGAGAGAACCTTTTTTACAAGCTGTACCAGACGTCCTTTCTGTTGAAAAAGAGCAATAAAACTCATCAAATCATGGTCACGTAATTGTTTTATTTCCGTTAACTGAAGCATTATATGTAGCTATATAGTATAAGGAGTGTCACATGAATAAAATACGTCATAACTAAAGGATTCATCAGTCGTCGTTCACTGGGCGAGAGGACGTACATAATGGCAATGTTAGGGACTGTCTTTCTGCTACTGTTGCTCGCAGTGGCCAGATTTGAAGCCACTACGGCTATACCAGCAGGGATAGAAGATAGCGACGGATACGGTAAGTAAAGAGAGACGCCATTTTTACGTAGGCCCTTCTTGTCCCAGATAGGACACGCTTAAAAAAAAGAACGGAAAAGCTAGCAGTAGGGGGGAGAGAGACGCTAAAGCGGGTTTTGCGGATTTATACTGCAGAGTTTGTGTGCCGTGTGCAAAAGAGTGCCGTGTGCAACTAGGTCGTGCCGCGTCTTTTCGTAGCTCTCTGACAAGTACGAATGTCAGAAAACTGGCGTTGAATCAGAGTGGGTATGTAAGCGGTTATAGCTGTTCCAATGTATTGAAGGCCCAGTTGAGTTGGACCGCTAGTTGTTTGTTGTGGTCTCCGTCCAACTAGAGTATTCATATGCACGTCAGGCGCCAGCATCGCACGCCAGGCGCCATGCCGGCGTATATAATACGACGTAATGACATTAGTCTCCGGCCAATTCGCCCACCTTATGTACTATATAGTTCCAAGGAGAGCCCGTGCTACAGACGATGGTCATGGTCATGGAAGTGACACTGAGGACTCCCATGGCCACGCTGAGGACTCCCATGGCCACACTGAGGAAAACACAGTAAACACAATTACCAGGTGTAATCATGCGTGTGATATGTACATTTTGGCATGTAGTGTACTATTAGCAAGATGGGGCTGGTGATAGCATTCAATGATGTTGCCATGGAGCTCAATGTAACTGGACTGGATGGTGCCGTGTGCTCCTTGCCAGTAGAAGAATGTCATGATGATGAGGATCACCATGACGACGAGGATCACCATGACGATGAGGATCACCATGACGATGAGGATGACCATGATGATGAGGATCACCATGACGATGAGGATGACCGTGACAAAAGGGATGAAGATGAAGAGGATCACCATGACGATGAAGATCATGGAAGTGGTACGAGGCTATCCCTACACTCTGATCCACATGTCATGTATTTCACTTGTCCTCTACACAGGTAGTGGCTCCGCCACTGACAGCCAGTGTCTCTCTATCTACAAGATATGTGAGGACCTCATACTACACACCAACCTTACCTCAGCCTCCTGTCTGAGTGGAGAATGTCACAGGGACGATAACGGTACCTCAAGCTCTTCATCAGAAGGACCCAGCAGTGGTGAAGGTGAAGAATTTTGTAGTTAATGTTCTCGTCACAACATTCATTCCTACCTTCTCCCCCCATAGTGTATGGGTATGGATTCCTAATGGTATTGCTTGTCAGCCTGGCATCTCTCCTGGGAATCGCTGTTGTACCACTTCTCAAGAATAGTTCGGAAGAGGGCAAACCGTCACGGAGAATTCTTGTCTATAAATATGCTTATTCTCTGTTGATAGCTCTGGGAATTTCTGCCTTGCTCTGTGATGCCATTCTTCACCTTCTGCCCCATGTAAGAGTCACTAGTCTAATGGAGTAGCTGACTTAATTCTTACACTCCCTTCACTCCAGGCCTGGGATCTCCATGGTCACAGTGAGGACGATGGACATGGCCATGCAGAAGAAGATGGACATGGAGAAGGTGTAGAGGAGTTTATCTGGAAAGGCACCATCGCTATTATTGCTATCTACATCTTCTTCTTATTGGAGTTCATGTTGCATAGCTTTACCAGCCACACCCATTCACATGTACGTAACATTGGCACATACTTTCACAATAATTATGGCTAATTGTTGGGATTGCCCGCCAATGTGTCTATACTATATATGGCTAATTGTGTCTAATTGTAGGGGTTTCCCACCAATGTGTCAACTGACTGTCAAGATGGTGGCCAAGACTGTATTCAACTTGAAACGACTCTACCTCACGGCCAATGCAGTGGTACCACAGAGAGTGGCAGTATCCTACATCCTTCTAGTGACGGAGACCAGGAGCCCAGCAAAAATCCCAGTGAAGTGTCTCTAGTCCGGAATGGCAACCCAGCGGATAGTCCAGACATTGGGATGGTGAGTCAACCTCAATGGTCCTTTGTATAATCTAGCTCAAATCTCTCTCTCTCTATATATATACCACTTCTGTTAATTGTACCCTGTTTACAGAAGGATCCTGGGAACAAGGCCTTGCGGTTTGTCAAGAAGATGAAGCCACTTGCCTGGCTCATTCTGATTGGCGATGGGACACACAACTTTGTGGACGGTCTGGCACTAGGAGTTGCCATATCTCAGAGTCTGACACTGGGTGTTAGTACAACCATTGCATTACTCTTCCATGAGATACCGCATGAGTTTGGTGAGTATCCAGACACTCTTGGGACAAAGTGTCCTGTCCTCTATTGTTTGCATGTTATTATAATCTCCACAGGTGACTATGTCATTCTGCTGTCCACGGGACTAAGCTGGTACGTAGCACTCTTCTTCAACTTCCTATCAGCTCTGACTGCAGTACTGGGATTCTTTGTTGGAGCTGCAATAGGCACTGAAAGTGAGGAGGCAAATGGGTGGATCCTAGCTGCTGCTGCTGGATTCTTCATCTACATTGCTCTAGTTGACCTGGTAAGTAGCAAGGGCTCATCTCTAACACTGGCCTATTAATGACTTCAGGCAGTAAACTTTCACTTCAGGAATGCTTTCTCCTAGTTATCTCTGGAATGAACACTTTCCTCCTCTCCTCCTCAAAGCTTTCTCTCATGCACCCTCTCTCTCCCCTTCCTTTAGCTTCCTGAAATCATTCACTCCAAGGAGAGAGGCATTCACCGCTGGGGGCTCTTTCTTGCTGCTAACATTGGATTCTTCCTCTCCTTTTTGGCCCTCTTTCTCTTGGCCGTGTACGAAGAAGACCTGAATGAGCTCATCGACTAATGAACAATTTGACAATTTGAACCTGTACTATATACTCCAGTACCTTACATTTTGTATACATTGCTAACCTTTTTATTGCAGACTTTACAGTGTGATGGTTACACTTAGTTTTACAAATTGTGTATATATTGCTAAAATATAAAACAGTATTTCCATATAATATTATATCTATGTTGTGTGATATGCATGGCAGGCTAAAGAGGGAATCCTCCATAGTTCAGAATGATTGATAGGAGAATTTGAACGGCAGAGACTGCACTCAACACCCAGAAAGGAACAGTGTGGCTACTGTGAGGCAAAAAGTGAAGACTTCAAGTGGAATATGTGGGTGGTACAAGTACAGTGGAGTTCAGGGTACATATATCCCAAATACTTCAACCATTGAAATCAGGGCACTTCACTCTCAGATTACTGAGTTTCTACTGTGTGCCTTAAAAAGTCTGCTTACTTCTGAAGTAGGTATGTAGTTATGGCATGCGCCAGTAATGGCCATCCCAGAAGGAGGAGAGAAAGATGGACAATTTGTCTTGCCCTTCTTTGTCTCGGAGTGCCTCGAGACCTGGCAGAAGGGTCTGGTTGACTAGCCTCGGAGCTGCCAGGCTAGCAGGAAATAAGAAACTGTTAGAGGGGGAGGGGGAGGGGAGGAAGAGCAAATACTCACCCCATAATACTGCTGCACAATGCCCTGCACAGTCTGGGATAGACTGCTCAGCTGCTGAACAATGTCCTGTACCCTCTCCTGCAAGAGAGCCACTTGAGAAGACACTGCACCCAGTTCCAGGTGAGGTCCACTGTTACCTTAAGACACAGAGAAAGAATTTGTCAGACAACCGCTCTAACCATGTAAGGACACTCTGCTATAAGCACACCTTGATAAATAAATGCTATATTCATAACCCATGAAATCAGGACACCTCACTAATCAGGACACTTCCCGTGGGTGTCTAGATTACAGACAAAGGGCTGTAGCTAGCTCCACTACACAGTATGGTCAGGTGCGTGTTAGATGTGAATGCAGTGTACCTCTTCTCTCGGAAGACAATGAGTGTTGTCCCTGTACAAGTGTCCCATCTCCTGTCTGAGGTCGTAGGACACGGGAGTGGGTGACCACTAAAGGAGCTGCACTGACCGTCTCGTGAGGTGACCCTGCCCGTTGTCTGTCTCTCAATTGTTGATCTTCAGTTCCAGTTCTCGTGGCATTGGTCTGGGGGGTCGGCCTGTCAGTTTCACCCCCCACTAAATCTGGCCTCACAGGGCCACGAAATTCAGACCCCCTCTGGAAATTTCCAGAGGGAGTTCTAACTGTGTGTGGAGGTAGGGGGTCCTCAGGGGGGCTTTTAGTGTGAGGGGTCTTGTGTTTGGGGTCAAATTCAAAAGAGGTCGAAGCTGAGCCAGGCGATATGATCTGCCAGGGAGAAGAGAGTTCAGTAGTGGTTGTCTGTTAAAGGAGTAACGGGCAGAGATCAATGACCAGGGCCTGTCCTGTAGGACACAGCATTAGACTGACCTGATCAGTCTGTAGCTCTTGAAAGGACTCCAAGAAATCATCACTACCAATGCTACTTCCCTCTCCCTCCTCCTCCCTCTCCCCCTCTCCCTCCTCCTCCCTCTCGCCCTCTCCCTCCTCCTCCCTCTCCCCCTCTCCCTCCTCCTGCCTCTCGCCCTCTCCCTCCTCCTCCCTCTCCCCCTCTCCCCCCTCCTCTCCCTCCCCCTCTCCTCCCCCGTCTCTCTTCCTTGTACTACCAACCCCAGGTGAGTCCATCTCATCGATGTGATGCAGCACGCTACTGCTGAGTGGCGTCTGCCCCTCTCCTGTCACATCTTCACCACCCTCACCATCACCCTCTCCCCCATCTTCATCACCTTCTTCCTCTTCCACATTTTCAGCCTCATAAAAAGGACAAATTGATTTCAGGAAATCCTCCGACTCGTCTGTCTGGGGCATGGCCTTCACCAGCTGCAAATGTCGATTGGTTTCCATGACAACTGGATCACCATGGATACAAATTAGCCAACCTCAGTGAGTTCCTCGACGTAGAGCTGCATTGCAATCTCTCTGCTCATGTTACCACATACATGCCACGCCTCCCTATACGACGACAATTACCATCAAATCTTGTGCACATTCTCGTATTACATTTACTGGCGGATATATCAGTCTGTTGTGAAATATGTGTTAAAGGTAGACTTGAAAGGTTCTCACCATTTAGCTTTCCCTACAAGATCCCAGAATCCTGGTTGAGATGTCCGACAGGGTCCCTCAGTCGCCTGCTTGTACAGGGCATAGAACTGGGGAAGAACGTGAGAATATACACCAAATAAACCACAAGTGCTTGTACAACACATTCACAATGTGCAATATTAGGAATTTGATGTCGGAGCATATGATATTACTATAGAGTATATCTAGCAGGCTTCTTAAAAGGTAATGGATCAATTCAAAAAGGAAACTAAAGGCGTTATGCATGACAATCAAATCACCATTTTATATCATGCATATTAGTCCTCACTACCATTGAGTCTATTCATGAAAGGTTAGGTGGCTGATGTGACACATCCATGTGTGTGTGCATGTGGCATGAAAGTTGTACAGTCACGCAATTGTCCCAGAAATGGGAGGAGGTGCCCAAATTTTGAGGATTTGACCCCTTAATCCACTCCACAGCTCCTTCCTTTTAAAAGTGCGTACTAGAAAGTCCCATAATATATGTGTATTTGATACGATTGTGTAGGACCAGGCACAACTGTCACTGTTGGCCCATTAAAGCACACAGACGTGGGGCATTCCAGAGGTGTCCTGACTACATGGACCTACTGTACGTCTCCAAGTGTCACACACACACAGACACACACAAAGTAGAGGTTGCCTGGGTGTGCACATGGAGTGGGAGGATTAACAATGCAGTTAAGAGAACACCCACCCCACGCTACAAACAACATTTGTAGTAGTGAATGTTAACTTACACGCAGTTTGGTCGTGTTATCTGCCATATACGGACCTGCGTGGTAGTAACACATGCACGCATGCGCATAAAACCATTCTGCACAAAGCAGGCTTAGTCTTGCCTTCCTTTGGGAGGGTCCGTATCTTGGCCACAGAAGTCTGGAAGCGTTCCGTGAGCGGTCTAGGCGTCTGCAACTCAACCTTTGGCGCTTCTTCCTCACTAGCAGAGTCTGGGGTCGCCATCGCAACAGTTCACCGCTTCCAGGGATTGGGGTTAAATGGAATGTGACGTCATTAGGCTCCACCTACCCACGTTGGAATTGCTGCAGGGGCTGGGTATATATAGGGCTTGAGTCGTAGAAACGACAGCATAATTCAGTTTTGGACGTCAGACTTGCAGAAAGAAGCAAGATGGCTCCTTGGGTTGGCTACATTGTGGTAGCTGCTTCTCTTACTCTTATTGCCTGCACTGCACAGAGTGATGATTATCAATTTACCAACGGTCCGGTCCCGAACCCATTTCAGCTCCACCAGCGCTACCCAGACAGAAACGAGTCCGTCCAATGTCGTCCGATAAGACTACGCATTGAGCGAAACTCGCGCCGCTTCCGTACCGACCTCGTCACTAACGAGCACTCCGGAATGAATTTCTCCAATGCAGACGCTCGCATCATGTCTGGTAGACTGCAGAGACGCCTGAACCAACTCGCGTACGCATTCTACATACACTACCACGTCTGGATAACTGTCACTAAAGCATGGACGGAGTATGGAGACCCTGATGTGGATGACCCGAACTCCCTTCATTTTGAAGGTAAGGAGAGGGGAGCTAGGTGGTTCGCGCGTGCGCAGCTTTGCACGTGTGTAATTGCCAGCAGTAATAATAGCAGGTCCACACACTATTAGTGTGCAAGATTTAATGTGATAGATTAATGGAGGAAGTATTTTGTTTACTGTTTGTGTCTGTAGTTAATGCCTGGCCTCAGGTGTGACCTATGTTCCACTGTTTCTGCAAACAGAATCTCTGAATAATGCAATTGATGTTACTAATTAAGGTACGATGTTCATTACTCTCCATCCTCTCTCTCATCTCTCTCTTAGGCCGAACAGTTCGAGTGACTGTCGATCTCCACCTCATCTCTCACCTCCTGAGACTTGCAGTTGAAGTCGGATTTGACTGGGTATTCTACGCAGCTGAGGACTACGTCTGTATGAGCGTCATCCCAGATCGTAAGAACTCAACACTAATATAATAATAATTGACGAGTGTAGCAAGCCCCCCTAGTGATCTGAACGGGAGATTTTTCTAAATTTATAGACCATAGAGTTACTGTTAGTGTGCACAAATCTAGTGTGGACTAAAACTGTACATGCCTTTTTTCACGTTTTCTTTCTTCCTAATACCGCTTGGCTAGTGTGCTATGTTATGGGCACTGTACATACCTTAATGTTATACGTGCTTCTAATTTTGTGTGCGCACTCTCCCGCTCGCCAACAATGCGTAGCATTCAACTAGTTACTGACACTTAATGTTTAAGTAATGTTAAGTGATTAAGAATTAATTAACCCTCGGCGCGCATGCGCAGGAGGGTTACTGTAGTTGGGTCTGTGTGTGTGTCTGTCTGTCTGTCTGTCTGTTAAGTCACATCTCACCTCTGGAGCGTCTGTTCGTCCTGAAAATACTGTCACGTACTCAGGGGGCAAGGGAGGTCGAAAAATTTGTGGGGATTTCTCTGAAACTGCTCCGTTGCAGAGATACACAGCTTCCTGCATTGTAGGGTACTGCAGCGACATTTCGCGCACTTTTTCGACGGCAGAGCTTTCCAAGGGTCCTAAAAAGGCTAACAATAGGCTAAACTCTACCTAGAATTCGACTCGATGTAAGGTAGCAGGCTTCTTTCGGTTCAGTCTCCGTCTTTTGTCTAAAGTCTTCCGTATACTTCCCGTTAACGTAATTAGAGATCTATCGCGTGCGCTTTAAAGGATTCGCGCACGTGCGTACGCCGAGGGTTCTGCACTTCAGTGCATTCATTTTGTTATGTGGTAAGGAAATTTTGCCACTGCCCAACGCCCATCAATTAATCCACTCTCACGGATGGGTCTAGACCGAATATAAATAAATGATCATATATGTAATGGCCATCTCGTGGCCTGAATAAACAGCACCACATCCACTTGGCTGCTAGCGGTCATCAGGAATGTAGTTCTCCCAATATATACTAATGCCACTTAGGCCTCTTTGCACACCCATTCCCTCTCCTATCACACCCTTACTAACTAACTGCTAGCACACTCATTACTAACTGGTTTAGCATTAATTACTAGCATACTTAGTTACTAACTCAATTGATTGCTAGGACATTTGTTTACTCACTAACTCAATTGATTGCTAGGACATTTGTTTACTCACTTATTCACTCACATTTTCTTAACACAGTCTGCGATATATCGTTGGATTTGGTATTTATGTTGGATCGATCGGGAAGTGTTGGGGAGTACAATTTTAACACTGCTATATCGTTCCTTCAAAGTGTAGTCAGCTTTTTCCCCATCGCCAGCAATGAAACACAGGTTAGTGTTCATGTAGAAGTTCTTTTCTGTGTATGGAGTCTCTGAGTGCAATCCTAGTCACTTCTGTGTGTGTTTAGAGTATAACATGGAGGACTGTCTCTGTGTGTTTGGTGAGATACAGTCTTTGTGCAGGTTGGGCTCGTGGCGTATTCCACTGGAGCAAGTATTGAGTTTGACCTCAATGATTTTCAGTCTGGGAAGGAAGTGATCGATGCATTGGAAGAAGTTGAGTACACCGAAGGCTGGACTGCTACAGCACTGGCCCTAGCGTTGACCCGATTCATGCTAGATCCCGATAGAGGTTATGGGGCAAGACCATTCTCAGATGGGATACCCAAAGTGGCTGTCCTGTTAACCGATGGGCGATCTAATCAATTACCTATAACTAAACGGGCCAATGCCCTAAGGGACTTTGGTGTCCAAGTAAGCCAACTTCTTAGCTGGAAAAGTGTCTATAAGATCACTATTGACCACTAAGTGAGGTTCCACTACCTATTTCACACAGGTATATACTGTGGGTATTGGTGAAATCTATCTCCCTGAGCTGCTCTTCATTGCCAGTGATCCTGACTGGAGGCACGTGTTCCTACTGAAGTCCTTCAATGATGCAGAAGGCTTTATAGACCTCCTCAGCTACACAACGTGTGACAGTAAGTAACCAAGTAAAAATTCTTTAAGTAGGAGCTCTGAAATGAGGACACCTTGATAATCAATTAAGACTCCTGTCAGAGGCTAAATCCTTATTTACATACCTTTCAATTTTTGAAATCAGAGCATATTATTGATCAAGACATTTTCTGTTTTGAGAGAGAAGAGTTCTTTGTATGCAAAACACAATAAAATGTAGAGAATGTATATTGTGTTGGCATTGCTACTGTATATATTGACACGAGTGAGGCCCTAGGGGTCGCCTGTGTATGTACTTAGTAGTTCAGTTGGTGTGGGTCTATACTGGACCAACCCCCCCCCCCCCACGTATAAACTGTACTTTTTATGGAAACTGCGTGGGCCTGGGTGCCCGCACGCTACGTGCAAACGTAGCCAGCCTTCTCACTTCCGCTTGCCCACAATGTTTAGTATTCCACTTAAGGTCCTGTCCCTGCCAGAGAGAATGTACTCTGTGTGTGTGTGTTTGTGTGTGTGTGTGTGTGTGTGTGTGTGTGTGTGTGTGTGTGTGTGTGTGTGTGTGTGTGTGTGTGTGTGTGTGTGTGTGTGTGTGTGTGTGTGTGTGTGTGTGTGTGTGTGTGTGTGTGTGTGTGTGTGTGTGTGTGTGTGTGTGTGTGTGTGTGTGTGTGTGTGTTTGGGGTTGGGGTGTGTATGTACTGGAGTGAAGGGAGTTGGCTCCTGGGCTGCCTTTGATGGCACAGTGGAGTGAGGACCTCTCTCTACCCAGCCCCAGGGTGGAGATTAGCACTAGGAATGTAACACTCACTACCGAGTGTCCTAATGTATACTGCAGTCATATCACAGTGGGTGGAGATGGTTAATTAATTTTATTTATGAGATCAGAAACATTGGCTAGCCTTGGGACTCCTGGTAATTTTAGAAAGCTCTGTTCATTAGCTAGCCTTGGGGTTCTCAGTAATCAGGTAAGTAAGTTGGAATTTGGTTAAAAGCTCTTCAAGTGTATCGTAAGGTATGTGTATTTACTCGAGAGTGGAGGTCACATGCTGTAGTAACGTGTATACTTAGTGCCTACGTGCTTCCTACGAAGATTGACTTAGCCCAAATTAGTACTGTCATATATGGTACTGTTGATAAATCACCTCTCTCACCCCCTCTCTCTCCCTCCCCCTCCCCCTCCCCCTTCCCCTCCTCCCCCTCCCCTCCCCCTTCCCCTCCCCCTCCCTCCCCTCCCCCTCCCCCTCCCCCTCCCTCCCCCTCCCCCTCCCTCCCCCTCCCCCTCCCCCTTCCCTCTCCCTCTCCCTCCCTCCCTCCCCCTCCCCCTCTCCCTCTCCCTCCTTCCTCTCTCTGTAGCTCCAGCTGTAGTAGAGCCAGGAGAAAACACTACTACTGAAATTGAAGAAGATGAGTTTCGTTTCTTTCAGTCGCGATGTGCAGCATTCTCCCAAACCATTATGATTGAACAGATCGATCTTGTGAGTATTGACCTGACCATATTTGTGTTTGCTTTCAACCTCTGAAATCAGGACACCTCACTAATCAGGACACTGTCTTCTGTCCTAAGAAGACTGGATTAGGGTACTTGTCTATTGTGTGTTTCTTGCAGGTTGGAAAATGTGCACTCTATGCATCATCTGTGGTCCAGAACCCAGGCCCCCTGGATCCATATGACACAGTGGTACGGAATGAAAACCAGACCTCCAATTCCAGATCTGTGTACCTGAATCTGCCTTACATCCAAGACAGAGTGAGCATAGGGAGGAGGGAGGGAGGGAGGGAGGGAGGGAGGGAGGGAGGGAGGGAGGGGGGAGGGAGGGAGAGAGGGAGAGGGAGGGAGGGATGGAGAGGATGGGAGGGAGGGGAGAGGGAGAGGGAGGGAGGGAGGGAGAGAGAGAGGGAGGAGGAGGGAGGGAGGAGGAGGAGGAGGAGGGAGGGAGGGAGGGAGGGAGGGAGGGAGGAGGGAGGGAGGGGAGAGGAGAGGGAGGGAGGGAGGGAGGGAGGGAGGGAGGGAGGGAGGGAGAGGAGAGAGGAGGGAGGGGGGAGGAGCGAGAGGGAGAGAGGACGGAGGGGAGCAAGTACCTTATATACACACATTGGCTTGTGTCCTCCGCTCAGTGAGAACCCCGAACAAGAGGCTACCTCATTAGTCCTTGCTTTGCTTCAATATGTTCCCCCCCTCACCCAACTTCTAATGAAATAACCTTGGTTTGGTATGCACCTTTCAATGAATCCAAGGTTAAGATACCTCTACATGCAGGCTAACCTTGTATTGCACTGGTAGCGCTGCATAAGGAGCTGGCTTCAATTACCTGATGTATGCTTCCCTGCGTGCACAGCATAACCCAAATATCCTGCCACATTCATTAGGGAGTTCACTACAACTGTAAAGGCTGATATGAAGGTGATAGGTTCCTTATGTGCCCACATGAAGCCTGGTTAGCTACCATATAAGCTGTTATCAACTCCCGCTACATGCCTTCCTCTGTTGCCATGACAATGTACTTATTAACAACATGCTCATGTTGTACCAACTAAGCCATTGTCGTGCTTCCCTCATCTCCAAATCAGTTTAGGAGCCTAGCTGCCTGGTGTAGGGTAGGTGTACAGTGTTGGACTGAACTTCTGACCCTGGCACTATTTATCAAGCTATTATCAAACCATGCTGGACAGTCAACAGCTTCATGTTTAGCCCACTGGGGGTCTGTGTATTTGCACACATCCACCTATCATGAGTTTAACACTCTCATTAAGAGCGTCTTCTCCTCCCACTGGCCCTCCTAGTGTTGGCAGTCAGTGTCTGTTAAATGGTGAAATGTTAGGAAATAGAGCAGTTTTGTCTGCCTTTGTACACCCATTGATGTTCCCTCCCTCTCTATCTCCTTTCCTTCTCCTCCTCCCTCTCCTTCCTCTCCTCCTTCCCCTCCTCCTCTCCTCTCCCACTCCCTCCTTCCCTCCACCATCCCTCTCCCTCTCCCTCTCCCTCCTTCCCTCCTTCCCTCCCTCTCCCTCCTTTCCTTCCCTCTCCCTCCTTTCCTTCCCTCTCCTTCCCTCCCCTCTCCCTCTCCCTCTCCTTCCTTCCCTCCCCTCTCCCTCTCCCTCTCCCTCCTTCCCTCCCCTCTCCCTCTCCCTCTCCCTCCTTCCCTCCCCTCTCTCTCTCCCTCTCCCTCCTTCCCTCTCCCTCTCCCTCCTTCCCTCCTTCTCTCCCCTCTCCCTCCTTCCCTCCACCATCCCTCCCTCTCCTAGTTTGTGTTTGTCTCAGTACTTGGAAAACGACCTCATAATGAATTCACCATCGTGATATGGGACAGGATCTTTAAACAGGACGAGTATACCATAGAAATATGGAATAGTAGTGTTGCAACGGGACAGGAGATTATCAACCTTGCCGATGAGATTGGGATGACCAATGCCACGTGAGCAAACTCACCAACTATCACATGCTGGATAACACTCTCTCTCTCTCCCCCTCCCCCTCCCCCTCCCCCTCCCCCTCCCCCTCTCCCTCCTTCCCTCCCTCCCTCCCTCCCTCCCTCCCTCCCTCCCTCCCTCCCTCCCTCCCTCCCTCCCTCTCTCTCTCTCTCTCACACACACACACATTCACTTTCAGTTTCAACTTTACGATAGCAAGTGGCAATGAAGGAGATCTCTTTGCCCTAGACCCACTGACAGGTGGTATCCTCACGGTGGCCCAACCTCTCTCAGGTGCCTCTGACTCAACTTTCCAACTCACCATCATAGCTCAGAACAGAGAGCATGCATGTCACAGGTCAAAGGTCATAATTAACATCGTCTTCCTGGAAGAAAACTTTCGATTTGAGCCTCTCCCCCAGCCAGTGACGATAGGTGAGACTGCGATGCCTGGTACCGTGGTAACCACCATAGTTGCCATGACATCAGGCACTGATGTCATACTGAGCTATGCAATAATTGCCGGGAACATCGATAACGTGTTCTCCATCGACCCAATAACTGGTGTCATCACACTATCTGGTTCTCTTAACTTTGAGGTCATTGACCGGTACCAGCTCTTGGTCCAGGCCGAGAATAATGAGACTGGTAGTAGTATCACTGCCTTCCAACTGATCATAGTTGGTGATGATAACGAGACGCCATTCTTCATCACACCGTGTGCCCTCAACAACAGCTGCTCCTTCTCGGTCCCCGAAAACGAGGCTCCAGGTGTGATAGTGGGTACCGTACTAGCCGGCGATCCCGACGACCCCCTAACAGTCAATGGTATGCTCGAATACGCCCTCGAACCGCTCACAACACCGTTCACTGTATCAGACAGTGGAGTGATAAGTACCACACAGCCACTTGACTTTGAAAACACTACATCCCATAATTTCACACTGATAGTGGAGGATGGTGGTGGTCTTGGTGTAGAGACACTTGTGATAGTGGAAGTCATGGATGTCTTGGAGAATACAGCTCCTGTGTTTCCCGTTAACTGCTCCATCGATGTCCTCGAGAACATCCCTGTTGGGACTCCGTTTTTGCAGTGTACGGCGTCAGATTCCGATAACCAGGGGAATCCCGTGGTGGACCTAACGTATGACATCATTGATGGGAACGAGGACGGTCTTTTTGAGTTTAACCCCATGTTGGGCCCGGGGGTATTGGTCATAGCTGGGCCCCTCGACCGCGAGACGAGGGACATGTACGTACTCACTGTCACTGCTACAGATCCAGAAGGACTATCTGGCAGTACAAGTGTTACAATTTTTGTCAGTGATAGTAATGATAACCCACCTTCCTGTACACCTTCAACTAATCCTGTGCTCATTACACCCTCTACCATACCACCACTTCCTAATAGAGTGGTTACAATTTTTACAGCCGTAGACCCAGATTTAGAAGACATTTCTCCATATTTTTCTCTCGAATCCACACAAATTGACTCGCAAGGTATAAATACAAACGTGACTGTTAGAGTAACGGATGGGGAAGACCCCACCCTCTTCTCTACCTGCACCCTCATGGTCCAATTCGAAGAGAGCTGTTTTCGCCAAGCATACAATATCAACGCCTCCACTGGGGAATTGAGTTCTAGGTTATTTTGCAGTGCGGTACTAGACGCTGATTTGATTGAACTGACAGAGGGTGCAAGCAGGCGTATTTTCTGCCGTATACTTAGGAATGTCATTGCCAGTTATATTTTCCTTCAGAACGGCTCATCCATCACCGACCCATTGCAAATACGTGACAGCGATGAAGGAGGAGATTTGATACTCCTCAGAGTGGATTTTGAGGACTCGGGCGATTACGTATGCCAAGCAATGAATAACGAGTTGGGAGTACTTACCAGTGAACCTGTCACTGTTAATATTGTTGGTAAGTTGAGAGATGATCTCAGTAGGTTTGCCCTGGAGTATGAGAGAGAGGGGGGAGGGAGAGGGAGAGGGAGAGGGAAAGAGGGAGAGGGAGAGGGAGAGAGGGAGAGGGAGAGAGGGAGGGTGAAGGATGAGGGAGAAAGGGTGAAGGAGAGAGATGGAAAGAGGGAGGGAGAGAGAGGAAAACAAGGGAATGTTTTCATGTATGTTGATTTTATTGCTTCTTTTTTAGTTCCCCCATCAATCATTCTACCACCAAGTGATGTTGCTGCAAATGTTAGTCAGGATATGGTCGTGTTCCAGTGTGTAGCTTCTGGGATTCCAGAACCAACTATTTCCTGGTTTAGGTGAATGGGGATAGAAATACTGAGTGAGGGAACAACTGCAATTTATACCCTCCCCCCTCCCTCGTTCCTCTATCTCGTCTCTCCCTCCCTCCCTCCCTTCCTCCCTCCCTCCCTCCCCCTCCCTCCCTCCCCCTCCCTTCCCCTCCTATTCGTACAGACCCAACCAGGTAGAACCAATAGTTCCCGGTGAAGATGAAAGGTTTGTCCCAACGAACACCACCCTCCTCATCACCAACATAGAACTCAGTGATGCAGGAGAATACACCTGTGAGGCCTCCAATACAGTTTCTACTGTCACTGCCTCAGCTCTGTTGACCATCTTCTGTGAGTCACCTGATGACAGATTAGTCTGCGGAGCCCCGCCTTTTAGCTCCCCTCCCCTTGAAATGAGGACACTTTAATAAACAGGACACATTTTCATGTCCTAAATACCGTGTGTGTGTGGGTTTCACCCCCTGAAGTCAGGACACCTCACTAATTAGGACACCTCACTAATCAGGATACCTCACTAATTAGGACACCCTAATCAGGACACCTCATTAATCAGGACACCTCACTAATCAGGACACCTCACTAATTAGGACACCTCACTAATCAGGACACCTCACTAATCAGGACACCTCTCCCAAGCATGTCTGGATTAGAGAGGTTCCAGTGTACATAGAAAATAAATCTTTTTTTCTCCCGAGAGCATACCATTCTCTAGAAATGTAATCACCTCCATGTATCTCCCTGTCTGCAGCACTGCAGCAACTTGTTGTGGCTTCAGTTCCGGAGTACTTCATGCCTTCTCAAGATGGGTCGTGCCATGAATTCAATGCCACTGACTTTAATGTTAGTTTCAGGATGTCTTGTGGTTTTACAGTGAATTAGTTACACACACACACACACACACACACACACACACACACACACACACACACACACACACACACACACACACAGGTTGTGATGACCGAGATCACCAATTACATGACCATGACAACCAGTCAGGAGTCCGACGACCTTTGCCCTCCGTCCCCATGTAACCCCTCCCCCTGTAAGAACCACGGGGAGTGTGTGAGTGACTCTGAAGCCGAGGGGGGCTACAGGTGTCAATGTCCCCCTCAGTACATAGGAAGAAACTGTGAAGAGGTCACCGACCCCTGCACAAAAGGTTAGTGTATTAGTTATGTAGGTCACCTTACAGTAGAAGTGTCCTGACTAGTGAAGTGTCTGTGATGTGTCCTAATTGGTGAGGTGTCCTGATTAGTAAGGTGTCCTAATTGGTGAGGTGTCCTGATTAGTGAGGTGTCCTAATTTTATCTATCAATCCACCCATTGTACCTAGTCATGCAATCGGGAGATTTATATGCATAGTGTATATAGGGATTGCTATGGTCTATCCCCATTGAAAACCATATATAAGGATATTCTTCATTTTCACTTTCAATTTAAAGTTGGGACATATATATTTATGATCGATGTTGTGTGCACATACCAAATATTCTTTTTATGTGTATGATTTTCAATATTACGTTGGTTCACTCCACCCTTCACCTGATCCCCTCTCCCATCCAGCTCCCTGTTTGAATGGTGGAGTATGTGCTAGCACCTCTCGTGGTGACTTCATATGTACCTGTCCCCCCGGCTATGATGGTGTCAGATGTCAGTACACGGATGTGTGTACAAGCTCCGCCCCCTGCAGTTCGGACGAGATGTGTGTGGAGACTGTCACGACGAGTGCCGGGTACGTGTGCGTAGATGTGGAGAGGATGGGGGAAGGTGTGTCCGTGACGGTAGAAGGGGGTGGAGCCAACACTGTGACATCATCAAGACTAGATGGAGAAGTAAATTCATACATTGAGGTAAGTCCTTTACTTGATGATGTAATCAGTTCTGACGCAGAGAGATATTTTACAGACATCCAAAGATGATCCCAGAACAAGGAGAAAGAGAGCGGCTGGAGAAGACAATGGGTTTGTCAATGTGTGTGAAGCACGCTTCGTTCCTTCAACTTCTGCCCAAGATACCTTCCTGTTGGTGTGGGCATGTCCGGAGGGCGTGGTGTCTCCCAGCGCAGACGACGAGACGGTCGTCTGTGAACTGCTGATCGAGCAACGTCTGGTCATTAGCTGTACCTCCCCCCAAGGAGGGAGGGTTGAGTTACCTCCACCTGCCACCTTATCACCCACTCCTCATTCCCCAGCGTGCCATAGCTCATCTCAAGCACATCTCCTTTTCGTGGTCAATATTACTTTACATCTCCTTTTCTCTATTTTAGTGTCAATATTACTTTACATCTCCTTTTCTCTATTTTAGTGTCAATATTACTCCTTTAGTGTCAATATTACTTTACATCTCCTTTTCTCTATTTTAGTGTCAATATTACTCCTTTAGTGTCAATATTACTTTACATCTCCTTTTCTCTATTTTAGTGTCAATATTACTCCTTTAGTGTCAATATTACTTTACATCTCCTTTTCTCTATTTTAGTGTCAATATTACCTTCATCCTCATCGACCCCTCCACCAACCTTCCTCTCAGTGGAGCAGAGGCTTTGGCCGTTTTAGAGGAGAGCAACGCTCTCGCTAGGCTTCAGTCCACCAGCTATAGGGCAGAAGGATTTACAGCCGTCACCCCCGACGATACAGCTACATCTTCATCATGTAAGTTACTTTTGCCGAGAAGTTAGTACAGATACACTAACTTTCATTTATTCTGCAGCCGATAAGTCTGGAGAGATAGCTGGAGCTGTGGTAGGCACACTCCTCTCTGTGGCTGTTATGGTAGCTGTTGTCATGGTAACAGTCTGTGTGGTTCGACGGAGAAACAAAAAAATGAAAAAGTGAGCAATTACATGCTGTCGTACTGTCACACTACCATACTGTTATACTGTCATATTGTCATACTGCCATACTGCCATACTGTCATAATGCAGAATCACAGCTGAGACCAATCTGTACCATCTACATGAAAGTCCCCAGAATGGGAATGGGACATATTCAAACCACCACACTATCACTTCTTCAGCGGAAGACGAAGACCACTCCCACGACAAAGACTCCTCCTTATTTGATGATCCGATATACGGTAGTGGCTTTGAAGGTTCGGGCACTGCCTACATGCCTCCAGTCACCACAAGGAAGAGCCCAGCATTGGAACGAGGAATGCGCTCTTCATTAGAAAGAGGAATGAAGGTAGGGATAGTATACGCTACCCATTGCTGCCTGTGATGCCTCGTTCTTGTCTTTCATACGTAGGTTATAAGGAATAAGATGACCAGTCTCCACCACAGTGGCTCGGCTACATCTGAGATGTCTCTCTTGAATGCAGCTCCAATGGATGATGATGATTATGATGATGTAACAGCACTAGCTGGTGTCTCTCCTCGAGTCCCTGGTGCCTCTGTGAATGGGTAGGTTGGCTCTACACACAGCATGAGTAATTATGACCATCACCTCTACCTATCCCTCCCTCCATCCCTCTCTCTCCTCCTTCCTCCCCTCCCTCCCTCCTTCCCTCCTCTCCCTTTCCCTCCATCCATCCTCTCTCTCTCCTTCCTTCCCTCCCTCCTTTCCCTCCATCCACTCCTCCCTCCCTCCCTCCCTCCCTCCTACACAGGTTGACTGATGAGGAGACATGCGATGAAATATATGCCAATACTCAGCATCACATCACAGGAGCCATGGGGAACGCTGGGAAACGATGGGAGTCATACTGGCAAACCAGAACTCTACTCAGATCCAATCCACTGGAATCAGACACCACCAAGAAGTGATGTCACCATTACATCATTCTGTTACTATGACATTCCAACGTGTGTGTATGTGTGTGTGTACTCAGTTCCACATTAAATCTCGACTTTTATAAATTTTATCACTTTCTAGAATAAAATTTTTGTATTCAATATATTCTGCTACTGTTGATCAGTGAAAATTTGAATGAGTTGTTTGTGAGATGATGGCAATGAGGTTAGGGGGCACTTGCCAAAGTTAGTGATGTAAGTAGCAATACAACCATAGCAAAAGACGTACCTGTGGAAGCGAGAGAAGTGTCCATTAAAGATGGTTTAATTATCCAGTAACCGTGGTTTAGGAATTTCTCTAATTGGGACACTTTGAACAAAAGACATGTGGTATGTAATTAGTAAGGTGTCCTGATTTCAGGGGTTGAATATTGTATATACATGCATCAGATGTGTCCTGTCGAACAAGGTGTTGTCATTTCAGGGTGTCCTCATTTCAGGGTGTCCTGATTAGGGTGTCCTCATTTCAGGGTGTCCTGATTAGGGTGTCCTCATTTCAGGGTGTCCTGATCAGGGTGTCCTCATTTCAGGGTGTCCTCATTAGGGTGTCGTCATTTCAGGGTGTCTTGATTAGAGGGGTTCTACATGTTACCCCGAGGTGGTCAGTGCGGTTGGAACTCTCCTGGTCTGGTGACAGATGGGACAGAGTCGACGGTCAGATGGAAGAGGGAGACCATCACAACCAGGCTGGAAAATGAAGATATATAACAGCTGCAATAGTGTAATGAAATAGTGAGTCAGTGGTTTGCAAAATATTGAGAGGGAGGGTAGGTTTGAGAAGGGAGTAGGGAGGGAGGAAGGGAGGGGGGGCAGAGAGCAAGACACACCTGGGTATTGGGGGGTGGAGGAGGCACAGGGAGTGACGCCATCTTTCTGAACGCTACCTCCCCTTCCCCCGAGTACCACCACTCCAACAGCTTCAGACAGAACAAGAAGATGGAGAAGACCTGGCCGACCAACCCACGCCAAGTAAACAGGTTCACAGCCAACCAAAGAGGGTCGTCCTATACATTACAAAGTAGTTTAAAAGTACCAGAAAGCTGTACAGTAGCAACATACCACATCTTCTGCCTGCCTCACTATACCTACTCCTGTTGAAAGTGTAGATACATTATCAGTATCCACCACATACCAAAGATTGTGTATATTGATAAGATTATTATCAATAATCTATTTACCAGCCATCCAATGCAGTGGCGAATAATAACTTGATTTATTCATTAAGTAGCTTAATCGAAATAGGAAAAATGTTGCCTAAAATTGGAAAATTAATATACAATGATTATTATTTAAGCTGGAAGTCGTGTACTTACATTCCATAATGATTGGAGATAAGGGATCAATTTAAAAATGATGAATTTCAAAAGTTGCTTTCTGGTTTGGTCTCTGGACCATATAATTTGAGAAAAGTCATTCTCGTCTGTTAGTATGGAATAGAGACGCTCGACCTTCACTTTCAGGTATGGAATGAAAGCCTGTGTGACAGGGGAACGGGTCTACTATATCCCTAACTTAATTCAATAATATTACCAGACTTATGAGGGAGAGAAGCTTATTTTTCATACGGAGTTGTTCGGTAGTGTCCACTGATCTCCTCTGAAGGCTGTAGAAGTATTCCGAAAACGAGCTATCTACAAGCCAACAAGGATTGAACTATACGGACACACTCCTCATGGCTCCTATATGCCACTAGTACCATATCTCTTTAGAAAGCACCATTGAAGGACTGACTCTAAAACGAGGTAGAATTCATCACGTGATCTCCACAGCCTTCCAAACCAATCCGGTCTTGAACGCGCAGCAACCTGTATTCTCCAGCCAAAAAGTGATATTATGCTGTATTGATACGTCCTACTCTTTCACCCACCTTGCAGACATATTCTACGGCAGGACGAAGGGTATCGTGCATCGCTTCTTCTTCCAACAGCTCAAAAATATTAGGCCTTTGGTTGGACAAAATCCCTTCGTTGAACGCCATATTGAGTCGAGGAGTGAGCTCCGCCCATTACGGAATAGCGCATGCGCATTGCTGGCACACGTACTCGCATAAATTTTACAATAATGGACACAAATTTAGTGCACGGTATTCAGGTGGAGCATGTAGAGAAAAAGTGAAGGTGAAGCTAGGGGGTCCTTGTACTACATTACGATACACGAGCACAATAGGAAACATATAGGTAGCCACGTACACTGTCAATTATTATAGACACACTAGAATATATTTTAGGTAACTATAAATGTCTTATGAGCCATAGAGTCAGAATGTGGATAGTGGATCCGACTGAACAGGCAGGCAGTTAGGCAAAACAGACTTCTCCCATCTGCAATGGTTCGTGCGAGTCCCATCCTACAATTGGCATCTGGAATGGAACTCTGGTGTATACGGTGTACTGGGGAGAGAGAGAGGAGAGATGTGGATGGTCACTGGAGGTCATGTGAGACTCATGTGATAGTCACGTGACTTACCTGACATTCGTCGACTATGGTAATTTTGTGCAGTAAATCCTCTGAAGATTTGGTGACAGAGAATCGATATCCGTTGGCTCCAATAAGTTCTGTTGCTGTACTTGGACAGCTGCTAACTGACTGATATGCTGCATGGCTGTGCATGGCCAGAGACCAGAGCTGATACTTGGAGTGCTGAGAATGGGAGAAAAGTGTACAGTGAAGTAGGAAGATAAAATATATTGGGGGGGGGGGTACCAATTGTCTATTGACCAGCAACTCTTACTGTCTACTGGATTGAATATGCTTGACTCTCTAATAAGTAGCCGGCTAATTATTGGGGGGGGGGGCAGGCCCTCCCTCCTAAAATATTGGGGGGCATAGGCCCCCTTGAACCCTCCCCCCTGTTTCTACTCCTATGGTGTACATAGTGAAAGAAAAAGATCACTTTGAAGTATGTTTAGAGGAAGCTGTGCTCGCTCTCACCTTCCAGTTGTCTTCTGGCTGTATGCATGTGGACCATTCTTCGTTGATTTGCCTGCAGGTGACCTTGACAGCATCTGACACACTTCCTCCATTGGGATCCATCCAATGTGTGCTGTCTGTAGACACAGAAGTGCAAGAAAATTGGTATTAACTCTTCACCCACTGAACACAAAGGAATATTAATGAGTGAACCCCTCTAATTAAGGACTGATTAACAGGACACCTATTGTACTTTTCAACCAGGACACCTCACTAATAAGGACACCTCACTAATCAGGACACCTCACTAATTAGGACACCTTACTAATCAGGACATCCCCATGGGTATCCACCCACTGTACCTGGTTTCATGTCTGCGTTGTCAAGGGAGAGGTCGAAGCAGGTGACAGCTGGATTGTCTGATGATCCATATTTAGCCTTTTCATCTCCAGGCATTCCGATATAGAAGTGTTTTCCTGAGGAGCTGACAGTACAGCCACTGCAATGACCAGGGGGACCCTATGAAGACAAAAAGCAGTTGGGGGCCAGCACCGAGAAATTTTGTAATGTATTCACAGGGGGTCCAGGGGGTCCAGCAACACCAGGATGTCCTTTGTCTCCCGTTCTCCCATCAGATCCCTGTGATCCAGATGGACCAGGGGGGCCAGAGTTTCCAGGGATACCGTCAGATCCTGGGGGACCGGGGGGACCTTGTTGACCCTAGGTAAAATAACAAGAAAAGTGGACAGAAGATTGAATTTTAAACATTTCATTAGTATACTTACTCGTCCTCCGTTGTTTCCTGGAGTACCAGGGGGTCCTCGTGGACCAATAGGACCAGGGGCGCCCGGGTTGCCCTTAACTCCTTGAGCACCAGTGAAACCCTTGTCTCCCTTGGGACCAGCGGGGCCTACACAGAGAGGAGGAGTGATGACGCTGCGATGTAAGAGGATGGTCTTCCTACACACCATGTGGTCCGGTTGCTCCTCCTGGTCCGCCGGCTCCTTGTTGACCACGCTCGCCCCGATCTCCTTTCTGTCCCTCTACACCACGCACACCCTGCCAACCACAAGAGTCATAAATAATTCAACAGCTCCCCAGATAACTTGACAAGGTGGAGAGTATTCCTCACCTGATCTCCAGGCTTTCCTGATGGACCTGGTGCACCTGTTGCCCCAGCTGCTCCCTATAAAAGCATCAAAAATCATATATATATAGGAATAGAGATGCTACAAATGATGCAGGAAGAGGAGGATGAGGGGACTCACTGGATGTCCCGGTGGGCCAGCAGGACCAGGAGGTCCTCCTTGACCAGGCTCTCCTGGTGATCCAGTGTCTCCTCTTGGACCAGCAGATCCTGGATCGCCATTTCGTCCCTACTCCACACAGTATGAAGTAAATGACATTTCAATTGATTGAAGGTAAACCAGCTTACATTTTCACCATCTCTCCCTGGAATTCCTGGTGGTCCTGTTGAACCTGGATTTCCCTACATTGTGAGTGTGAGTGTGAGTGTGAGTGTGTGTGAGTGTGTGTGTGTGTGTGTGTGTGTGTGTGTGTGTGTGTGTGTGTGTGTGTGTGTGTGTGTGTGTGTGTGTGTGTGTGTGTGTGTGTGTGTGTGTGTGTGTGTGTGTGTGTGTGTGTGTGTGTGTGTGTGTGTGTGTGTGTGTGTGTGTGTGTGTGTGTGTGTGTGTGTGTGTGTGTGTGTGTGTGTGTGTGTGTGTGTGTGTGTGTGTGTGTGTGTGTGTGTGTGTGTGTGTGTGTGTGTGTGTGTGTGTGTGTGTGTGTGTGTCACTAATCAAGATGGAAATGCCATCACAGTAGAAATGCTGACCTGCTGTCCCTTTGCTCCTTGTCCACCATCATCTCCGTTTTTCCCAGATGGTCCAGGTGGTCCTTGTGGTCCTTCCTCTCCTCTTACGCCTGGGCCACCAGGAATGCCCTACGGTAGGGGATGTGGTACAACGGAGACACGAGAAATCACTCCAAGAGAAAGGCAAGTCACCCACCAGGAAGACAAACCAACACAACTCAACTTGCCTGAAGCAGGTTTTCAATTGAATCCCTCAGGTGGGATTTGAACTTACGACACTAAAATTCTAAAGGCTCTTACCAACTAAGCTACCGAGGCAGCTCAACATGCAGACATGCACACACTATCAGACTATGTCTCCTTATTGTTCACTTACAGGGCCACCATCATTTCCAGGGGGTCCAGGGGGGCCTCTACCGCCAGTATCACCTTCATCTCCCTTTGGACCTGTATCTCCCCTATCTCCTTTCGGTCCTTGAATACCCTGTGTTTTGACCACTGTCAAATTTTGTCAAGACGACTCTGTGAATGATGCACTTACCTGTCCTCCTGGTACACCTCGCGGGCCTCGCTCTCCTTCTGCTCCTTTGGAACCTACTTCTCCTTCAGGTCCTGGCGGTCCATTTTCACCAGTAGCTCCACGTGGTCCCTAGGGCATGAGATAACAAACACATCCTTGTGAGATTATTTTGATTCAGGAAAATAAATAAAGGCGACTAGTTAACTAGCACCCTTGAGCTGTAAGGTAGTGTTGTGCAAATACTCTTGCATACCTGGCCACCTGGTTGTCCGGGTTGTCCCGGTTGGCCAGGACCTCCCGTCTGTCCTCGACCTCCGGGGGGACCAGGACTTCCGTTATCTCCCTTTCCTCCAGAGGGTCCAGGATCACCCTAAATGTGAGGAATCTTCTTCAATAGCTTGCTATATTGTTAAAGTGGTAATTACAGGTGGCCCTCTGATTCCAGGGTTTCCATCAAGACCATCTTCTCCTTGATCTCCTGGATCTCCTTTACCTCCTCGTGCACCATTATCTCCTTTAGGACCGGGCGCTCCTGGAGCTCCTGGTAGCCCGCTTACTCCAGGCCGGCCTGGGGGTCCAGAAGGACCTGTTTCACCCTGTTGACCACGATCCCCGGGTTCTCCGTCTGCTCCAGGACGTCCATCTTGCCCTGCGGGGCCTTCCCCACCAGGAGGTCCATTTGGACCAGGAGGGCCAGGTTCTCCAGGGAAACCATTAGGTCCAGCTCCACCAGGAGGTCCCTAAAGTATAGCATTCCTTTGTGCTCTTTTACTCTATCTGAATGTCCATAAACTTACCCCCTCTCCTCGTGGCCCAGTTTTACCTGTGCTGCCTGTCTCACCAGGTGGGCCCTAGTTAATTCAGGGTTAAATGAGAATCAACCTCATGTGTTAATCAAGATAGGATCCTCTTACACGTGGTCCTGGAATTCCAGGTGGTCCTTCTGCACCATCGGCACCATTATCACCCTAAGGAGCAATAATCATATCTTCAAACAATTGTCATCACTTATCCTAACCTGCTAAATGTATGACTTATAGTAAAATTCTTCATTAACCTTTAATTAGAACCCTGATTTTAGTAGTTGATTAGTGCATGCATATGCTTAAACCTTGTGTGTGTGTGTGTGTGTGTGTGTGTGTGTGTGTGTGTGTGTGTGTGTGTGTGTGTGTGTGTGTGTGTGTGTGTGTGTGTGTGTGTGTGTGTGTGTGTGTGTGTGTGTGTGTGTGTGTGTGTGTGTGTGTGTGTGTGTGTGTGTGTGTGTGTGTGTGTGTGTGTGTGTGTGTGTGTGTGTGTGTGTGTGTGTGTGTGTGTGTGTGTGTGTGTGTGTGTGTGTGTGTGTGTGTGTGTGTGTGTGTGTGTGTGTGTGTGTGTGTGTGTGTGTGTGTGTGTGTGTGTGTATCAATCCTCAAACCATTTCCAACCCTGTCAATGCCATTGCATACATACGTATATTCTCTCACATCTTTTCCTCCCTCTCCTTCCGGTCCTCTCTCTCCTTGCCCTCCTTTGTCACCCTTTGTAACACATCATCAGAGAAAACAGTGAAAGACTATCTGATGAAGCTAAGTCTCAGAAACACTCACTGGCTCTCCCTTCTCTCCCTTTAATCCAGTTTCTCCTCTTCCTCCATCATCACCTCTTCCTCCAGGGGGCCCAGGGGGTCCTTGTACACCCTATACACACAAGCACATAATTTATCATCTGTTCAGTGGACACATGCTTTGGCTATTAAGTCTATTCCTGCTACTCACTGTTTCTCCTTGTGGACCTGGTGTTCCAGGCCCTCCTGGAAGTCCTGGCCGGCCCTATATACGTATAGTAAGTCACATGATTGGTCACATGATTAGTCATAGTAAGTCACATGATTGGTCACATGATTAGTCATAGTAAGTCACATGATTGGTCACATGATTGGTCACATGATTAATCACATGATTGGTGCATCATGAACCATTACTAGCTGTATTTATTAGCTTACAGGGACTCCTGCTGGTCCAGGTACACCAGGATCTCCTTGTGTTCCATCTGGGCCCTTGAGAGGGAGAGAGGGAGAGGGAGAGGGAGGGAGGAAGGGAGGGAGGGAGGGAGGGAGGGAGGGAGAGAGAGAGACGTCGTGTCATAAAATATTCTATCGCTCAAATCAAGTTAATAAAGAGGTGAGGTTGATAATAGTGAAGATAACTTACTGTGTCTCCTGGGTCACCAGGATTTCCAGGGCCACCTTGGTCACCGGGGGGTCCCTGTGTAAGACACACAGACCATATCACCATGTACTGCTGTATCACATTGCAAATGGATGTTACCTGACTTCCTGGCTCTCCCCTGCTCCCCTTGGGTCCTGGTGGACCATCTGACCCCACTGACCCGGGTCCCCCCGGAGGCCCCTGAATACCAAGTGGACCCCTCTCTCCCTGTATGTGGTAGGACACAAAAGCAGGTGATACCTCAACTTCACTAGTCCCACTTGTAGATGTTTTGGTCCAATCTCAATATGTTTATATTGTGTATACAACACTTGTGCAGTTTTCAGGTTTGAATTATGGCCAATAGCATTATGTAGATAGTCTAATAGCTCTCCCTCCCTCCCTCCCTCCCTCCCTCCCTCCCTCCCTCCCTCCCTCCCTCCCTCCCTCCCTCCCTCTCTCTCTCTCCCTCTCTCTCTCTCTGATTCAACAAATCTTTAACATACTGGAAGGCCTGGTGATCCTGGTGTTCCATCTCTTCCATTTGTACCTGTTTGACCGTCACTCCCCGGCTGTCCAGGAATTCCATCAACCCCGCGCTCTCCTCGGGCACCAGGGGGACCAGGTGGACCTGACTCTCCCGATCCACCCTGTGACCAGTGAGAATCAACAGTGATAACTTTTGTCTATATCATTATGCACATGCAGATTTTGTATGGCCAGGATGGAGTGACACTTAAAATGTGTGTGTGTGTGTGTGTGTGTGTGTGTGTGTGTGTGTGTGTGTGTGTGTATCTTGATCTCACCCTTGAACCTGGGGCACCACGTGCCCCTGCGTCACCAGGGGGACCAGCCTCGCCAGTTTTACCAGGTAGTCCAGGCACTCCATTGAAACCCCTCTCTCCAGGCACACCCTATGGATAATATATGAGACATGTATTCATCCACAATTGACTACATATTGGGTGCATAGCTCACGTACCCGTGCTCCTGTTTCTCCTCTCTGTCCACGAGCTCCCTGAGTTCCAACCTTGCCCCTCTTTCCAGGTCGACCGTCCTGGCCACTTGGTCCAGGCGCTCCAGAGCTTCCGATGGGACCGGGGTCTCCAGGGGAGCCAGGGGGACCTGAGGATAATGGAACCCCTCTAATCAGGATACCCCCCAAAAAGAATCTTGTGCTAATGCCCTGAGACTGACTGTTGCCCCAAATACCATGCTTGTAATCACCTTACTACTGTGGACATTTTTGTTCAAATGGAGTCCAAATAAATATTTACAAACCCAATGATCCTGGTGTTCCACTCTCTCCTACTGGCCCAGGGGGTCCGGTGGGTCCAGGGCTACCCTGTGCACCAGGTGGTCCAGTCAATCCAGTCGATCCCACAAGCCCAGTCTGGCCCTACAAGAGTTAGAGGGATGCAATGGCACTGCTCACTTTTTCAGACTTATTTGGTGAGCACTCACTGGCGATCCAGGAGGTCCTGGAGGTCCAACATTACCGGTACCTCCCTAGAGAAGAAAACATGACTAAGACTAGGTCTTGTGATATTCAGGTATCTTACAGGTGGTCCACGATCTCCGTTGCTGCCAGGATCTCCTGCATCTCCCTTTGCTCCTTGGGCACCCGTAGGGCCTGGATCTCCTGGTACACCATCTGTTCCTTTAGATCCCCCTCTGCCTGGAAGTCCAGGTACACCATCCTTGCCTCTTGGTCCAACTGTACCTGTTGACAAGAACAAAGACCATTTAGGACTATATGCTGATTTTAACAAGGCATATCCGAACCTGGTTCTCCTCTATGTCCATCATGTCCATCACGTCCATCACTTCCTTGAGGGCCAGGATTGCCAATCTGTCCTCTTTGTCCTTGTGGTCCCTTACATATTCATAATAAACTAGATTCATCCAATTCGTCTAGTGTAAATGAGACTTACAGGTAGGCCAGGTGCCCCTGGTGCTCCTGGGTCTCCGCTTGGTCCCTTTACTCCAGGATCTCCCCTCTCTCCATCTCTGCCAGGTGAACCTGGGTCACCCTATCACACACAGGAAGGCTTACGAGCTGCTGTCTAATTGTTCACAATGAACTCTTTTGCTTACGGATGGTCCTTTTGGCCCTATAGGTCCATGTGCTCCTTGTGGGCCTGTTGGTCCCTGAGTACACACACAGATGTTGCAATAACCATTCTAGTGAGTAACAGTGAAATACTTACTGGAGCACCAGGAGCTCCAACTTCTCCGTTCTTTCCATCTGAGCCATCCTCACCCTGAAGTCAAGTATGCAGAATCAGTGACTACCGAATGAGACTGAGCTTGACAATGAACAGACAAGGAAGATGCTTACGGTGTTTCCAGGTGGACCAGGATTACCTGGGGGACCTCTTGGCCCAGATGAACCCTATAATCAAATTGGTAATTTAAGCAACAGTTGTTGAAGCAGCACAACTAGCCCACCTGTGCACCTCTACTTCCAGGTGGTCCTACTCTACCCTCTTGTCCTCTTTGCCCCTATCAATAATTTAAAAAATTATATATGGACTTCAATTGACTCCTTATCTTACAGTGTTTCCTGGAGGGCCAGGGGGTCCAGGGGGACCTGCTACTCCCTGCAGGAGTTAGAATAGTACTACTGCTTCTTTGCAACAACCCAGCAGTCAATCTAACACTTGCACACATACCTGGGGGCCTGGTTCTCCTGCACCTCCACCATCAATACCCTTACCACCCTGCAGTTACATATAGTATCAGTACACCATCATGAAATACAGATCTCAATCCAGTACACTGCATTAAATGTGTCTGTAGTTTTTAGCTAATCTCAGTAACTTACATCACAGCCACTGCAGACTCCAGCTGCTCCGGGTAATCCAGGTGCTCCAGGTTCACCCTTTTCACCCTTGTCTGAAACAGTTGCAACATCATGCACAGCCTAATATACTGAGCTAATAACCAACCTTGTGATAATGCCACACCTAATAATAATAATAATATAAGCAGCTTCATTTTGGCCCTGCAAGAAAATGCAATGTTAGATTATTGCGAGCAAGCCAGACATAACAATCCGTGCAAAGGAGGGGCTACACTATACGTAACTTATCGTGTTGCCGTATTGTACACTATCATTGGATATATGCAATGCAATAATGTTATCATGCACTGTTACCTTCCACTTGCGTGCTTGTTTGCAGCAATTGGAGGATTGCAAAGAAGCTTGACAGAGAGGGGAGCAGCTTGCTGAGCGTCTGTTCGCCCAATGCAGCCTAGTTGGGTGGAAGCCAAGAAATGACTAGCCGCCTGTCCTCAGCGCGTACTGCCGCACTAAGTGTGGCTAATGGTTCAATGGAAGAATGGAGGACGCCTGCGCACGCCCCTCCCTCCTCTTCTCCTGTTGAAGTTGGACTGCCTGAAAGATTCATTGTGTGTCAGAAGCGGTGCTATTGTTCGCGCATTGTTATTCTTACTATACTAGAGGGTAAACGCGCGCGCCCCTCTTTGTTACACTGCTCCATCAATGATTCTGAACCTGTGGTATTGGGACTCTGACTCGATGGTGTAACGCTGAGACTTTAGTTCGGTTCTCGTTCTTTTAGACGCTGCGCAACGCCGTGGATAACAAAGAGTAGCGCCAGTGCTCGCGCTGGCGCTGGAGTAGCAAAACTAGCGCTAGATTGCGCCACTTTACGCTAACGCTACATTATCTTGCGCATTTCAGCGCGATCGCACTTCTATAACAGTGCGATCGCGCTGAAATGCGCAAGATGTGTCCACTTTCGAATTTGAAATTTGCGGGTCTTGCTATAATAGCGCTAAAGCGCTTCCTGACTAAGGTTGCGCGCGCAAGCGTTCAGCGACCTTCGACCTAGGTACCTAAGCTAAGATGCAGAGCAGCGCCGCGGCGTCTGCAGGAATAGCCTTGAGAAAGAAGCTATTTTCTGCAGATGACTTACATCATGATCTGGAGGATGTAACAGGAAACAAGAGAGAGGTTTTGAGGTAGGCAGAAGTATTGCGCAGCTAGCGACTAGCGCTTAGGGGCGCGGCGTGGTGCGCCCGCGCTGCGTTGCGCATCATTTCCCCGCAATTTTCAAACACTAACGCTTACATCCATTCACAGTACAGTAAAATGTCTTCTAGAGCGTACAATTTTGCAGAATGAAGGGAATTCTTTGCTTATTATTGGTCCCAGAGGATGTGGAAAAACATGGGTAAGACCATAAATTAGTCTAATGCCATGGCTGAGGTGGAATCAGCAGTCTGTGATTTGTACATACAGGTGTTAAACCATGTGTTTCAGGACTTGAGCAATGATAAACGGTGCAAAAACAACTATATCAAAGTCTATTTAAATGGTGATGCATTATGGACCCTATAACTATGACAACAAATTAGATGTTCTGTACTTCCTTAGGTTTTGTGCACATAAATGATCGACTAGCTCTACTGGAGATTGCTAGGCAACTGGATGTCGAAGAAGAACTTGGAGAGCATATTTCGGTATCAATGAATAATGTTGTGTGTGCTAGCAGTTAAACTGAGTTTTTTTTCACAGCTATCCTTTGCAGCTGCACTGAACTATCTGCTGGAAGCTCTAAGATCAGGTACATGTACATATGTCATTTCCTGCTCTCAATATACATGGAGAATTGGTTTGTGGTATGGGGTTTGCTAACATGGAATCATGGAAATTCAAGTTTCAGTTGCTTCAATAGCTTTTGTGACATTTTGTAAGCATTCCTGTTTGAGCCACAATAGTCTCCATTGTGAATCTTTTGTCTAATTGATAATGGCTCGCCACAGAAGTTTACTTAGCTGTGTAGATTGTCGTAGTAGTAGCCCGGCCACAGGCAGGAAGTTTGGTTGAGGCTCAATTGTACAACTGTGTGATTAGTTGTTGCTAAATATAGCAATTGACTGCATGCGGTGATACTTAGTCGGGAAATTATCTTTGGAGAAAACTTGCAAATTTCGCAGTTTCTGTGAAAATATCTGCGAAATTTGCTGTTTATTACACTATACAATATAGGTATGGCTGAAAAAGTAAATTTACAAATATCTTAATTTTCACCAAATCATGAAATATTTTACCCACAAAAATGTCCCACTAAAAGACCTTAGCCTCAACGTTTCTACTGTATAGGAACAAGTGCTAATCAGAGTGTCATATTTGTGTTGGAAGAGTTTGATCAGTTTGCCCATCACAAGAACCAGTCACTACTGTACAATCTCTTGGATATCTCCCAGTCTGCTCACAATCCCATTGCTGTAGTTGGGCTCACCTGCAGACTGGTATGACAAAGACAGTTTGTGACTATATTTCATAACACACGATTCCTTCCCTAATCTTTGTCCAGCAGTACCTGTAAATGATAGAAAACCCTCTAATCAGGACACCCTGAAATGAGGACACCTTCATTTTGCTGCTGCAAATAGTTACATAGTTTTCACCCACTAAAATCAGAACACCTCACTAACCAGGACTAATCCATTTACTAATGTATGTAGGATGTTGTGGAGCTTCTGGAGAAGCGGGTCAAGTCTCGATTTTCTCATCGACAAGTCCTACTATTTCCTCAAACTGAGTTTGATGACTACGTCAAACTTACCAAGTCTCTTCTTAAGCTCCCCGATGACTTTTATGATGAGCAGTACAAACAACAGTGGCAGGAAAACATTGAGGTATAATAACTCTTTAACAACTAATGACGAGTATATTATAGAGTTAAAAGCAGGTGATTTTTGCACTTGCCTGTTGGAATCTCTTTACTTACAGAAGCTGTTGCAGACTTCATCTGTACTTCAGTCGCTTCAGAGACAATTCAGAGTGTCCGCAGATGTCAGAAGTCTTAAACAATTATTAGTAAGTATATAGTGGTCTGCAATCTGCTTCTGTGGATGTATATCAAGTGCTTGCGTGCGTGCACACACACACACACACACACACACACACACACACACACGCACACACACACACACACACACACACACACACACACACACACACACACACACACACACACACTCACACACACACACACACACACACACACACACACACACACACACACACACACACACACACACACACACATACATACACACACACACACACACACACACACACACACACACACACACACACACACACACACACACACACACACACACTCCACTCAGCTCTTACCAGTTGGCCAGCTCACCACTGCACACCCTCACCTGCTACCCTCAGATTTTATCCTCTCTCAGACTCTGCTACACAGTGACTCCTCGGCAGCAATGCTGACCGGCCTCTCTGTCCTGGAACTCTGTTTGCTGATTGCCGTTAGGCACCTCTTGGATATAACATGCGAAGAACCATTCAACTTTGAAATGGTCTATAGTGGTACGCAGTAGACTACAGTGGTACAGAATGGTGGACCTTAGTAGTTTTTTTTTATGTTTCAGAGTACAAGAAATTTGCCCAAAGATCGCAATCTACTGAAGTGTTCAGCCAGCCTGTGGCTCTCAAGGTATGTCTGAAGTGAGGACACTTTCTTCTGTTCCAAGAGTGTCCAGTTTGAAGGTTCTAGTGTAAATCATTAGGAACATGTACATGAGATAGCTAAAAGTGTGAGGTCTATTGCTAGTGTTGCTATACTGTTCTTTTGTCCTAGGCCTTTGATCACTTGGTTGCTCTAGAGATCCTGGTACCAGTTTCCGACTCTTCCCTAGGGAAACAACAACAGTTGAGGGAATACGTGTCTATGCAGCTAGTGCTCAGCAAGGAACAGATTAGCAGAGCTGTACTAAGCTATCCAAACTGCCCTACCGATGTAGTCAGATGGGGCACCAGTCATGCTGTTAAGTGAATCATGTAATAAAACTGATATTAATTGGCGAGCAGAGTGAGCTCACCTAGTTGTGCTGCTGGTGCGGGCTTTCTGTATATATTGATGTATCTGACAATGCATTTTGGCCCCCAGGGCTGCCTGCGCGCTACGCGCAATCGTAACCGGCCTTGCCTCTTCCGCTCGCCATCAATGTGTAGCATTCAACTAGTATAATAATCTTATTTGTTGTGCAATAGTTATTACTTGTTACATATTACGACAGTATGGTAGTAAGAACAAGATAGGTCGGTTGCTCTGGAGTTAGGTCCAAGTCCTTCAACAAGTCGGGGTATGTCGCTCCGGAAGAGATAACGATGGCCGTGTGCTTCTGGGTGCCCTAGCCTGCCATCACTCCCACATCCCCAAGTGAACACACCACCTTCTTCTGTCACTGCTGCACTATGGATGCCTCCACTCTCCACCTGCATGGACAATAATTACATAATTGGAAGAAAGGTCACTGTGCAGTCTCGCTCACCAACAACGCATGCATTCAACTAGTATAGCTTCTAATTGAGTATTGCTATACGGATACACGATACATGTCTTAACACATCAGGTTGTGTGCTCTCTTGTGCCGTGCGTTGCCGGTCGACAACGTGCGCAAGCAACACCACATTCACCCGCCCGAGGACGGGGAGAAAACCGACCCACAGGTAAAAAAAGTGGCCCGTGGAACGCACCAACAGGGTAAAATGGGCAAGCTCTGGACATGAATATTTTGCCAGGACAATTAAGAATCTGCCTTTTACTTGATGCATTCAAAACCTCACCTTACACACTCTTTGGCTGAGGAAGTGCCCAGCATCAATTGCACGTGGAGAGTCACAGGATTCCTGGGTTCCGTGTCCCAGTTTCCCCTTGTACCCGTCCCCCCAAGACCACACCCCTCCCTCCGTTGTACAACACAGCGTGTGGGGGTGATGTTCCCCCAGAGAACAACTCACATCTCTAACATGGACGACGGCATTCTTGGTCCCCTCTTCTCCCACTACTTCCTCCTTGAAATAAACTTGAGCAGGTGTGTTTTGATACTTCTTGTTTTTTCCCAACCCAAGTGCTCCACAGTCACCAGTTCCAACTGTGTAGAGCTCCAGCTTGTCTGTAATCAGAGCTGCATGAGAATAGCCGCATGAAACTTTGGTGAAACTCTCGTTTCTCACAGCTGCCAGGAGGTGTGGCTCTGTTCTATCGCAATTATCACCATGGCCTAACACACCGTGTCTTCCTGAGCCCCACGAATAGACCCTTCCCTCAGTAGAAACAGCATAACTGTAGTTGTATCCACAAGAGAGCCATTTGAATTTAACAACAGAGGGAAGTAAAGTAGGACTAGGGACAAAGTTTGTATGTGCTTTTGTAGAAGCTCCGCTGCAGGTGGCTGTGTCTGTAATACCCAGTACGCCAGAAGTATTGTAACCCCACAGGTATACGCTGCCGTCTTCCAACAAGCATCCAGCGTGCCAGTGGCCTGCGCTAATGACGGTAATAGGCACGCATTCTCTATCCTTGTCTACAGGAAGTTGTACTTCAGCTGGGAGGTGTTTATCCTCAGTACTTCCAGTGCCCAGGCGGCCGTACTTTCCCCATCCACAAGCGAACAAACAGTCGCCATTCTGAGTAACGGTTGTGCTGGCTTCCGTCTTCGACTTCGAACGGCGTTTTTCGCGGGCCAGTACGAGAGTGAAGTGCGCCCCAGCTGCTATTTGGGTAGCCGAGACGTTGGGAGGGAGCTTCAACACTTGGGGCGTCTCGAAGTTGCTCAGTTTCCCGTTTCCCAACTGCCCATACTTTCCAAACCCCCAACCAAACGCCCCCTCCATCTCAGTGTCAGCCACGCCTATTATACCTATGGCTGAGTCAACGTCACTTGGCCACGTGTGACAGGTGGGCGTGACTCGCCAATTTGTGACATCCTTCCTCTTCCCTTGTACATGTACACGTTGTTTGGTCTCTGGGAAAGTTAAGAAGGTAAGAACAGATGTACGTAGATGTGTTAATACTACAGGGTGTCGGGTTCGTCAAGGGGGGGGGGGCAAAATCCACCAACCAAGAAATGAGGGGGGCAACAGTGAACTCAGGTTGATAAATTTCCAAGGAGGCAAAAGTGGGAGCAAATTTCCTCCATTGCCAAAATTAACCTGCCACTGTATTTTACATGCCAATGTTTTCAGAGATTCTGTGTCAATATTTATGCAGTTATGAATGTGGAGCACGAGGTAGAGCTGTTGGTCCAGGAAATAAAAAGGCTTGGCTCTCCTAACTCAGACGGACAGACAGCAGTGAAGTTTGGTACACTGTTCTCGGACGATCGCTGTGCCAACCTCTTTGAAGCCTTGGTAGGCACTCTTAGAGCAGCGAAGAGGAAGAAGATCATAAAGTACGATGGTGAACTACTGCTTCAAGGAGCACATGATAATGTTGAAATTGTGCTCCTGAAAGACGATTAGTAATTAGTTAATTTTGAATTTTTAGAGAAAGTGACTCGTACAATTAATTGTGTGTAATTTTCAGCACTCATTTTTAGCTCGACTCGATGATTCACGAGTGCGCATGCGCATGGTGGGGCGTGGCACCGCGAGCTTGGCGGGAAATGGCTGCTGACCGAATGCAGATAGATGAAGAGACGGGCCTCCCTGTATACCGAACAAAGGCTAAAGACAGGTATGTGCCGTGCATAGTAGGTGACGAAAAAATAGTCATCTTTGAGTGACTAATAATAGTGTTTGACTAGTGTTCCTATCATTAGGGAGGACCAGAGCGTTGCCTCGCGATACCAGCGGGCCCAGCAGAACGACGAGGTGGACGCTAAGTATGGCTTTGAGCGGCACACCCATCCAGTCGAGAGGATGGGCTGGTTGATCAACATGCATCCGGTAAGCCTCTAACCAGTCGTAGGTGACGTCAACATTACGTCAACTTGATCCCTTCCCTCCAGGCTGATATCATTGACGAGAACAAGTCCCTGGTGAGCGGAGTAGACTTCTACTTCATCGAGGAAGATGGAGGACGATTTAAAGCCACACTACCCTTCCTGCCATACTTTTACATACTCACTCGCAAGGACACGGAAAGGGATGTCAGCTCTTTTTTGAGCCGGAAATTCTCCGGTAGAATTGCAGGTATAGATCTGGTGGAGAAAGAAGACATGGACATGGTGAGTATTTAGAGCATGAAATATTCAAAACCACGAGATTCACAATTGTGATGATACATACATAAACCAACCTTATGCCACATTTTATCATTTTTGAGATAAGCAGAGCATTGAATAATGATTTTCAAGCTGATTGTAGTGATCTTTTTAGATTTTTGATTGGACTTTCTATTCCAAAGTTATAAAGAGTTTTGTGTTGTGTATTTGTATGGGGTATAATGGGAGAGTGTGAACTATTTTCATTCCTGCTGCAAATTATACTCTTGTGGCATAAGGTTGGTTTATGCTTGCATGGTCACAATTTTTCTTTTGGTTCGTGCGAAACTACAGCCAAATCATTTGGTTGGACTGAAGAGAAGATATCTACAACTGAAGTTTCGTACTGTAGAAGATTTGATGAAGGCTAAGAGGTATAAGACTCATCTCAGTGATGTAATCCTTACAACACAACAGTCGAGGCTCTCTGTCTGTTGTAGGGACATACTTCCAGCTGTTAAGAAGAATTGGGAGAAGGAGAAGTCTCGAGCAGCCTATGACCCCTCCCTCTTTACATCGAGGTAACACTGTGTTTGGGTTAGGAGTTCAGTGGAACCTCACTTAGTGGTCACCTCAGTTAGACAGCCACCTAGTATACAGTGGTCACTGAGTAGAGTCCAGGAAAATTTTCAGAGGGGGGAAATCTGGACTTCCTAAAATTGAGGGGGTGGCATATCGAGACTGTCCTGTGTTGTGTGATGTAGTTTTTTGAATTGATCATAGGGGGGCAAAGCCATTTTCGGGGGGGGGGGGGCAAATTGCCCCCCTTGCCCCCCCCCCTAGAAAAACCCTGGAGTCCCATACATTTATTGTGGATGGCTCTCTCTATAATAAAACCACTTCTCTATAACAGCCACTGGGTTCTGTCCCAAGGGTGACTGGTTCCATTGTATTATGACAAGAACTGTACAGTTTTTTTCTTCCAATTCCTAAGATTGAATGCAGACCTGGGCCAGTCTCGTCTGGCAAGCCAGCTGGAGAATATCCTGGACATTAGGGAACACGATGTTCCGTATCACGTGAGGGTTGCCATTGACTGCAAAATCAATGTCGGACACTGGTACCGTGTTAAGGGGTGTGGCTCCGAACCTCCCGAGATACGACGAGTCAAAGATGAACCTGATTGTCCTGTAAGTAGTATTTCAGCCACTCCATGTATCTGTAATTCCATTCCTCCATTCTCGTACGCAGGAACCAGTGGTTCTCGCATTTGACATTGAGACAACTAAACTCCCATTGAAATTTCCAGATCCTGCCAGTGACTCTATCATGATGATATCCTACATGATAGATGGACAGGTAACAACTCACATGTACTGCTGTTCCTATGGCAACTGTCGTCATGGTGATGCTCTGTTTCCAGGGTTACCTAATCACCAATCGTGAGGTGATAGGAGCCGACGTGGAGGACTTTGAGTACACTCCAAAGCCGGAGTACGAGGGACCCTTCACTGTACTCAATGAACCCGACGAGGTTGGGATTACATCACCGATAAATATTGCCTTATATTCTCAATGTAAACTATGACATCATTACTGGATCATGTGATCTCAGGTGTGTCTGCTGCGTCGTTTCTTCGGCCATATTCAGGACGTCCAACCTAGCATCATCGTAACTTACAATGGGGATTCCTTTGATTGGCCGTTTGTGGATGCTCGGGCCAGTCACCATGGTATTGTAATGACAGATGAGATTGGTTTTGCTGTGGATCGACAAGGAGAGTATAAATGTCGACCTTGCATCCATATGGATGCCTTTCGGTAATTCCCTTCCCCCCTCTCTCTCTCTAACTCTCTCTCTCTCTCTCTCCCTCCCTCCCTCCCTCCCTCCCTCCCTCCCTCCCTCCCTCCCTCCCTCCCTCCCTCCCTCCCTCCCTCCTCTCTCTCTCAGCTGGGTAAAGAGAGACAGTTACCTTCCAGTAGGAAGTCAGAACCTCAAGGCCACTACAAAGGCTAAGCTGAGATATGATCCTGTGGAATTAGACCCTGAGGATATGTGCAGGATGGCCTGTGAGGATCCTCAGGTGACTATCATGTGACTATCATGTGACTATCGTGTGACTATCGTGTGACTGCCGTGTGCATCCATACCACCTGAAATGAGGACACCTCTCTAATAGGGACACATCTTTAGGTCCCAACTCCATTGAAGCCTGTACATACCACCCTCTGAAATGAGGACACCTCTCTAATAGGGACACACCTTCAGGTCCCAACTCCATTGAAGCCTGTACATACCACCCTCTGAAATGAAGACACCTCTCTAATAAGGACACATCTTCAGGTCCCAACTCCATTGAAGCCTGTACATACCACCCTCTGAAATGAAGACACCTCTCTAATAGGGACACATCTTCAGGTCCCAACTCCATTGAAGCCTGTACATACCACCCTCTGAAATGAGGACACCTCTCTAATAGGGACACATTTTCAGTTCCCAACTCCATTGAAGCCTGTACATACCACCCTGAAATGAGGACACCTCTCTAATAGGGACACACCTTCAGGTCCCAACTCCACTGAAGCCTGTACATACCACCCTCTGAAATGAGGACACCTCTCTAATAGGGACACACCTTCAGGTCCCAACTCCACTGAAGCCTGTACATACCACCCTCTGAAATGAGGACACCTCTCTAATAGGGACACATCTTCAGGTCCCAACTCCATTGAAGCCTGTACATACCACCCTCTGAAATGAGGACACCTCTCTAATAGGGACACACCTTCAGGTCCCACTTCCCCCACTCTTCTCCAGGGCCTCTCTAACTACTCCGTATCAGATGCAGTAGCCACCTACTACCTCTACATGAAATATGTCCACCCATTCATCTTTGCTCTCTGTACCATCATACCAATGGAGCCAGATGAAGTCCTGAGAAAGGGGAGTGGCACTTTATGTGAGACATTGCTGATGGTGCAAGCCTTTCATGGAAACATCATCTTTCCAAACAAGCAAGAAACGGTGAGTGTTAGACAACTAGCTAGCTGTGTGGCAGTTCTAAGCAGCGGGGTGGGGGGCGAGGCCCCCCTACTGAAATATTGAGGGGGTGGGGGCAATTGGCCCCCTGCCCCCCTCTGGTGCCGCCCCTGCTAAGTAAGTCATTTCGCTTCCCTTACAAGTTCATCTCACTAATCAGGACACCTCTTCTATTTCAACCACACATTCACGTTCTCTGTCTGTTCAGGTATTGAATAAACTGACGTCCGATGGTCACCTTTTGGACACAGAGACATACGTTGGAGGACATGTTGAAGCACTGGAGTCAGGAGTCTTCCGCTCTGACATTGCATGTAGATTCAGATTGGTGAGATAAGATAGCTACTCTAGAGGGTACTGTTAGTACATATCATCTCCTAGAATCCTGAAATGTTGCTACATTTGAGGGAAAATGTTCGTCGTACTATCACTCATTCTATTGAAGTCGAGGAAAAGATTCCTCTGGAGCAGGTAACCAGGTGTGGGTCGGTGTATGAAGCAGCTGCATTCTTCTCTCCTCTTGTGGTGTCCTAGGTAACCAACTTTGAGGAGCAGTGCAGCGAGATAGAGAGTAAACTGAGCAGTCTGGCCTCATCTCCGGCCCGACTGGAGATACCAATGATCTATCATCTGGATGTTGGAGCCATGTACCCCAATATTATCCTCACTAATAGATTACAGGTAAACAGCTCCTCCTCCCCTCCCCTCCCTCCCCTCCCCTCCCCTCCCCTTCCCTTCCCTCCCCTCCTCTTCCCTCCCCTCCCCTCCCCTCCCCCTCCCCACAATTCAGTGTTGTTTTACTTCACTTAACCCTCTAACTATTCCTTGTGCTAGCCTCATGCGGTGGTAGATGAAGCTACATGTGCTTCCTGTGACTTCAACAAACCAGGAGCCACTTGTCAGAGGGACATGACTTGGGCCTGGAGGGGAGACTTCAGTGAGCACTGGCACATTCCCATACTCCCATACATTCATGTCTCATACTTTCGTTTTCAGTGCCTGCAAGTCGGAACGAATACCAGACTATACGTCTCCAACTAGAGAGTGAAAGTCTCCCTCCTGCACGGCCCGGAGAACCCCCGGTGAATTTTCACTCTCTCGCCCCCCACGAGCAGGCTGCACTAGAGAAGAAACGACTTGCTGATTACTGTAAAAAGGCGTACAAGAGGACTAAGGTCACTCGAGAAGAAAAGAAAAATACGACTATTTGTCAGAGAGAGAATTCATTTTATGTTGACACCGTTCGAGCGTTTAGAGACCGACGATATGAGTTTAAAGGTCTATTGAAGGTGAGAGGAGGAAAGGGAGGGAGGGAGGGAGGGAGGGTGGGAGGGAGGGAGGGAGGGGAGGGAGGGAGGGAGGAAGGAGAGAGGGAGAGGAGGGAGAGAGGGATGGAGGGAGGGAGGAGGGAGGGAGGGAGAGAGGAGGGATGGAGGGAGGGAGGAAGGGAGGAGAGAGATTGATTGAATCTGTTTCTCCTCTACAGGTATGGAAAAAGAAGTTGGAGGCTGCCAAATTGAGAGGCGACCCAGCAGAAATCAAAAGGTAGTCTCCACACTCCTTCCCTTCATTACCCCCTACTTGCCTTCTTCCCCAACAGCTGCAAGAACAAAGAGGTTCTCTATGACTCACTGCAACTAGCTCACAAGTGCATTCTTAACTCTTTCTACGGCTATGTCATGAGAAAGGGGTATGTACCTCAATTTGGCAGCCTCCAACTTCTCTCTCTCTCTCTCCCTCCCTCTCTCTCTCCCTCCCTCCCTCCCTCCCTCCCTCCCTCCCTCCCTCCCTCCCTCCCTCCCTCCCTCCCTCCCTCCCTCCCTCCCTCCCTCCCTCCCTCCCTCCCTCCCTCCCTCCCTCCCTCCCTCCCTCTCTCCCTCTCTCTCTCTCTCTCAAATCTCGTCAAACAATCACACAGAGCTCGCTGGTATTCAATGGAAATGGCTGGCATTGTCTGTTATACCGGGGCCTCTATCATCACAAGGGCACGAGAGATTGTGGAGGAGATTGGGTGAGTCACATGACTATCACATGACAACCACAGAAGTCACATGATTCTCACACAGACGTCCACTTGAGCTGGACACTGATGGAATCTGGTGTATTCTACCAGCTAGCTTCCCGGAGAATTTTGAGGTACAATCGTACAGTAGGAACCCCTCTAATCAGGACCCCCTGAAATGAGGACACCTCAATAAACAGGACATCACTGATCAGGAACCCCACTAATCAGGACCCCCTGAAATGAGGACACCTCGATAACACAGGACATCAGGAACCCCACTAATCAGGACCCCCTGAAATGAGGACACCTCAATAACACAGGACATTAGGAACCCCACTAATCAGGACCCCCTGAAATGAGGACACCTCAATAACACAGGACATTAGGAACCCCACTAATCAGGACACCCTGAAATGAGGACACCTCAATAACACAGGACACTTTTAGCTGCCCCAAATGCCATGTTTGTGTACAACTTAACCCCCAAATCAGGACACCTCACTAATCAGGACACTTTCTTCTGCCCCAAGGGTGTCCGGATTAGAGAGGTTCCACTGTATTAAAAGTTCCCTTGTAACTCTATGTCTTCATTGCACAGTTCCACACAACACACACTAAGAAGGCAAAAGTCACTATATCGTACCCCGGAGCCATGCTGAACGTAATGGTACAGGATTACTTCACCAATGACCAGTACCAGGAATTGGTTGACGTGGAGAATTTGGTCTACGACCAACGAAGTGAAAATTCAATATTTTTCGAGGTCGATGGCCCGTATCGAGCAATGATACTACCGGCTTCGAAGGAAGAAGGAAAGAAGTTGAAGAAGAGGTGAGTCAACCTGTTACCCATTCTAAACTGAAGTCGTGGTCACATATCAGTTCAGTGGAACCTCACTTAGCAGGGATTTTTCTATAAAAATTTCAGGGAGAAAATCAGGACTTCCTAAAATTGAGGGGGGCTAGCCTTGTATCGAGACTGTCCTGTGTTTTTGTGTATGTAAAGGAATTGAATTGATCATAGTCCATCTCAGAGGGGGCAAGCCACTTTCAGAGGGGGGGGGAGGCAATTTGCCTCCCTTAAGAAAAACCTGCTTAGTGGTCACCTCAGTTAGGTAGCCACCTAGTATATAGTTGTCACTGAGTAGAGTGCCTCAGTTAGTCACACAGGTTTATGCAGAATTCGTCCCAGCCAGCTGAGCTGACACAGTAGCTCAGTTGGTAAGGGTGTCGCCTTGGAAAGCTGATGGTCGTGGGTTCGAGTCCCACCCGAGGCAGCCAATTTTTCTTTGAAAAATGACTGCTTTGGGTGAGTTGTGTTGTGTTGCTTTGCCTTTCTGTTGTGTTGTTGTTGTTGTTGCCTTGCCTTTCTCAGCCTCTCTTGGAGTGATTGTTCATGCTCAGGTTTAAAGTAACATGTTATTCTCAGTGTTTCATCCGGACATTCCGGCAAGGGGGGGCAAAGTAGAGTTTTGGGAATGTGAGGGGGGCGGTGTGTATGTGGCAATGTATTTTTAAATCCCAGGGGGGCTCTTAGGATCCAAGGGGACCAAATACCCCTCCTACCCCCCGAAATGAAACCCTGATTCAGACCTCCTCATAACTGCAGATATGCTGTTTTTAATGACGACGGTACATTGGCCGAGTTGAAAGGATTTGAAGTGAAGAGAAGAGGGGAGCTCCAATTGGTGAAGATATTCCAGTCATCTGTATTTGAGGCTTTCTTGCTTGGATCCACGTTGGGGGAGTGTTATGCCTCGGTTGCCAAGGTAGCCAACTATTGGCTGGATGTGCTGTACAGTCGTGTAAGTCACTAGTGATAGCAGGGGGGAATTTTAGAGGGGGTAATTTTAGAGGGGGGCAGTGGGGAGTAATTTTAGAGGGGGCAGAGGGGAGTAATTTTAGAGGGAGGAAGTGGGGGTAATTTTAGAGGGGGGCAGTTGGGGGTAATTTTAGAGGGGGCAGAGGGGATAATTTTGGAGGGGGGGGGGGGGCAGTGGAGGGTAATTTTAGAGGAGACTGAAAGATCCCAATAGTTACCTCACCAAATTTTGAGGGATGGAGGGCAAATTTTACATGTATTTCTTTGTTAACCCTTTCCTTCCAGGCGGAGAACATGCCCGACTCTGAGTTGTTTGATCTGATATCGGAGAACAGGAGCATGTCGAGGAAGTTGTCAGACTATGGAGACCAAAAGAGCACCTCTATTAGTACGGCAAGGAGACTGGCAGAGGTTAGTTGTGTGGAGTGGAACACTGTAGGGATACATTGGTCAGTACAGTGTACTGTCATGCCAAAACTGGTCCTGCTTATAACTGGTTCCCCGGACCACTTATGGCTGCCACAACTGGTCCCCCGGACCACTTATGGCTGCCACAACTGGTCCCCCCGGACCACATATGGCCGCCACAACTGGTCCCCCCGGACCACTTATGGCCGCCACAACTGTCCCCCCGGACCACATATGGCCGCCACAACTGTCCCCCCGGACCACATATGGCCGCCACAACTGGTCCCCCGGACCACTTATGGCTGCCACAACTGGTCCCCCGGACCACATATGGCCGCCACAACTGGTCCCCCGGACCACATATGGCCGCCACAACTGGTCCCCCGGACCACTTATGGCCGCCACAACTGGTCCCCCGGACCACATATGGCCGCCACAACTGGTCCCCCGGACCACTTATGGCTGCCACAACTGGTCCCCCGGACCACTTAAGGCTGCCACAACTGGTCCTGCTCAAGTCGCACTGATGTGGGGGGGAGGGGGGGAGGGGCATTTATGGCAGGGGACCACCTATGGTGTGACATTACCCCAGGGGAACATAGGGTGTTGAGGGGGTTCCCCACTAAATTTCTCCTCAGTTTCTCGGGGACCAGATGGTGAAAGATAAGGGTCTTGCCTGTCGTTTCGTCATATCTCACAAACCCGAGGGGGCCCCCGTGACAGAGAGAGCCATCCCTCTCGCAATATTCCAGGCCGAGCCGTCCGTGATGAAACACTACCTGAGAAAATGGCTGAAGACTCCAAACTTGGAGAACTTTGACATTAGAAATGTTAGTCAATGTCTTGTATATGTTGTTGTCTCTGTTTGTTGTTGTTTATTTTCCTGTAATATATGTAATAGATATTAGATTGGGACTACTACATCGAGAGACTGGGAAACACCATTCAGAAGATTATCACCATACCAGCCGCCATGCAAGGAGTGAGTTTGATTTGGGCCCATTCCCGTGTCCCCATTCCCCATTCCCCAGGTCTCCAATCCGGTTCCACGTGTGAGCCACCCAGACTGGCTTCACAAGAAGCTTCTGGAGAAGAACGACGTATGTCGCCAACAGAAGATCAGTAGCCACTTCTCACGTGTCGCAAAACCAGTTCAACAGGTCACTAAAACCGGTTTCTTGACACATTACATTGTATGTGTTATTATTTTGTACAGGAATATGATGAAAATACAGATACTTCTTTCACGTCAAAGAAACGCTCGTTACACCAAACTGACCTTGAGGATCTCGGAAAGCCATCCTCTGCTGTGTCACCTTCTCACCCTCCCTCAGTCACCAAGCATCGTCGCACTTTGACCTCATCTCAGAGGCAGCTGCTGCGGAGAGAGACGTGGAGAGATGTTCTTGGTCCTCCTCCCGCCATGGGAACCTTGAAGGTCCTCCGTCACTATGGGTCACTTGACGAGTGTGGTACTCTCTCTCTCTCTCTCTCTCTCTCTCTCTCTCTCTCTCTCTCTCTCTCTCTCTCTCTCTCTCTCTCTCTCTCTCTCTCTCTCTCTCTCTCTCTCTCTCTCTCTCTCTCCCTCCTAGGAAGAACTAGTGGCTTGGTTGATGTACCATAAAAGGAAATGGAAACTCCAGAAAATCCGGAGAGATGAGAAAAAACAGTTGCTACGACAGCAGGAAAAGGGTGTGGCCAGCGTTGGAATCAACACATTCTCTCAGAATTTGTCGGGGTTTCTATGGCAACAGAATAGGGCTCTAGTCGAACTTCACTGGCAAATAATTCAAGTATGGAATTGGGAGCATGAATTGACATTATGGAAATACTGGTGTGTGTGTGTGTGTGTGTGTGTGTGTGTGTGTGTGTGTGTGTGTGTGTGTGTGTGTGTGTGTGTGTGTGTGTGTGTGTGTGTGTGTGTGTGTGTGTGTGTGTGTGTGTGTGTGTGTGTGTGTGTGTGTGTGTGTGTGTGTGTGTGTGTGTGTGTGTGTGTGTGTGTGTGTGTGTGTGTGTGTGCGTGTGCAGATAGCAGACACTGCTGATCCTGGAGTCTTCACACTGTGGGCGCTAGTGGGATCAGATCTTCACCAGCTCAAGTTGAGCGTTCCTCGCGTCTTCTACGTTAACTGTCGCACGACTAAGGAACTTCAAGGGGAAGGTACCGCGTGGAGGAAGGTCTCCAAGATCCTCCCCCGCTCGGCTCCAGTTCTGAATCTCAGCGAGTACTGCGTCTCAGAGGCCATCTTCCAAGAGCACGCAGGGTGAGTGAACCTGACCATTTCATGATAGTCACATGGCATCATGTGACTATCACACAGTGAGCTGGTGACTCAACTGTCGGCCCCTGACATAGAAGGCGTGTATGAGACTCAAGTTCCTCTGATGTTTCGAGCGGTAGTAGCCCTTGGTTGTGTCACAACTGTCAGTAAGACACACAGTCAGGCTGTCCTGAAGGGGGTGAGTACAGTGGCCCTGTCAGCGTAGGTGTCTAGTGTGAGGTTGGTGGATTTGAATCCCACCCGAGGCAGCCAATTTTCTTTGAAAAATGACTGCTTTGGGCGAGTTGTGTTGTGTTGCTTTGCCTTTCTGTTGTGTTGTGTTGTTGCCTTGCCTTTCTCAACTTCTCGTGGAGTGATCTGTTTTATGTATGGTTTCTGCAGGAGGTGGATATGTTTGAATTGGATCACCTTGACTACAAGACTGTTGCACAATACCCATATTTGGAGGGAGACCGTTTTAAGCAGATATTTCTCTACCACAGTCAGAGGTAAGAGCAGCTGTTTGCATTTTATTTATCTTTAATTCCCCTCCCCCTCCTCTCTCTCCCTTTCTCTCCCTCTCTCCCTCCCTCTCTCTCCCTCTCTCCCTCCCTCTCTCTCCCTCTCTCTCTCTCTCTCTCTCTCTTTCCCTCCCTCTCCCTCCCTCCCTCCCCTCTCTCTCTCTCCCTCTCTCTCCCCTCTCTCTCTCTCTCCCTCTCTCTCCCCTCTCTCTCCCTCTCCCTCTCCCTCCAGTGATCATCGCTCTTTCTTCACGGTGTTCATTGCAGCCACAAAGAAAGCCAATATTTTTGTGGTCGACCGTGTGCGGACCAACCAGATGCCAAACATGACCACTCTCTACCAAAACGAACGAACATCTCGACAAGAACAGTACGAGAATTATCCAGTACCATCTGAAGACATTGCATTTGATGTACGGATCGATACCGAACTCAGAAGGGTAAGTAACAATATTGGCCGTCCAATTTGAGGACTGGCCAGCGCAATCTTGTAATATTCCTTTCTTGGCAGGTGTACCGAAGTATTCAGCGACTACTTGTTGAATACAAAGACTCTCGCAGGGGACCCACGATAATATTAATACAGTCCCCCTCCAAGGACCACCAACTGAATCAATCTATACCTGCTTTGGAGGATTTTCCTCGAGTGCGTATCCCCCATATCGTAAGGTAAACACTTTCACTTTCAATTTATGCCTTGTAGATGTCTTGTTTGTGTTGTTGTTGTTGTTGTCATAGTGATGGGAATTACCCTGTTCTGGACTGGCAGAGGGTGGCTGCTGGGAAGATGGTACATCAGCTGCTTAACACACAGTCATGGCTTCATGTAAGGATAGCTAAATGGGAGGGAGGGAGGGAGGGAGGAGGGAGGGAGGGAGTCAATATTAAGTCCATAATCTTGACATTGTCATTTCATCAAACAGAACCAGCTGGAACAGGCTCGCTATTCCCACATCCCCCTCGGCAACCTGAGCAGGGATCCCGCCATTACTGTGTCGGATGTATTCTTCTCTCGCCATCTCTTAAGGCACAATCACGTCCTCTGGGTCTCACCCTCCGATAAACCTGACCTCGGAGGTGGGTGTGGTCTACAGTGTCACATGACATGTAGATAACTATGTGATGGAGGACATTCTGTTAGTGAGGTGTCCTGATTGGTGAGGTGTCATGATTTCAGAGTCTCAATAAGGTCACGTCATTTCAGATCCTAATTAAAGGGCCTTCCCCACAGGTCGTGAAGATGATGACTATCGTCTCATTATGGACATGGAGGAGGGGCGGAGCATTGAGCTAAATAGCCCCGGGGCCTATCCTACATGCTGCGTGGAACTGACCCTGGACGGACTGTCTGTGAACACAGTTCTACAGAGCCAACATATTAACGATTATGAAGGAGGGTCGGGCACTGGGATAAGCTTTGATTATGTACCACAGGTATTGATAGCAGTAACACACGTAAGAGACTTCTTAAGTGGTTCCTGTTCCCATTCCATTCCCCGGTTCCAAGGCATCGCTGGAGGAGCTGATAGAGGGAGGAGGGACTACTGCTCTCTCTGTGTACGACGAGGCCGCTCTCTGCTCCAGTACATTCAAGTCAGTCACTGGCTGGTGGCCGTCCTGAGTAGTCTAGTTGAGACACTCTTAGAAGTGTCCTGATTAGTGAGGTGTCCTGATTAGAGGGATGTCCTGATTAGTGAGGTGTCCTGATTAGAGGTATGTCCTGATTAGTGAGATGTCCTGATTAGTGGGTGTCCTGATTAGTGGGGTGTCCTGATTAGTGAGGTGTCCTGATTAGTGGGGTGTCCTGATTAGTGAGGTGTCCTGATTTCAGGGGTTGAAAAGTACATAAACAGTATTTGGAGCAGCAAAAAGGTGTCCTCATTTCGGGTGCTTCTACATGTAACTTGGCTTTACATTACATCATTATGACATAATAAGCTACTAGTGCAGGTAAATAGTGGTAATGCAGGTAATACAGGTAATAGTGGTAATGCCCTGTATTACCTACAATTACCACTATTACCTCTATTACCACTATTACCATGTATTATGGCAGCATTATCAGCATTACTAGCAGGTAGAAGCATATTATGTCATAATGATGTAATATAAAGCCAAGTTACACGCTCATTTCAGAGGTCCTAATTAGAGGGACACCCTCATTCAGAGGTCCTAATTAGAGGGACATCCCATTTCAGAGGTCCTAATTAGAGGGACACCCTCATTCAGAGGTCCTAATTAGAGGGACATCCCATTTCAGAGGTCCTAATTAGAGGACACCCTCATTCAGAGGTCCTAATTAGAGGCACACCCTCACTAATTAGAGCAATTCCACTGCTATTTCAATCAGTCTGTACTGTCCTGTAGAATACTCCGAGGGATCGTACACACTTGGCTCCACGAAGTCTCCACCAATCAAAATGTGTACGCTGATCTCCAACTGCAACATTTCTACAGGTCTAACAATTATCACAAGCCTCAGTTCCCAGGCCTTCCTCGTTGTGTGTGTGTAGTGTTCATTTTGATTGTGAGGGGGAGGGAAATTGGGGGGACATTTGAAATTGGACGAATATTTGAAATTGGGGAGCATTTGAAATTGGGGGTACATTTGAAATTGGGGGAATATTTGAAATTGGGGAGCATTTGAAATTGGGGGAATATTTGAAATTGGGGAGCATTTGAAATTGGGGGTACATTTGAAATTGGGGGAATATTTGAAATTGGGGAGCATTTGAAATTGGGGGGACATTTGAAATTGGGGGGGGGGGGGACATTTGAAATTGAGGGAACATTTGAAATTGGAGGGACATTTATGCACAACAGAGAAGGCCTGGGAACTGAGGCTGAGATTATCATCACTAACACAAGTAGGAATTCGATGCTGTTCTCCATTCTCTCTCCTCAATTTTACCAGATGGATACAGTGTCCAAGTTCCCTACTCTATGAACCTGCCTTGTGCCGGATGATCCACAAACTGATGAAGAAACTGTTCCTGCAGCTGATTGGGGAGTTTCGGAGACTTGGGTCTACCATTGTGTATGCTGACTTTAGCAGAATTATCGTGTGCACTAAGAAAAAGAGGTGGGGCTGTGTGTGTGTGTGTGTGTGAGTGTGTCACTCTGTCTCTCTACCTACTAGGATGGAAGATGCCAGTGCCTACATTGAGTTTATCCTGCGAAGCATCCAGTCCCGAGATCTGTTCCACAGTATTAGAATAGAACCCACTTGCTGCTGGGAGTACCTCCTCTGGATGGACCAGGTCTCATTCCCATGATTACATGTACACATACTGCTGATCTCTCCTCTCTCTCTCTCTCTCTCTCTCTCTCTCTCTCTCTCTCTCTCTCTCTCTCTCTCTCTCTCTCTCTCTCTCTCTCTCTCTCTCTCTCTCTCTCTCTCTCTCTCTCTCTTCCAGGCCAACTATGGTGCCATCAAAGTCACTCTCCCTCCGTCTCTCAAAGCCATTTACCACAATGACGACAACTCTGTGATCCAAGAGGAAGTGGGCGTGGTCTCTACTCCCAATGAACCAGAAGTAGAGATGAACTGGAACATGTGCAACTACTTACCGGAGTCTGGATCCTGCCAGGACATATTCAGGGTATGAGGGGTGGGTTGGATATTCAGGAGGCTACTGTGGCTATACTGCCATTGGCCATGTTCCCAGGTTTTGATTGCTGGGCATATACATGCTCTGTATGTGCATGAGATGGAGGGGAGGAGAAACCACACCCCTGGCTCCACCCCTATACAGCGTCGTACTAACAGCACCCAGTCTCAGGTACACGTAACATTAGAGTTGTGGGTTGGACTATACCTCTCTCTCTGTCCCCCCTTTCTTTCCCTCTCCTCCCCTCTCCCCTCTCTCCCCTCTCCCCTCTCCTCCCTCTCCCCTCCCTCTCCCTCTCCCTCTCCCCTCCCTCTCCCTCTCCCCTCCCTCTCCCTCTCCTTCTCCCCTCCCTCCCCCCAGTTCACACCTGACAATACAGTCACCCCCAGTCTAGTGGGATTTGCACAGGAGAGAATCCAAAATGAACTTTCAGAAAAACTATTTATGTGAGTAACACTAGCTAGTTATTAGCCAACAGCAGCAGAGAGCCTGGGGAGCAGGGGGGGCTTGAGACCCCCACTTTTTAAACAGGGGGGCTGAGCCCCCTAAAATTGCAGGGTGTCAATGAGTCAAATGAAGAATGTCTTAATAGCCGATGAAGGATGTATTCAGAATGAATGCATGTGTTATTAATAATAGCATATTGATAGCTTCACACTTTATGAACACTGAGCCCCCACTTCTGGCCAAACAAGGTGATGATTAGATCTCCTGTTACTTTCAGTTTCACTCAGAAGATCCATCAAACCCTTGGTAGTGGGGACAAAGGTCAGCTGGGCACCAGTGAACTGTTTCCACGGCAGCCAGGTTCCCATTTAACCCTCACTAATCCCGCTCTAGAATTTGTTAAAACGATATGCAAGGTAAGGTACAGCTTGTCTGAGACATCACAATGGAGTTAGTGTGTGTGTGTGTGTGTGTGTGTGTGTGTGTGTGTGTGTGTGTGTGTGTGTCTGTCTACATTCCATTCACAGGTTCTATCCTTAGACTCGAGTACCAGACATCAAGTTGCCAAATTGAGGTGGACATAATGACACTGTTCCTTCCATTGCTTGTGGTCATAGTAGTCACTACCCTTTCAGGAGGGACCTCTTAAAGTTGATTGGAGTTAGAGAGTTTTCACTGGAAGCAACTTTCAGAGATCCATGTCAATCCTTCGTACTACCTGAGGTATGGCCCTCTCGTGATCATGTGATAGTCATGTGATAGTCATGTGACTATTGCCTGCTGTTTATAGGTGATATGTGAGTCCTGCAATAACTGCCGTGATTTGGATCTTTGTAGAGATTCATTCATCGGATACGACGAGTCTACTAACAGGTTTGAAACTCATACTCCATTCATCCATTCCTTCATTCTGTCATTCCATCCCTCCCAGGATGCAATGGTACTGCTGTAACTGCCACACCCCCTATAATCGTGACCACATTGAGTCCTGTCTCATTCAGGCTGTGCAGAAGAAATCTTTATTATTTACGTTACAGGACTTGGTTTGTGCTAAGTGCCGAGGGGTAAGAGTCAAGAGGAGAGAGAGAGGAGAGAGGGAGGGAGGAGAGAGGGAGGGAGTGGAGAGGGAGAGAGAGGGAGGGAGGAGAGAGGGAGGGAGGAGAGAGAGGGAGAGAGGAGAGAAGGAGAGAGGAGGGAGGGAGGGAGGAGAGAGAGGGAGAGAGGAGAGGAGGAGGGAGGGGAAAGGGAGGGGATGATAGAAGAGGGAGAGGGAGGAAGGGGATAGAAGGAAAGGAGGGGGAAGGGAGAGAGAGGGGAGAGGGAGGGAGAGAGAGATTGTGTGAACAACACCAATTTCAACATGGCCAATGTACCCTCATTGACTGCAGGTCAAAGAAGGCAATATGGCTGACTACTGTTCATGTGCCGGTCACTTCACTCACACAGTCTCAAGAGAGGCCCTGATGGAGCAGATGCTCACTTTCCAGAATATTGCCAAGTGAGCTCTCAGTTCCTAAACTAGTGCACTCATCTCCAGCTCATGTCTGTAGGGACCACATGGTATACAGTTAGCTAAGGAGGATCTCTGTGTTTTCCACAGGCACTATGAGATGCAGCTACTAGAGGAGACAGTCAGCTGGATTATTCAAATGAATCACAGCTGAATTTTCCACTATCTGCCTGTATCATACATGACATACTGACTTGATCTCTACAGTAGCTCTGTACTCAATACTTCATTCATCTCATAAAAATTGTGCAAAATTAATGTTGGTTTATTACCACTGCAAACCCTCTACTCTGGAGTCTGGATCCCTGAAATGAAGACACCTTGATAGACAGGACACTCACTGGAAGAAAATTTCTTGATTAAAAATGTGCAGGTTGCGTGAGGCGATGTCAAGGAAAGTATACACTCAGAGATCTGACTGTCCTAATACCTAGGAAATTGTACAGGAAACTTAGCCCTATGCTGTCGATTTTGCACAAGGAAATTTCAGTTTTAGTGTTGCGTGTTGTCCAGGACACTTGTCTGGGGACGTCAGACACTTCACTAATATAATCAGGATGTGTACACTTCCTTCTTCTGTACCCTGATTAGCACTGTATCAGTGTGCCATCCCGACTTCTTTGAGAAATGACTCTTGGGTTGAGTTGCATTGTGTTGTGTCGTACCACTGGGAGTCTCTTGGTCTGACTATTTCATACATGTACTATTCATGGCATGCACAAGGCTCTTAACCATTTTGGCAGTAGTAGATGTGATAATTTGCTATACAGAATGGAGGGAGTACAATGCATGGCCAAATTCTATTGCTAGCTGTTGGACAGCCTGTGTAACATGTCCATTACCAACTCCTTGTGCTGTAGGTGAGATACATGGTTTTATAGACACAATGCCATTGGTGCCAAGTAGTTAGTTATGTTAAGTTTCTACACAGTAATAGTAAGAATGCATAATACATGTAACTACAGCTATTTGATGCCATGGAAGCACATTAAAAGTATTTAAGAATGTACATTTGAGCTATTTGTACTGTACATGGATAGCATTTTCTAAGAAAGCTGTATATCTGTCTCATACTATTACATATTCCCTTCCGTCATATGATTATGCTGGAGAGTTCTATTTGCAACTAATCTATTTGGAAGCATTTGGATGTACAATCTCTATACGTTGATACGTGACACTTCCGCGTATGATTATTATGACGAAGGAATTTCAGTTATCCGATCTATCCTTTGAATTATTGGTGTAAGGACTATGTATATATGTTCCGCTCTCTCTCTTTCTCTCTTACCTGCGTGTGTGTTTACTAAAGACTTTTTTGGGCTTTTTTCCGAATTGCGAATCCTTCAATCTGCTTGCGTCGGTGAGTTCATGGTGTATGTGTAGCGCAGCCCCTCTCTCTGTAGTTTGCGCAGTGCTGACAAGCCACGCCGTGATTGTGTTTTGGCGTGGCCTTTGGAGCGAGCAGCTGAGGGCGACGCGGGTTGCTAGCGTGGGTATAAGCTAGCCCAGCTGCTTAGCTTGCTGCGTGCGCGTGATGCAACTGCTACCTGGTTTAAAAAGTGCCCAGAGCTGCAAGCACAAAGCTATGTCAGCAAGCTATGTCAGCATTTGTTTTTTTAAAACAAGTTTTGCTTTTTTTTTTAGCTAAAGTTTTGCTCTACCATCCCATGTCTTGGCCTGTCGGTATGTATCTCCTTTGTGTATTTAGCTTGGTACATCAGTTTATTGGGCCAATCACAATTTACCTCTGTAGTGGTACATCTTAGGTATTGTGTAGTTGTGTGTGTGTGTGTGTGTGTGTTGTGTGTGTGTGTGTGTGTGTGTGTGTGATGTGAATCAGTAGAAATTTACAAGTCGACAGGTTTGAAATTCAAACCCATTAACAAAATTGTTCTTGAATTTTAAACTGCATGTTTTGTAAACTGAACCCTCTCCCACTGAGAGGTGTGAAGAACACACCCGTCTCCTAACATCTCTAAACCCTGTCAGATTATCCACTCCACCCTATTGTTTAGACAGTAATAATAACTATCAAAATTGGTTTTATTGTTAAATTGTGTAAAGGTTTTTTGTTAAGAAGAAAAGTGTGCATGTACTTAACCCACTTAATGTAGGCATAGAACTTTTCTAATCAGAGCATGGGGCAGGGAAATTGTCTAAATTAGTAAGGGGGAAGTTGAGAGAGGTGGTGATTAAGAAGCAATTTAAAGTATCTACCTGTTATGATTCTTACCTCACTTGTGGCCTGTTCTAGTAATGAGGTGGTTCGTTCCAAAGCTGTTTTATGATGAATTGCTCGTACAGTCACTACTCAAACAAGGGCTGGTTGCTGGCCTTTGTTCCGATTATGTTGACCAATTCATCGGCTGACGTACTGTACACCAAGTGGAACGTCTCTCACCCGTGGGACTGTGGAGAGTGTCCTGATTAGTGAGGTGTCCTGAATAATGTAGTGTCCTGATTAGTGAGGTGTCCTGAATACTGTAGTGTCCTGATTAGTGAGGTGTCCTGAATACTGTAGTGTCCTGATTAGTGAGGTGTCCTGAATACTGTAGTGTCCTGATTAGTGAGGTGCCCTGATTTAGCAGCTGAAACTAACACACCCTGATTACAGGGTACCCTGATTTCAGGGTGTCCTGATTAGAGGGTGCCCTGATTTCAGGGTGTCCGGATTAGAAGGTGCCCTGATTTCAGGTCCACTCTACTATGGCATGAAGTATCTGAGTTAAAATACACATCTACAAACGCCTTCCCACCCTACAGTTCCACTTTCCCATTGACCTTACTTCAGGAATAGCAAATTCGGCAACATGCACGAACCCTACCCTATTATACACTGTATATACCAATGGGAAGATGGTACATGTGTTCCTAGTAACGTTGACCACTACGACATGTTGTTATGTTGTCGAAGAAAACAGACAAGCATAATTTAATATATCAATACATATGGAATAGCCACCACTGTATTATGTTAAATAAGATTACATGTTAAGTCTATTACATCGTGGTTACATCGTGGTTTACATGACTCTCTCGGAAAGAGACATGCCACTCCGAAAGAGACATGCCACAGAGGACACACCTGAATGGACACCTTCAGATCCACCACACCTCTCCACCCTCCATTAGCCAGTAGACTACATTCTATAGCGTTGTGGGATCATAATGTGGGTGGTAATCCAGTTACCTCATGGCAATAGTTGTGACAGACATTCCCTAGAGTAGGTGACGTTCTCTGACTCCTACAGTCTCCAATTCCTCTTAAAGACTAGAGTGGCATCTCTCTCTGGTAGAGATTAGGGCTATGATGGTAGACTAGAGTGGCATCTCTCTCTGGTAGAGATAGGGCTATGATGGTAGACTAGAGTGGCCTCTCTCTCTGGTAGAGATTAGGGCTACGATGGTAGACTAGAGTGGCCTCTCTCTCTTGTAGAGATTAGGGCTATGATGGTAGACTAGAGTGGCCTCTCTCTCTGGTAGAGATTAGGGCTATGATGGTAGACTAGAGTGGCCTCTCTCTCTTGTAGAGATTAGGGCTATGATGCAGTACCATTGCATGTTGATTAGATGGGTCCTGATAAATTTAAGATGGGTCCTGATTAGACAGTTCCTGTTAGATTGTTCCATTGTAATATGTACCTGTTGTCCGTGCACATGCATGCCATGTGCTGGTAACCATGTAAGACTAGAAGCTGTACTGCTATGGGAAGGGAGATGATGTCATTGATTAATCAGAAAGTGTCTATGACTAGTTCCCAGTCCAGTCTTCATCGATGATGTCACCTAAAATAGAACCCACGTTATTTTTACCGTATAAGTGGATATACCCACCGTTGCCGACGGTTACTATGCTCTCTCTCCCCCTCATCATCTCCCTCTCTCTCCCTCCCTCCCTACCTCCCTCCCTCCCTCCCTCCCTCCTTCCCTCCCTCCCCCCTCTCTCCCCCAGAATCGAAAATGTATCCCTCATTTATCTTTCTCATCTCTGTGTCCCTGTTCCATGCTGGCACCAGTACCGAGTGTTGGAACGGGTGTTCCTACCAATGTTGGAATGCACTGTCATACAATGTCTCCAATCCAAGTCAGTACCTTTAATAAATAAACTTTAAAGTAATATCATTAATATCCCATAATTATATTAATTTATAGGTCATTTTCTAATTGATATCATTGAAAATCGGATTATCCTCACAGCAAAGTAAGTAACTTACTTAATTTAAGGTGTAATTATTGGCGAGCATAGCGAACCCTCCTAGTGATGTGAACGGGCGATTTCTCTCTCTCTCTCTTCTCTCTCTCTCTCTCTCTCTCTCTCTCTCTCTCTCTCTCTCTCTCTCTCTCTCTCTCTCTCTCTCTCTCTCTCTCTCTCTCTCTCTCTCTCTCTCTCTCTCTCTCTATGTAACCCTCACTGTACATGCCGTAATGCCGTACGTGCTTCTAATTTTGCGTGTGCACTCTCCCGTTCACCAACAATACTTACCATTCCACAAGTTTAATATTACATCGCGTAATATTTACACCATTACTGCTAATATTTTTAGTGCCAGATGTAATTCAATACTGTTTGTTTTATAAGGAAATCCCTTAAGCCACAGTTATGTGTCTTCTGACTAAGTGTTTACTCCAGAACTTCAGACCTAGTGTGGGGTTTGTGTAGTTGGTATGGGTGGTACCGGATTCCTGGCCAGCTTGGCTTGAGCTACCGTAGCCCTAGTCTCGTCCCCAGACCCCACCCTCAAAGAGGAAAAGAGTCTGGTGACTTTTGAGCGAATTCTAAGCAAGCAATACGTCATTTATCAAGTGACTTTGTGTTCATTACGCACGCATCCTGTCCCCTATGAGATCAAATGTGATAATTACTAGTACTTGGAATCTGATTGGCACTCACTAATTCGTCCTCATGACGTCATCTCGACCAAGCATTGAGCCCAAACTCACCAGACCCTTTTCTCTCTGAGGGTGGAGTCTAGGGATGAGACTACCATAGCCCTAGCCTTAGTGCTGGCTTGAGCCGGCCATTTATCAAGATGTCCATTTCAGCAATCAAGTCCCTATTACCAGCGTTTCTAGACATGCGTCCTTGAGGGGGCAAAATTAGAAACTTGGGGGGGGCACATTTGGCAGGGCAGGAGACGGATTGTTGATGGTGTCATATGCTTGGGGGGGCAGCTGAAATTCTTGGGGGGCCCCTGTGCCCCCTGGATTAAACCCTGAATTTACAATGTATATCTCACTCACTTTTAGGAACTCCGTGTGTCATATCAATTTTGAACTGGACGACGTGGATAATGTAAGTCACATGACCATCACATGACTGTCACATGACCATCACATGTAGTAGAGCCGAAGGAGTTGTCCTTCTTACTCACCTAATTAGCCCATTACACTATAAACTCTGCCCCAGCCAGGCATTTGCACTGTGTATATGCCCTCACTCTGACCACCCACATTTACTAGTAGTTACAAGTGAGGTATTTAATTCAGCCTAATTATAGCAGTGTTGATTAATACTGAATACCAAAAAATGTAATATTATGACAGTCAACAGTGTGGAAATGGCGCCAACAAGGCCGTAGCACGCCCAGAGCTCAAAACACTGCAGTATCACCATTTGCAATTAGTCAAAATGTTTGTGATTGTCATCCACAGGTTAGGGATGTTAGTCCGTCTTCTACCACTTTTGGTATGTGTACTGGAGAACCTCTGTTAGAAAGCTCAGTGAGTCAACAAGTAGTGTTTTAGAGGTTTGAAATTTCATGTAATTAGGCAATGTGAAGTGAGTTTAAATTGAAACCTCTCTCTCTCTCTCTCCCTCTCTCTCCCTCTCTCTCCTCTCTCTCTCCCTCTCTCTCCTCTCTCTCACACACACACTTGTAGGAAAACTGTCAAAACTTTCACCATATTCTCCTATTTCCCACCCTCAACATGACCATTGGCAGCAGTAACATACTTCTCAATGAGACTATCCTGGAGTGTGGGAGTAACGCTTTTGATCCCCAGTGCACCTATAGAATGGTGAGTATTGAGCCTCTCCTACAGTGGTCACTGTGTAGGGAGGCCACCTGCTTATAGCAGTCAGTGGATAGGGTCACAGGCTATACAGTGGAACCTCTCTATAGTGGTCACTGTGTAGGGAGGCCACCTGCTTATAGCAGTCAGTGGATAGGGTCACAAGCTATACAGTGGAACCTCTCTATAGCGGTCACTGTGTAGGGAGGCCACCTGCTTATAGCAGTCAGTGGATAGGGTCACAAGCTATACAGTGGAACCTCTCTATAGTGGTCACTGTGTAGGGAGGCCACCTGCTTATAGCAGTCAGTGGATAGGGTCACAAGCTATACAGTGGAGCCTCTCTATAGTGGTCACTGTGTAGGGAGGCCACCTGCTTATAGCAGTCAGTGGATAGGGTCACAAGCTATACAGTGGAACCTCTCTATAGTGGTCACTGTGTAGGGAGGCCACCTGCTTATAGCAGTCAGTGGATAGGGTCACAAGCTATACAGTGGAACCTCTCTATAGTGGTCACTGTGTAGGGAGGCCACCTGCTTATAGCAGTCAGTGGATACGTAGGGTCACTTTGTGTTCCTCTTTCTTCGCAGCGTTCTAATTTGACTAGTGTTGCTGTTGTTGCTGCCTTGGACTACATACCCGAGGATGCTGGCTCTATCACTACCACTTCACTCTGGCTGTGTGAGTACTGGGAGGGAGGGAGAGAGGGGAGAGAGAGAGACAGGGAGAGAGAGGGAGAGGGGGAGAGGGGAGAGAGAGGGAGAGGGGGGAGGAAGTGAGGGAGACAAGAGGCTGTACACTAGTTTGAGTCTAGATAGTCCCTGTTGAAGAGACAGCTGCTTGGATTACCAAGAGACAGCTGCCTGGATCACCATGGTACATGGAAACACCTTGTTGGCTTCCATTCAGCCTGCGGTAGGCATAAATTAACTCAGTACACCACATAATGTAGTTAGTACTCAGTGTGGAGTGTTTGTGTTTGTGTCCTGGCTATCTAAGTACTGACTGCAATACATGGCAGGCAGGCATGTGGCCAATGTTAAAGAGTTTCGTATAGAGACATATGCTAACTGTCTTGGCAATGGGAATGTCACGGTGTCTCTTTTTAGAATGTCGCCTGGCTTGGATTAGGTGTTGCTCCCTTTGAGGAGAATACTGGTTAGAGGAAAGTGTCCTGATTGTGGGGTGTCCTGATTAGTGAGGTGTCCTGATTAGTGAGGTGTCCTGATAAGTGAGGTATCCTCTGATTGTGAGGTGTCCTGATTAGTGAGGTGTCCTGATTGTGAGATGTCCTGATAATTATGATGCCAGTTGGGACAGCAAAAGATGTCTCGATTAACAATAAGTCAGGTCAACAAGTTAAAATCATTTTTTCCCAGTAACACTAAAATTAATTTATCCATGACAACATCAATCCTTCCATGTCACGGTGACCATACCTTACCTTGTAATGAGTTGCCTAGCACTAACTGATTAACGATGAAAACCTATCCATGTGTAAAAGGAAATCTAGGTACAAGGATATATTTGTGTACACGTTAAAAGTCCCAATGAATGCAAGCATAATTAGCATGTAATAAAGTGAGGAGTCCCCTTAATTAAAATGTTCCACTGTAAACCAGTAAACAGGTAGTGCTAATAGATACTGTGGCTCAATTAATGAGTCATGAATATCCATTACCACTGGCCTGTGATGATCCCACATCCCTTGTTAATTCTCATAATGAAATTAGTCAGCATCTGCTCCCTGACCAGGTTCTCACTGTTCAGTGACCGATACTGCCTTGAGTCTCCACTGAAGGCAGCTGTCAATGGTGGGAAAGTGATTGGTACCCTCATTGATATCTATTAGTGACCCAGTCTCCATTGAAGGCAGCTGGGAAAGTGATTGGTACCCTCATTGATAATCTATTCTCACTGTCCAGTGACCTTGAGTCTCCATTGAAGGCAGCTGTCCATTATAGGATGGTGGGAAAGTTATTGGTCCCCTCATTGATCACCTTGGCACATGACATAGCGACGTTAACTAGACAATATGGACAGAGAGGACAGGAGGAGTTAGGGCTGGGGTTACGACCCTAATATGGACATTTGAAATCAATACAGGCCAACCCCTTTAATTAGAGAAATATTTTCTACAATTTAACTCCTAAAATCAGACTAATCAGGACACTTTCTTCTGTTCCATGGAGTGTTGTGTGTGTGTGTGTGTGTGTGTGTGTGTGTGTGTGTGTGTGTGTGTGTGTGTGTGTGTGTGTGTGTGTGTGTGTGTGTGTGTGTGTGTGTGTGTGTGTGTGTGTGTGTGTGTGTGTGTGTGTGTGTGTGTGTGTGCATGTGTGCATGTGTGCATGTCACCTTCATAGAATTAGACTTCAATACCATTTAAGGTACCACACACCACCTTTATCCACCTCCATACACTTAAATAGAATTGTGGACTTCAATAATACCATTTAAGGTACCCACACCAGTTCATCCACCTCCATACACTTAAATAGAATTGTGGACTTCAATAATACTCTTTAAGGTACCCACACCAGTTCATCCACCTCCATACACTTAAATAGAATTATGGACTTCACACATCAATTTATGGTACCAAATGACATACCATTCCCTAACCTTTTTGATGTAGAGGAGTTCTCTCCACCAACTTGTGCCTTCTGTGTTGTCCATACTGTGGGTGTTGATGTGGTGTTAACGAGTTTTCCTTGTAAGAGAGGTGGTTACCATTCATGGTCTCTGGAAGTTATCAGATGTTGCTGTGGTTATTATCAGTTTGTTTACTTAACAAAGGGCCCTCTAAGTGGGTACTAGTGGCACAGTGATAGTATCTGCATATTTTTCACCACTAAATGTGGGCTACCTTTTCTAGTGTGGAACACCTCTAATGTTAGGGCCCACTGAAATGAGAGGACATTGATAACTGGACACCTTTTGCTGTCCCAAACCCTGAAATATGGACACCTTACTAATCAGGACACCTCACTAATCAGGACATCTCACTAATCAGGACATCTCACTAATCAGGACACCTCACTAATCAGGACACCTTACTAATCAGGACATCTCACTAATCAGGACACCTTACTAATCAGGACACCTCACTAATCAGGACACCTCACTAATCAGGACACCTCACTAATCAGGACACCTCACTAATCAGGACACCTCACTAATCCAGACGACTCTGTCCCAAGGGTACCTGATTATAGAGTTTGATATCCTCATACCATATACATAGTGATACCGTGACATAGAAGCCCACACATATCACGATCAATCCTACCTGTAACTCTATACCAGTGATCATGTGACTTGTGGTCATGCCCTGTGATGTCACTCTGCCAACCAGAGGTGGTTCCAAGTGAGAGTCAACACAGCTAACCTTCTCACATATGGCAGCGGTTATCTCAAATTATGTGGCCAATAGACCGATATTATGTCCTAATTTGTGGTAGAAAAATGCATTTTGTATGTAGCTCTGGTTAGTGTACATATTTGGTGTTGTCAGCTGCTTCCTTTTCAAACCTAATGTGGTTTTCCTGACCTGCACCATCAGGAAATGAGACCTTCCTCCCCGGCTTGCACCAATCTCTTGTACTTTAAGCCGTAGTTAGTGGGAATTTGCCTACCTGTAAATGTCAAGGGTATTTAGTGTGGTTTAGGAGATGTCCTGACATGACCTCATTCTGAAGGGGACACACGTGGAGAACACCCAAGTTACATGTATATAACCAAATAAAGGTGGTGTGGCTTAAGTAATGATTAATGAGGCCTAAGAAAGTTGTGATAGTTGTAATTATGTTGTTTACAACTTAAGATAGACCTACACACGTGTATAAATTGTCGAGAAATGTCGAGAAATGTACATGTACTAAACATTTGGAGTTGTCATAGTTGTAGGGAGGTTATTGTAGGGGGTTGCTAGAGTAAGCAATTCCGATTGGCTGTTGTTATAGTTTCGCATGTAAATGTGGTTATCTGGGTGGTCTGTGCTACCACGCGTGCTTATGATTATGCACGCGTGTAAAGATCAGTTCCACGAGTTGATAATGTCGCGGTTTTTCTGTGTGTGTTTCCATGGTGATATTCAATTAGGGAGATAAGGTAGAGAGGTACCTTATGGGATGTTGTAGCCATAGAGGGGGAGAAGCCACACAGTAACTAGTGCTGTTTTGGGACTCTCCAAATTAAACTACTAAGGATATTTACATAGTTAGAACTGCAAAATGTTGTCATGTTTTAGCTCTCCCTTTCCCTCTCCCTTCCCTCTCTCTCCCTCTCCCTCTCCCTCTCCCTCTCCCTCTCCCCCTCCCTCTCCCCCTCCCTCTCCCTCTCCCTCTCCCCCTCCCTCTCCCTCTCCCCCTCCCTCTCCCCCCTCTCTCCCTCTTCAGCTACAGGAAGGCTGGTATCTGCCACACCACTGAACAGCAACCAGGCCCAATATGGCATAGTAATGTCCAGTACCCCTTTCAGTGGTGGAAGTGTTGAAGTAGGGACAGTACCAGGGTGGTTTGACAAATGTAAGTTAGTAGCAAATATCTCAAGTAGTTTAATTTGTAGAGTCCCAAACAGCACTAGTTACTGTGTGGCTTCTCCCCCTCTATGACTACAACATCCCATAAGGTACCTCTCTACCACAGCTGCTTTCTTGTTTTTGTGCTGTTGTTCTTGTGTTTAAAAATGACAGCTGCGTTCTTGTTTTGCATTCATGGCATATCGCACGATAATAGATTTCTGGCTCTGTGTATGTTTGAGTAATTGCTAACATGTAGGTTATGTATACAAGTATACATACCTTGTTTATTTGTGATAAGACTTGTCAACATGTCTGGTTAGAGTACACCCAGTCTTGTTTCTTATCGTGTACATCTCTCCCTCTCTATCTCCTTCGCTTCCAGCTGTTCAGTTTGTCAGTATGTACGAGATTGGTGACTACGTCTATACCTTTTTCCGTGAAGATCCCGATGAGACCACTCAAAATGTGAGTAAAATTTTTCCAATCCCTAAAATTTACACTTAAAATTTTCAGGTTGATTATTAAATTTTTTACATTTTGTTTATAGGTCTTGTATTCTCGAGTTTCTCGCGTCTGTAAGGTAAGGGTTGCACTGCACGTGGGTGGGTTTACATGGGAGCAAGTGGTGATTTCGCTTATAAAAGCATAGCAGGTGTCCTTTCACGAGCCAAACATTATGATTGGTGACAACTATTAAATATTTTGAGGTGTAAGATTGTTTTAAGTATATTCATAGGCTCTAGATGTTCATTCCAGTCTAAGTTAATAAATCGATTGCCTTTGGCTAATGTTGTAGCCATGGAAATAGCTTATGGCAGTATGTCCTCAAAGCAGCTGTTAGTTAGGCTCACCCTCCCTCCCTCCCTCACTCCCTCTCCCACCCTACCTACCTCCCTCCCTCCCTCATCAGGAAGATACCGGTTCAGTGGACACCATCAGCACAGACGCTCTGTCTCACAATATCTTCAAGACGTTCCTCAAGGCACGTATGACCTGCGTCTCGGGAGGGTCCAACGGGGACATCCCCTACCACTACGACGACCTACGTGAGTCACTCTACACCCCACACAATGTGGGAAACTTTGGCAGGCATTAAATTGCTTTGTTCTTGCTGACTTTAGAGGACACATTTCTGATGAAGGCAGACTCCAGTGATGATATGAGTTTGTATGCTGTGTTTACAGCTCCTGAGTAAGTTCTTCCTCTCTCACTCCTCTCTCGTTCCTCCTCTCTCCCTCCTTCTCTCTCCCTCCTCCCCCCCTCCTTCTCCTTCTCTCTGCACTTCTCCTATCTATGACGTGACCACTAAGCGAGATTTAACTCTCTCTCTCTCTTTACAGAAATGGTCCCACGGGGTCAGCGGTCTGTGTATACTCATTTGGTGAGGGAGAAGACACTCTGGACACTGTGTTTGATGGTGACTACTTGAAGGAGACAGGCTACAACAAGTTTGAGACTGTTCCTAATACCTCGCCATTTACTGTGAGTGTGTGTGTGTGTGTGTGTGTGTGTGTGTGTGTGTGTGTGTGTGTGTGCGTGCTTGGTTGAATACTTCCAGAGGTAGAGTTTGACATCAATAGTCCCTATCTCTCCCCCTCCTCCTCCCCTCTCCCTCTCCCTCCCCCTCCCTCTCTTCCCCCCTCTCTCTACCTCCCCCTCACTTTCCCTCCTCTCCCAGTGCTCCACTGACAGGTCCCTAGAAGACGCCAACCAGCACCACCTCATAAAGAACCCAGTCCAACAACACAGTGGAAACAAACTCCACCTCCAACTCACTGGGTACCTACTAAAGAAGATCCTGGTCACCAGAGTATTGGGCGTGAATGGATCAGTACATGAAGTGATGTTCATTGCTGGTCAGAAGGGAGGTAGGTACATGTGTGTGTGTGTGTGTGTGTGCGTGCATGTGTGTGTGTGTGTGTGTGTGTGTGTGTGTGTGTGTGTGTGTGTGTGAGTGTGGGGGTGTGGGGTGTGTAAGTGTGGGGGTGCTGGTGTCATGTGAAACTTACAGCATTACTATAAACGATGGGAACAGTAGTAGTATAGCTATTAGGAAGTAGTGGGATAGAGCAGGAACTAGAAACCTGTGGGAACTATGTGCCTTTTCCATGAAACTAGCAGTTAGGGTTTCTCTGTGCCCCTAACCACTTCTCTTTCCCTCCCTTCTTCCTCTTTCCCTCTTCCTCCCCCCACCCCCTCACACACACTCACACACACACACACACACACACACACACACACACACACACACACACACACACACACACACACACACACACACACGCCACACAGACTCCAATATTATCCTCAAGAGTATCTACGACTCAGTACGTGAGGAACACCACATCATATCTGAAGTTGAACTGAAATTATCCGAAGCAGCTCAAAAAACCATTCCGAGAATCACACAAATGGAATTTCTCAATAATGGAAGCTGTAGTGAGGATGCGCTCTACGTCGGTACAACAGATGCCTTGTACAAGATCCCCGTTGCTGACTGTGGGCGTTACACAGATTGCTGTAGCTGCCTCAGTGCACGGGATCCGTACTGTGCATTCGATGGGAATCTGGGAAAGTGTGTGAATGTGGATGATGACAATAGAGACAGTGGCCAGTTGATTCAGAGTGTAGCGGATGCCGATGTAGGTGTGTGTATGCAACTCCCTGTTGGTACTACAGCCACGCCCACAACCACAACGGTTGTGGTTACCGAGACGAGTGGGGTTTCCCCCACGAGTAATGTTGTCATGGAAACCCCATCTCCCACTGTATATCCTCGTAAGTCAAATTTTTAATGTACCTAATATTTTTTTGACTTCTTCAAATTTTGTACCTGTAGCTGTTACACCATCAGTGGGTGCTGTTGATGAAAGATCTGAGTCTACGGTCGATTATCTTGGAACAATACTTGGGGGTGTGTTTGGGTTTGTAGGGGGTGTGGTCATCGGAATAATCGCCATGGCATTCTGTTACAAGTACAAAGGCGGTTTTTTGTTGAGTAGGTATCTAGGTAACAGAGAGACTGATCTGGAACAACCACCAGCACAGAGCGATAAAGGAGGTCAGTGTGTTAATTACATATCTTGTTGCTTTTAATTTCATAATTCTTCCTTTTACTTTCTCTTCCTCTCCACTACCCTCACCCTCTCCCCCTCTCTATCAACCTCCCTCTCTCCCTCTCTCCCTCTCTCTTCCTCCCTCTCTGTCTCCTCTCCCTCTCTCTTCCTCCCTCTCTGTCTCCTCCTCTCCCTCCTCTCCTTTTTAGCTTCCAATAAGGAGACGGGTCAATCACCAGATGCAAACAACTATTCCAAAGTAGAGGATTATGAGAGGAACAACAACGAAATGAACCCTCACAGTCACGCTGTTGCCATTGTCCACCTCAACCCGATCAGTAACCTCCCCAATTCCAAGCACCACCAACATAGCAGTGTCGAGAGAAAGGACAGTTCTCCCCCTCCATATTCTCCTATCAAACCAAGCCCCCCCGTACCTATCAATGGTGCCACACCGTCCAGTGTGATGTCATCAGACAAGACTAGTGCTGAAGATGCAGCCCCGCCCACTCAGCCCTCCCAATCTACACCAGAACACAAGAGGAATAAAGAGCTACCAAAGCCCATCCCTGTCTCTCTCCCGAAACCTGAAAAACCACGTGACCTTACTCTGACACTCCCAGCTCCACCCCAAGCCACCAAACCACCACTTTTGCACTCTACCTCACTCACACTCTCCACACCCTCCCAACCCACACCCACAACGACATCGTTTGTCCGCTCACCCCAGGGACAACGTTCCTCCTATCATCACCCCTATTCCCAACCTTATGCCCCGCCTCACAGCGGTTACCATTCTGCCACACTCCCTCACAGAAAACCACGCCCACCCACGTCTGCTTCACAAACCATGCCTCCTCGCCATCCATCTTCAGTCGATGGCGCTACGGGAGGGAGTCTACCACGACCAGCTTCGGCTCAAAATATGCGCTCTATTCCCTCTACAGTAGTGGGAACTCCGACCTGGCAAAGGGGTGGAGTTGATACCCCAGTAACTCCGACAAGGAGATCTGTACCAGATTCTCCTGCCTCATCTGCCGGAACTCCACGGAGTTCCTACTCGGGGTCGTCGTACGGGAGACCCCATTTCCAATTTCCCCCTTCTAAAACTCCCCCGGGGGTCTCTCCAAAACCTCTCAAGAGTGCTTATAGGACTCACGGGGGTCAATCGCTAAAATCACCCAGGAACCCCAACGTAAAAGCCACTGGGATGGCCGTCGAACCCACAACTAATAAGGAAAGAGAGAGATATGGAAATAATGTTGCTCCTCACGTGCACACCATCGACCGCAAGAGCAAACTACCAAATGGACACACGCGCACTCGAGCCCAACTCTCACCAGTAATTGCTAATCAACCACTCACCCAAACAACAGTACTAGAACTCGATGGTGGACTGGAAGGCTGCACAGACTGCTAATGTTCATATCTTTTTAGAGTCTTGTAAATTTTTGTATTTTTTTTATTGTTCCACGTACACAGTTTGGCATCTGAGGTGTCCATTCCAAGTAATTGTCAACTCCTTTTGCAATTTTTTGTAATGGTTATATATACATATACATATATATATACACACCAAAGCTACAGTCTACAATCATGACATCATATTTCTCATGTCTAACAATTGAGTAAAATTTTTTGCTGCAATTTGTTAATTTTTTAAACCATTTTTATGATCATATATATATGCCTCAGTGTAGAAAGTAGAATCATGTAATCCCTTGCATTGTATACGTATAAAATTTTTTTCACAATGTACAACGTACAAGATGAATTCATGAAATTATAAAATTAATGCACTGTAACGTGTTACACCTCGATCAGTCAGTATGTCTGTAGACTTCAGAGAGTTTGTGAACCAGCTCTAATAGTAGCAGGTTGCCCCCTAGTCTGGATATCTCCGCCACAAGCTTCTCCTCTAAATTTATTAGCTTCGTTCTTGTGTAGTCGAATGACCCAGCCTAAGAGAGACACACAAACACATGATAATTTTCACAAAAATGTTGTGATTAGTCGTGCAATACCTTCTGTAGACACTGTAGAAAATACTTCTTCACGTCAATATCTTCAGTCCTCTGACGTAAAATATCTGAACTATGTTAAGACCGTTCCAATGAACACACACACACACACACACACACACACACACACACACACACACACACACACACACACACACACACACACACACACACATGCACACACACACACGCACATGCACACACACACACGCACATGCACACACACACACACATACACGCACACACATGCACGACACACACACACACACACACACACACACACACACACACACACACACACACACACACACACACACACACACACACACACACACGAAGCAGGATACTCTTCAGCTGTGACGAAAAAGATGATTCCTTAATCCCATGTATAATGGGAAAGGAATATTTCCCCTCCGTCAAATCCTCACAAAAACTCTTATTCTCCGCATACTGTAAAATGGATTTTAAATTTGGACGTAAACACATTGTATATGAATGGACTGTCACTAGTTATTGTACAAGTGATGTAAGCCATGTACCTCAACTGAGCTTAGGTTAGCGTAATCGTCTCTGATTTGAAAATACAGTCCCAGCATCTCCACCAATGGGGTGAAATCTCTAGATCATGTGACATTACATTGAAGTCACGTGACCTCACATGACCTCGTGATACCTACGTCTTATTGTCACTAAACAGCTGCATCAGAGCTATCCCCAGCATAAAGAGTCCACCAGTTTCTACAAGTTAAAACAGAAATGATATGTTAAGTAAGACAGTATCATTGGAGACAACTGTAATATTTGATGGCTCAGGCGTAAGAGAGCAGGAAAGACTGATTTCCACCGGGAATCTTTCCTACTCTCTCTTCATCCCTTACGCCTGAGCCATCGAATATTACAGTTCTCTACACATCACCAGGCGAACTAAGAATTTATATTTCAGTAACGTTGTCTTACTTTCTCGGACCATCTGCATGTACTCCTGCTCAGAAGGGCAGGAGTGGCTGTCTCTCCAGAAGATGTCCTTCCCCTGACCCACGTGGAGTTCCACCAATTGTGCTGAAAAAGAAGGATAGCAGCACAGAGTTTTGGACTCGGGGGAGGGGGAGGGCTCAGATAGAGGGGAAGAGCAAGAGTTAAATTAACTGTTGAGTCTGGGTGGGGTCTACTGATTGAGGCCTAGCTCAGGGGGGCAAAACCATATTCAGGGGGCAATTAACACACACACACACACACACACACACACACACACACACACACACACACACACACACACACACATCATGCACACACACACACACACACCCAATACAAGCCATGTAGTTCCTCTCCAGACTAACATGTGTATATGTGGACTGCATCAGGATGGCCAAGTTTTAGTGTCCTTTGGAGAGCTTCAAAGTAGATGAAATTTGCAGAATTAATTGTCTGAGCCACACCAAACACATTGTGGGCAACTGTAGTGAAAAAGTAGTCACATGACGATTATGTAATAGTTGATAAGATACATGTGATCTCTTGCCTGGTATGCCTCTTCTCAGTTTTGAGTTATCTTCAATATCGTCTATTCTATTTAACAGCAATAAAATATTACACACACCAGGGTTTATTTCAGAAAACGTGACAAGGGGGGGCAAACCGCATATACGAGAAATCTTGGGGGGTAACATGAAAACACATGTGGCTGTATATGAGGAAGGTCTGTTTGACTTAAGGGGGGCAAATGCCCCTTTTTCCCAACTTCAAAAAGAAACCCTGTACACTGTATATTGCTGTATACTCGGCAGGGTTTAGGGGGAGTGCAGGGGGGCAAATGCCCCCCCAAGGATTTCAGTTGCCCCCCCCCAAGCATATGACACCATCACCAATCCCTCTCCTGCCCTGCCAAATGTGCCCCCCCCCCCCCACGTTTCAACAATTATTAATTTCGCCCCCTCAAGGACACGTCTAGATTAAACCCTGCTCGGCTGTATACTCACAGTAGACTGGCATTGTGTAGCATTTGGGTGAGTACGCCAATTTCTGCTTTCTTCTCTGGTGGGATATGTAGCCATGCATCAAATGCATTGATTAGCAGAAGACGAACTTCCTTTCCTTTCACCTGGCAAATGTACTCATAGGGTTCTTTGATTATCTGTTGGTGATAAAGAAGGGCGGGGCTGACGAGAATTAACCACGCCCCAAAAGTATGCATTAATTAACTACTGACTTCTCTGTAATCTTTAGCGGGTTGTTCTGCCATCGCAACTGAACTCTCAAAACAAGACGAGACTCAAAGTAAACTCGGTAACAAGTGCAAGGTATGACCCTTGAACCCACGTGTACTGGAAGTTCTGCGCATGCTCATTAGTATTGGTCAAGATGTCGAAGCGAGGTGAGTGGGAATGAGTATTGTAGTTTATCCGTCGTCATCACGTCGTACAGTTACTGAGAGCGCTCCGTGTGTTGTGAAGAGGTACGAGCGGGGATGGATTTAGAGAATTTGTGTGTTTGCAGGAAAGAAGGGAGCGTCGGGGGCGAAGTTTAGAATATCACTCGGCCTCCCTGTGGGTGCTGTCATGAACTGTGCAGACAACACGGGGGCCAAGAACCTGTACATTATAGCCGTGAAAGGCATTAGAGGTCGGCTGAACCGTCTACCGGCCGCTGGAGCAGGTGACCTCGTCCTAGCTACGGTGAAAAAGGGAAAACCAGACCTAAGAAAAAAGGGTAACCCATCCTTATCTCTATCAACAATGTACGTAGTGTATGTGTGCCTTTGCAGTGCATCTTGCCGTGGTGGTGAGGCAAAGAAAGCCGTATCGTCGAAAGGACGGGACGTTCATTTACTTCGAAGGTAAGCAATTTTGCCGCGAGTTGTCATGTAGAGTAATATTGGTAATCTCTCCTGCAGATAATGCCGGTGTGATAGTCAATAATAAAGGAGAAATGAAGGGTTAGTCCCTGGTAATTATACACTTGCTCGTCATCAATGACTGATTTTCAGGTTCAACGGTGAATGGTCCTGTGGCAAAAGAGTGTGCTGATCTGTGGCCTCGAATAGCGTCCAATGCTCCTAGCATTGCCTAGCAGTCCATCCAGACAGCACTAACCAATCCAGTCCTGTGTGTCAGTCTATGGAGCTACATATGGTGTATTACGCATGTCTTCGCTCTGTACATACACTAAAATATCTGATTTCCATTGAGGATTGTACAGATTTTTACAATATACTCTGGCCGGTGTAATTTTTTCTCAACTTCAAAACTCCAAATTTGGTTCTGAGGATATATAAATTGAAAACAGATTGTGAGGTTGCCTAGGTGGTGCCTCGACTGACCTTTGACCCTCTGCTTTCCCCTGCTCTTATGAAGTGGGATGAGAAATCCTCTGTTGAAATAGTCCATGTGTGGCCTTAGTGAGGTCTTCATGTACACTGCAAGTTACAAAGGGATCTTAGCTGTGCTGTAATTTCCATGGGGCGCAGTTTGGGTAGCTACTGTTAACTCACTGTGGGGGGATTTTTCAGTTATTTGGTCCAGCTCGTTGCAAAGGCCTCTGGATATCAGTGAGAGAAGCATGAGAGAGGAGGGAGAAGGGAAGGGAAGAGGTGTCTCACTTGATGTTAGGGACAGAGAAAGGGTCGAAGGAGTCCACATGTCGGATATCAATAGGCACACAAACCCTACCTGCAACCAAAGTTCACCTGAACATGGATGGCAATATATACTATGGTCTCGTTCCCAGGCCCTATATACGAGAGGAGAGGGCATGGTACACACTGCTTGCGCATGCGCCAGGTCTCCATGGTAACCCCCAGAAAATGGGGTACTGGATATTATTGTATACATTATCATGTGTTACCATGGAGACCCAGTGCAATGCACAAGCAGTGTGTCTCCTCTCGTATATAGGGCCTGGGAACGAGGTTATATATACTAGCAATACCTGTCTTGGGGTGGATGCAGAGTGGGCTCTTCAATAAATGGTTTACTCCTTTTGTGACGTTGGCATCCAAGCGAGGGTAACACCACTGCAACATGATCTCATTTCTCGTGTTCTCCTGCAATAATACATCTCACAAACTATCGATCAGCTATTCCAGTGGAGTACTGACTGCCACTTCCTTCATGAGTCTCCTCCACCGCACTGTTCCACTGTCCTGCGGTCTACCTTTCCACTCCTCGTGAAGCAGCTGCCTCTTCTTATCGGGGACCAGAGCTAACATTTTGCTCCACTGTTCCTCCATGTCAAGGAAGCCTTGCTCTTCAATAAGAACGTCAAAATACCTACTTGCAATCTTTACAGCTGAACTGCAAAAGATTCAAGCATTGTTAGTGGCTTATTAGAAATTCATTTTTGCTTACTTAACAGAAGGATGCAACTTTGGGCCTAGTTTCACTTTCCGCAACTGCTGCTCTCCTCCCTTCACGAGGGTGAGGTAGTCGACAATGGCACAACGGGCCGTCTGGGACAACTCTATAGCTTCCCTGTCGCACACCCAACAATGGACGCCACGGCGACCACTGTACACCCACAGCAAGTGACTAAACCCAAAATCCTCTGTAGAAAGAAAGAGACAAATCTATGGTACCTTCTTCAGAAAGGTGCACTGGAAGACCAATTTCTCACCCCTCAAAGCTCTGTCAATGATCTTCATGGCAATGGTCATGAACCTCCAGCATTTATTGCAGATATTTGCCTCACGGCAGCATGTGCGGATATCATCATAGTCTGTCATGTCAATATCAAATACAAGTTCCTTGCGAAGGGCCTTAAAACTCGCTTGCTGTACTCGATTACGCATGCTCGGCTTGACGGAAAAAATGGCTCCAATATCGATCTTGTAGGGTTGATTTTTTCTGATACCCTCCTCCAGTGACTGCTGACTGTCAAACGACTGGTACCTCACGTAGATGTCGTCTTCAAGGGTGAAGGAGAACTCCCGGTGAGAAAATGTCTCCTTGTCACCTGAAAAATAAAGTGGTACTCCAGTGCCTAGGTTACTAGGGGGATACTGATTGACTCTCTTCTCACCATACTGAAGCCAGTCAAAGTATTTGTCATACGGGAACAATTTGCTGTAGTAGATCCTCAGCAGCTCCGGCAACTCGGATCTGTCATATTCGGCTCCATTGACACAGATTTGAACGTCCATGGACTCCTCTGTAGTCACATCATCTTCTGTTTTGACACTCATTTCTTCTCCCGCCCATTAGAAGTTTTGGGCATGCGCACATGTGTAGGTCTACTACACGTGGGTGTGCCTTGTGGGCGAGGGCTGTAAGAGATGGCGATGAACACCGTGTTTTCTGTGGGCCCCGGTGTGTTCACAGACGAAGAGTTTGCGCGTGCCGTTGGCGAAATATCTGTACCAGACTTGGAGGGATGGGAGCTGTTCGCTGAATCAATGGGAACTACAATCTACCGCAAATATAAAGAGGTAGCTTGTGTGTGGGTGTGGGTGTTCCTGCAAGTGCTCATCATACTGCAGAGGTTGAGATCTCATTCCCATATTTTCAGGAGTCTGGACTTTATGAATACAAGATCATGGGTGTGATGGATGACCTCGATCCTGAAATGTGTGCACAGGTCTACGTGGACTGGGAATATCGCAAGGTGTGGGACACATACGTTTTAGGTGAGCAAAATTACCTCCTCACCTCTTTATCATCACTGTCTCTTCTCTCTGTGTGTTCTCCCGAGTAGCCCTACACCCAATCAAGGACCCTGCCACTGGGTTGGATGGTATGTACTGGTGTGTGGACTACCCCTGGCCAATGTCCGATAGAGATGTATCCACTAACACATGCTTGTTTTGTGTGTGAGATTCGACCCAGCCAGCTGAGCTGCCGCGGTGGCTCAGTTGGTAGAGCATCTGCCTAGAACGCAGAATGTCGTAGGTTCGAGTCCCGCCCGAGGCAGCTCGATTTTTCTTTAACTGTCTTGGGTGAGTTGCATTGTGTTGTGTTGCATTGCTTTGGGAGTCTCTTGGTCTGAATATTCATGTTCCTCATTTCAGAGGCCCAAACCTTTCCTAATGTATTGATATGTGTGTGGACAATACAATGGAACCACTAAGTCTCGATAGACATGGTTGACTAGCAGTGCCCTGATTTCAGAGGTTTAATGATGCCAAACATATTTTTATGCATGGAATACTGTGTGTTGTTATTCCTGATGAATGCGAGGCCAGTATACTTATGTTAGAGATTTCCGTGTCTTGGAAGTGGATGGTGTCAGAACGTACGTCACACTAGCCAAGAGCCACCCCTTCTCCAATCTTCCTGAAAAGAGCGGCGTCATACGAGTGGACACATTTCAACAGACGTGTATAATGCAAACAGATGGGAAGGTTGGTTCCAAAGGTGAGTTTATATAGTCCATGCCTGACTGATTTTGGAATTATTGACCGTTTGTTCCCACAGCGTTCATGCATTACTATGACAACCCCAAAGGAATGATACCTACGTGGTTGATCAATTGGGCTGCTAAGGTGAAGATGTACACACACATTTTCAGGGGGGGAATCAGGGACTTCGTAAAATTGAGGGGGTGTGACTTGGAAATATAATGAATTGATCATACCCCATCTCAGGGGGGGCAAAGCCACTTGGGGGGGGGGGGCAAATTGCCCCCTTGCCCCCCCCCCCCAAAAACACCCTGCACACACACACACACACACACACACACTCCTTCATTTCAGAGCACGAGAAATGTGTCAATAATGAATTAAACTCTTCCTCTCCCATCCAGACAGGAGTGCCTCAGTTCCTAACCATGATGCGCAAAGCTGTGTTTAACTACCCCGACTTTCTTGAAGCACGACGGCAGGAACTAGGGCTTGAGAAGATGGACAACGCAGAAAGAATGAGAAAACTATATGGACTAGAAGCTTCTGACATTCCAGATCTTCCGAAACAGTGATCCAGTCACTTTTATTTATTTTTAATGTATATACATAAAAATATTGATGGTAATATCACTCTATGTACAATGGTGACGTGAAATTGAAACAACTGACTGTCAGGCACACAGTGGTTTATTAACATACCACAGATGGGCACACAAAGAAGTGTGCAATAAATACAAGGGCTATCATAACTCGGTGATCGTTGGGATCTGAACATTCTTGAAGTAAGGGTGATTTAGACTCTGCATTGCCGATACTCTTTTGGACGGTTCATATATCATCATTTGCTGCATAGAGGAACAGACAGTTAACGTACTTGTGTGTGTGTGTGTGTGTGAGAGAGAGAGAGAGAGGGGGGGAGGGAGGGAGGGAGGGAGGGATGGAGGGAGGGAGGGAGGGAGGGAGGGAGGGAGGGACTTGTCAGGTGAATGTATTTTGCTAGGGAACCTTGTTGATGGCAAGTGGAAGAGTACACAAGTGAATAAACATTAGACGAATTGAGTCTCAATTAAGAGATGTAAAATCCATTACCTCTAATATATCTAGTGCTAGGGGGTCTGATGTTTTCACTACTGTTTGGAGCTTCTGTCGAGGCCATTTTGGAAATGTGCTCTTGTAGTCTGGTAGAAGTGTGACGCCAGGCCAGGAATGATCGTCTGGGGTACCTAGTGTTCTGTGGGTGAGAGGGAGAGGGAGCATTGGAAGATGTAGAGTTGTGTTATTGGTGATGTGAGTGGAGTTACCGGAATATTCTAAAGAGTTGGTCTCTATCTCTGAATCACCGGGAAATAGTGGCCTCTTGCACAACTGTAAGCAAGGTAAGAATCAGCATGAGAGGGAGGGAGGGGAGGGGAGAGGGAGGGATGAAGGGATGGAGGGGGAGAGGGAGGGAGGGAGGGAGGGAGGGAGAGAAGAGTGTTCCTGATCTCACCATTTCAGCAAAGATACATCCTATGCTCCAAATATCTACAGGTGTATTGTAGTACTGAGATCCAAGAAGCAACTCTGGTGACCTGTACCACAATGTCACCACCTGCCACATGGTTACAGCTCAAACATGACATGGATAATCCACAAATAAGCAGTACCTCGTGTGTGTAGGTTCGAACTGGTACACCAAACGCCCGTGCAAGTCCAAAGTCAGCTAGTTTGACAACGCCGTTTGTGTTGATGAGCAAGTTCTGTGGTTTCAGGTCCCTGTGAAGGACACGATGAGAATGGCAGAATGCAATGCCATCCAGCACCTGATAGATGTATGTCTGCAGAGGGGAGGGAGGGAGGGAGGGAGGGAGGGAGGGAGGGAGGGAGGGAGGGAGGAAGGGAGGGAGGAAGGGAGGGAGGGAGGGAGGGAAGGAGGGAGGGGAGGCAGGGAGGGAGGGAATCAATCACACGAAGACTACAGTACATGCACTTCACACACACACACCTTCACATGCTCCGGGTGAATGGAGGGCGTTTTGTCCATAAATTTCTTTAAGTCGTAGTCCAAATACTCGAAGACAAGGTACAGCTTTCTGTCACAGTGCAGTACCTCCATTAGCCTACATACATGATAACTCAATCACACACAGAGATGCTGAGAAAGGCAAGGCAACAACACGACAGGAAGGCAAAGTAACACAAACACAACTCGTCTATGATAAATTGGCAGGGATTCAAACCTAGTTTCATGTACAAGATCCAGCAATGCTTCACTGTGTACTGGAGTCTGTGTGAGACTACTTACTTGACAATATTGGGATGGTTGAGTTCTTGGAGGAGAGAGATCTCCCGAATGGCTGTGGACGGTACACCTTCACACTCACTACAGGGAGGGGAGAGAAAGGGGAGAGGGGAGGGGAGAGAAAGGGGAGGGGGGAGGGGAGAGAAAGGGGAGAGGGGAGGGGAGAGAAAGGGGAGGGGGGAGGGGGGAGGGGGGAGGGGAGGAGAGAGAAAGGGGAGGGGGAGGGGAGAGGGGGGAGGAGAGAGAAAGGGGAGGGGGGAGGGGAGAGAAGAAAGTGTACACTATGTTAATAACACACCTCCCAAACTTACGTGTCTAATCTGATTTTCTTTAGGGCCACAGTTCTTCCAGATGGTTTCACCTTGGCTTTGTACACCACACCATAAGTGCCTTCTCCAATCTTTTCCAACCTTTCAAAGGTGTCCATTCTGTCTTCAAGACCAGCAGCCATATTACCTGTGAACATCACAGATGGTTAGTTTCAACAAGAGCAGTAGTGGAATGTACACACACACAAGCTATGGCTGTAGTACAGTGTAGGACACTTGTTCAAAGAGTCTACTACAGCCCTGCACACAAGTTATGGACGTAGTACAGTGTAGGACACTTGTTCAGAGTCTACTACAGCCCTGAGTCCACTATAGCCCCACAGCCACACGCTACATACAGATATGCTCAGATACAAGCTAAGGACAGATTAGCTTGCTGAATGAAACGGCTATTATCACTATTGACAACTATCTACACGGAGAGCCTATGGTCAAATCCCCAGCGGGAGCCGCTGAGGTGGGAGAGAAGGTAGTAAACAAGGCTGCTACACACGACCTTACTTGCTCGCTCGCTCTCTCTCAGGCAGATAAGCAGCTGCTGTTCCTTCGCTCCCGGGATCTTGGCGCCAATTTTACCGTATACTACTCCGTACTTGTTTCACGTTTCCGAGTACTTAAAACTATGCTCTGCATAACATCGTAGTCTTCCGTGTATTATGGAGCCCCGCCCCTCTCCTACAGCCATCATCATACTGTGGCTTACAAGATCTTCAAATTTAGGGATGCTACTAACTGTGCATGCTCAGCAAACATGAGAAGAAAACTTACAGGCATTTTGCTCAGAATCTCAATCCTAAGTAAGTCCGCACATTCAGTCTCTCTCACATGCAGAACCACAATCCTGAACTAATGTGACAAACTTCCCACTCTGTTGGTATATATATCGGTGACTATGGGGGATGCATAAGGTTGCCACATTCTATCATTTTAGAGATAAGCACAGCAATGTTTATACTGATTGTAGTGGCAGATGTTTTCAATTTTTGATTGGACTTTCTATTCCAAAGTTATGAGGTGTTTGTGTTGTGTATTTGTATGGGGTATAATGGGAAAGTGCAGACTATTTTTGTTCACGCTGACTTTTGCGGCATAAGGTTGGTTTATGCTTGCATGGTCATGTGACAATCTCTGTATAATGATGTGATTGGTATCAGACATTGATTCCATACACTTTCTTAATAATACAGTTGTGGTCTGTTAGAAGGTAGCAGTGTTCGTTGTGCTGCTCCTTATAGGCACGAAGGGCATGGTTATGAAAAGATCCACCACCAATCAATAAAAGACACTCTCCAGCCACGGCCACTGTTTTTTGAAGAAAAGCTACATAGCCAGGATCTCTGCTCTGACTCTCAATCACCTCAAAAGTCTGTTCTAACGTTCTAAGTGTCATATTTTTATCACTATAGGCAGTCCGGAGGAAATTTTCTCCTAGCTCGAGGGCTTGCTTTTTATACTGCCTCTCAATAGTGGTACTGCCATATTTTCCTAAGTCAATGCTTGCAAAAACTTTGTTTAGGTTGTGTGCATTCATGGCAACCCTCATCCAGTTGTTAGCTCTCTTGAGGCAGGAAGGAAGCAGAGCTGAAGTCCTGTAGAAATAGAACCACTCTGTTCTCACAAGGATACTCATGTATCTGCCTTGAGGTGGTAAAAACTTTGCCTTGTACATTTCAGCTTCACTCAAAATTGTTTTACTCGGTCTCAGTGGGAGAAGTTGTATGTTACCAGCAATGAGACGATTATTGTCTTCTACAATGACATGTCTGATTGTTCGATGACTCCACTCGCTGAGAATTAGAGTTACACTGTTGGGAAGATAGACATTTCCGTACAGTTTAGCCTTGAAATCTTTTAGTTGAACTGATTGGGTTTTGGGAAGGGAGACGCATCGAGTTTTGATTATATTAAAACCAAGTAATGACAGTGTTTTGGAAGTGGCACTTGACACATATGTTTTCTTTCTTTCACACACAGCCCCATCCCGCATCATGTCTATATAAACGACGTCTCTACTTGCGTGTCTAAAAAAGTAGTCCCAAGTCATCATTGGAGTGGTTTTAAATTTTAATTTTGCACTTTTATTATTCCAGTCGTCAAAGTCATACATGGTGCTCATCTTCATATGTGAGACAGTTCCATTTCTGTGAAATGATGCACAATCATCGAATGGGACTCTAAATTTGGTATTCACTAGAAATGGTTCGACTGTGTGTACACCGAGCCATGCAGCCCACCGCTGGAGGGCCAGTATACTACCTACTGAGTAGGTTTGCTGATCCCAGAAGTATGTTGCAAGAATGAACCCTGTTCTTTTACTGGGTTGGTTCACAGTGACTTGTTGCAGAGGATTAGTGACTGTCTGTCGCGAAATTTGATCACTACTTGAAGGTGGACTAGAGCGATAGGGAGCAGAGGTAGTGACTTGTTGCAGAGGACCAGCGACCGTCTGCCGCGAAATTTGATCACTACTTGAATCCACCTTCGAAGGTGGACTAGAGCGATAGGGTGCAGAGATAGTGACTTGTTGCAGAGGACCAGCGACCGTCTGCCGCGAAATTTGATCACTACTTAAATCCACCTTCGAAGGTGGACTAGAGCTGTCAAGGTGCGCAGATGGTTGGGGTGTGAATAATTGCTCCCTCAGGCTATCATCTCTTTCACTGCTTACATTACCGGCAACTTTCTCGGCCTGGATGGAGTCACTAGCGGCTGCAACGACGTGTTTATAACCACTGCGATCCAAGACACCCGGAACACCAGTCAGATCCGTACCAGTTTGCTGGGTCAGGCTGTGGTTCACCAGAGGAGCCTTAACACGCCAATAGTGAAGAACGAAAATTGTTGCTGTGATGAAAACTACCAGGCATAAGAACAGCGACTTTACAGCTGCAGTCCTATTCCCCACTAGGCTCGACATCTGAACCACTAAACACTTGCGCTACATAATCACAGCCATACTGCTAGTTTATTGTTTGCGGAGCACACTGTCTCACACAAAGGTACTCGGAATTTTGATTAGCGCAGGCGGGCACTATACCAACTAGCATCTGAACGGAAGGTCAAAGTGTAGTGGAAGCGAGCCGTCTACTCACCCACACAATGCTCTAGTTATAATAACATGATTGTCACAATGAATAAGTTTTAATCCATTTCTCAGTGACAGATCTCATGTTACTGATGACCGTCTTTGGATCAGGACTGTTGACTACTGCACTGCCTGACACAATCATATTAGCCCCGGCCTAAGTGAGGAGGAAAGGAGAGACCACATTAATATGCAGTCAAGACAACTTGACGATTAGGCCACTTTTAATTGAAAACGTGTTTCTGGTCAACGATTCCTCCCAGTACTAGTGCAGGCAGGCAGTTAATAAATTGTTATCATCCATTATGTGACGTCAAATCCAAACCATCTTGTCAGCTTTGCTAGTCTTCGACCATTGACAAGCAAGCATAAGCCACACCCCTCACCGCTGCAATTTTGGAGGTGTGGTTTCTGTAATGACATGACATCACCACAATAATGGCGGCCAACAGAGTGCATGCAGGCAGTGAGGCAGATGACCAGAAACATGTTTACAAATAACAGTGGCCTTAGTAACCTCTGCCGCAGTCTCAATGGTAGCTGGCCCTACTCCCCCATCCACCTCTATGTCCAGACTGGGATAGCTAGTGCGCAGATGCTTCACCTATTAGAGCTCATTTAACACTCTACCATACCACCTACACTCGCTGTCTGGACATACCTTTGGCATCATATCATTCATGAACCTTTGACCTCCAAAGCCAGGTTCGACAGTCATGACCAGTATCATGTCAACCTCTGTTACATACGGCAGCACATCCTCTACTGGTGTACCAGGCTTTATCCCTATACCAACCTGGACAGTTTATGGATGCATATACCAGTTTTCAATAAACAAAATGTTTCTCACTTTCATTCCCTTGTCTTTGATTTTCTGGATCAAAGCACGAGGATTTTCTGCAGGCACATAGTAACATTTCTAGGAGTGGTTTTGCTGGTATATACACACAACACCGAGTGTGAATGACAATCAGGACTAAAAATGAACTATAGCATCAATTGCAGATGATTACCATCAATTGGAGGTGATATGTAACACAGTACTTACCAGTGGCCTCAATATGAAAGGTATACTGATTAGCTCCTGCAGCAGCCATTTCATCAACCCACTGTGTGAAATATACACATCCAATGATTCAGAGATCTGTCTCTTTCGAACTATGAACTCATTGATTACCTTTTCTGGTTCAGATACCATCATGTGCAAATCTATAACAAAACCAATTAAACATCACACACACACACACACACACACACACACACACACACACACACACACACACACACACACACACACACACACACACACACACAGTGGACATTAATATTTACCAAAGAAAGCATCTGGTAACTTCTTTCTTAGCCATTTCACCATGGTGGCTCCAAAGGTAATATTAGGTACGAAATGCCTATGGAGATAGTGAGTTCTCTAGGACCTACATGCCACTCACAGTCAATGATAGTTGTTACCCGTCCATGACATCCAAGTGGATATAGTCAGCTCCTGCATCCATCATACGCTTGCACTCGTCTCCGAGGCATGACAGGTCCGCATTCAAGATAGAGGGACCTATTTTGCAGGAGCAGGAACATACACCACTGTGGGAGCTCATCTTCAGGGTCTTAGTGGAACGCTTCCGGGAAAACGGAAAACAGGAAACAACTAAGCTTGCAGAGTTATCAGTGAGGAGAGGGTTAACCCAATGAGGGGCGGGGTCTAGGCGCATAAAGATGACGTCGCTAAGCTCAGCTGTGGGTCTGTTGAGTGCGTGGAGGTTACCGTCATCATCGTACAGCGTACTGGATGGACTTCGGAGAGAGGTTGTCACCAGAGCTAGAATCATCTTCGGTGCCATTGCTCCGAGAGCTGAGCAAACGCAAGCGTCGACGTCACGTGAACATGGAGAAGACTCACGTGACTTCAACACCACATCCAACCCAATACATGTACATGGTGTGTTGTGTGAACTGAACACAATCTGGGATGGCCTTCTCTGGGCTGTTCCCAAGAAACGCACTTCTCATTCAAAGAAAAGGATGCGAATGGCTCACAAGTACCTCAAGCCGAAGCACCACTACCAAACTTGTCCTTGCTGTCAGAACCTCAAACTGCAGCACATGCTATGTGGCCACTGCTTCAGTGAGACAATGAAGCGTACAGCAGAATTCAGAAACAGTGGCAGAGAGTGTAGTGAAAACCTTGGAGCAGAGATAAATTCACTTAAAACTGTAGAAAATAATAGCTAGTCTCTGTCATGTGTGTTATCTTGGGTACTCTGAAATGACTCGATTTTACGGAGATATCCGGAACTCCGGAAAACAATGCTAAGCGTGTAGACTGCTCATAGTCATAATCAGTGCTCATGCAGTGGATGATGCCAGGAGATAGAGAGCTGACAGTACTGCGTGAGTTAACGAACCAAGCGTGTCTATTTACGCTTGGTTTACCTCCGTATTCTAATACACATCACAGTATTGCTAGCGCTACTTCAAATCCTGTCGTCGTACGGTGTCTCTGTCTCTGGAAATGGACCGGTAAGCAAACAGTGTTTGAATTGTAGTGAGACTGCGGGCAGCTGTACTGTGCATACCGTCAACCGGACTATTGAATGTGAAGTTGATGCAAGGTCTTGTGATACCGAGTATTGTGAAGGCGAACATTTTTGCCAACTATCATTCTCACATGTCGATAATAGTTGGAAATTTGACAGCAAGTGCTTTTTAAAGCGCTCAGAGGACAACTGTAACTTAGACAATGATGATCCAGCAGAAGACCAACATATTTTCCCACCAAAATACCTTGTTTGTCAGTGTAGCGGTGTAGATGAGTGTACAGGACCGCATGTCTACGTTCATCCTGAGCCCTCACCACTGTCCTCTTCTCCTTCTCTTTCTCCCTCCCCAACTTTGGGTGAGTTCCCTGCACATATCTAGTTGATGAGTCCCTGCATGTATGCACATCTCTTGGGAAAAGGGTTATTGGCGGATTGTTTGGCATCACTCCATAGTGTGTGTGTCTGGCAATGCAGGTGTCACTGCACTCAATGGCTTCTATCAATATATCATTTGTGCACACCACACACACACACACACACACACACACACACACACACACACACACACACACACACACACACACACACACACACACACACACACAGTTCCCAATGATACAGTGTCCAAGGATAATAATTCCTGGTCTGGTTCCATTGTACTGGCAGTCATTATCATCTTTATCATCTTAGTGTTATCGGCAATTGTAGTGATGGTGGTTGTCTGTGTACGGCAGGCAATGGCAGCCAAACGACGCAGAATATTACTAAATTTAAGATCTGGTGGTGGAATAGCCTTCCAGAACTTTTCAGGCGAGCAAGATCTACCATTTCAACTTGTACACCTCATCAGTCAGGGAAGGTTTGGTTATGTTTATAGAACCAGTTATGAAGGGGAGTTAGTGGCCGTTAAGATCTTCACGTATCAAAATCGCTTCTCGTGGGAAAATGAACGAAGCCTGTTTGAAATGGAATCAACAAAACATCGTAACGTTATTGACTACATCGTCAGCGGGTCGTGGGGGTCGGGGTACCAAGTACATATGTTTATTGTGACCCCATTCTACCCCCTGGGATCGCTGAATCGGTTTCTCGCTCGTAACACCGTGTCTTGGGAACAGACTTGTCGTGTGATTCACAGTATATCCAACGGCCTCAGCCACCTTCATTCAGAATCGTATATCAACAGCAGTGGAGTTGTGACAGACAAGTATGCCGTTGCACATCGCGATGTGAAATCTGCCAATGTGTTAGTGCGTGGAGAGAATGGAGATTGTGTGCTTGCCGATCTCGGATTTGCGTTAATTCTAGACCCTTCAAGGGATGACAAAGACATGGCGAACACAGGACAAGTGAGTGATATGTTATTGTACAATATATTGTGTCCTATTTATCGAAGGAGTCCGAATTAGAGGGGTTCCACAGGATAAGCTAGGGCTAGGGCTAGGGCTTTAACTCTGGATTCACACTTGTTGTCAGGTGGGTACTTTCCGCTTCATGGCTCCGGAGGTGTTAGATGCAAGGGTGAACCTCCACAGCACACAGGCATTCAAGCAGATTGACATCTATGCTTTGGCACTTGTCATGTGGGAAGTTGTGTGGAGATGTAACGTACAAGAGGGTAAGTGGCGTATGTCCCAATTTCAATTAAGAGGCCCTAATTAAAGGGGTTCCACTGTATGTGTGTCGCCTTACAGAGGAGACTCCGAGAGACTACTTGATGGCTTATGAAGACATGGTTGGGCAAAGACCGGGGATTGACACCATGAGAGAGGTGGTCTGTACACAGAAGTTGAGGCCACAGATCCCTCCTACCTGGAGAGACCATCCTGTAAGAGACCACTCTTCTACTACTGCTACTCTACTGCTAATGTATATATGCTATCCTTCCCATAAGTTAACTGCTTTGGGCAAGTTGTGTTGTGTGGCCTTCTGTTGTGTTGTGTTGTGTTGCCTTGCCTTGTCTTTCTAAGCATCACCCCTCGGTCCCTGTCCATCTTTCATAGGGTCTTGGCTCGCTGGTAGACACCATAGTGGAGTGCTGGGATCAGGACCCTGAAGCCCGGCTCTCGGCCATCAATGTCACCCTTCGTCTGAAGGAACTTCTGGATGGTCGCCCAACTGATCTCGTTTCAGAACACACACCCTCACATATTTTCACTCACACAAATGTAGTCCCTAGTAATGAGAGATTTCGGCGTAGCCAAGCTCAAGAGTCTACGGCAGATACGATTGGGACAACGGACTCCCGTCCTCCACCTTACGATAGCCGGTGGGGGTACCCAGGTAACAATGATGGTGATGACAACAGTAGTGACAGGAGTCCCTCAGGCTCAGTGGGGTTAAATTTCGAAGAGACAACTATCTGACTATCAAATACTGTCATTGAGTTTCTCTGCATCTATAGGTATCACTATAGCATGTAATATCAATCACAATATCATTTTAATGTCCATTTATCATGTAAAACAAAACTTGTGTAAAATGTAAAAAATGAGTAGTGTAATATCCCGCAGTTTACTTCTTCTTTGTTTTTTGTTCCCACTCCATCTTCTTGTCTTTGACTGTCCCTATTTCTGGTAGAGAGGCTTTCTCTTTTGCCTGCATATATATGTGTGTATATGGGTACAAGTTATTCGTGAAAGGAGAGTTTAATTGGCTCTAACTCTTTGGAATTCTCTGGTTTGGTAATGGTCTGGAACTTTCCCCACTTCATCTGCTTCATCCTATGCATGAAAAATTCCCACACATGTGATGCTATATTGTTGGAGTCAGGATATGTAATGTGTACGTTTACCAGCATCAATTTAACTTGTTGATCAATGCCTTCTAGAACATTCTTGGTCAGTCCACTCTCCTTTTCGCGTGCTGTAAGTCGCTCCAGAAGGAACCATTGGTCTGAAAATGCATCCTTCAACGAAGACATGGAGAGGTAGTTGAGGGAGATGCAGTTGAGATATGACAATGAATGCAGTGAAATGGGTTTTCCTCAGACCTGTAGCTCTGAAAGCTGTTCCTCAATTTGTCCGATGACACCATCCAGTTCTGAGGTTTCAGGTCTTGGTACCATGTACTGTGTACTGGGATCCAGACTGGGATTAGCACTGAAAGGTTCCAGGGCAGTAGTAATACTGTCCCACTGGGGGGTCACATCGGGAAACTTCTCTGTAGTCTGTGGAAAATCATTCATGTACATAGTCACTGTATTAACCTCGAGCTCCTTACCTCATCCTTTGCTGGTCTGTCTTTGGCAATGGCCTGATCCTCCATCTCTTTTACCTTTGCTTGAAGTTCGCCAACTTGCTTGGCAAAGTCCAGTTTATCCAAGTCTGATACCAGCTACGATAGCGTGTACAACTACCATCATATTGTACTGGTTGCAGATTTGAACTCTAACCTTTTCTTTCATATCTTTGAATCCCATCTGAGCAGCTTTAGCATCCTGGAATTTCTCATACGCAAGTTGAAAGGCTTGTCCAACTGTTGCTGCAATTTCCTTTGCCTACAAAGACAGAGAGCTATGACAGTGAGTGTGTGGATTAACTTCAGATCTGTGTGAAGCTTACCTCTGCATCAAGAGTCTCGTAAATATAGCAAACGGTTGGCTGGTCCTTCTTTTTAGATTTGATGATGTATGCAAAGATATTGTCATAGCGTCGATCCTCAGCACAGTAAGAAATTTGGTGCAAGGGATGTTGGGTGAGAATCACCTAGATACAAGAAAATAAGGTATTGATTGTGTATTCGGTATTAATTAAATTACCTTTCTATTGACGTCTCTAACGTAAAGGGAACGAGTATTGATTCCTAGGTCCACTATTTTATCCTGAACTTTCCCTTTTCGTATTTCTGACACAAGCTATAGGAAAGGAAACAATGCCTATATCTAACATACTACAGTGCCCTAGACCTATTTGGCAAACAACGCTAACATTGAGACGATCCACCACTTCTCTGATGAGCTGTGTTCCTTGCGCCTGTGCAACAACCATGGATCCGAGAACCTGAAGAACGACATGCTTGTATGTAGGTCAATAATTCACACACACACGATTTTCCTGGTGGTCTTCACCTTGCAGCGGTATGTGACTGTGTCCTCAGTCAATTTGCGTGGTTCGTGGACATACGGCTCTACGGGAAAGAAACACTGTGGCTCTGTCCTTTGACAAATACACCCTGCAACTCACTTCCATTTTTGAAGTAGCGGTCATCCTTCGCCTCTGTGCGCTCGCTATTGCCTTCCACGAAGCGCACTGTCTGCACCTTCTTTTCTTCCTTCGGAGCTGACTTTGGAGTTCCTGCAGTGCCGGACATTTCAGCTACACCCACCCTCTTCCACAGAAGTCTCGACACGCCCCAAATCCAAGGTCTCCGTATATCTCCTCAGTGGATCGGATATTAGTGAACTCGGATTTCCGTAAAATGGCTGCCGTCCCCGTTGGAACTCTAGAGGAGCAGGCTTTGCAGAGAAAGGCCAAGTTGAAAGCTCTACAGTCTAAAAAGAGCGAGCAGCAAAGCGTAAGCGAATCCACTGAGACTGTATTTGCGTGCCGTTTTTACAATCCTATTTATTGCCCGCTTGGCTCTGCAGGAACCGGAAGGAAAGTGAGTGTCTAAACCTTTCTTTGCATGCGACGTTAGAATTAATTACTGTGTGATGCAGCTCTAAACCCAAGCTGAAGTTTAGGAGTTACAACCCTCAGACTGAAGAACTGAAGGAGAAAAAACTACCTAAAGGAAGACCTGAGAATGGTTGGTGATCTCATCCTCACGTCCCACTCTCTACTACTGTAAATTATTCCAGTGGAGTCACAGATTCAAGAACAGCTGGATGCAGCGAAGGACAGTGATCTTGGAGAAGTGGTGAGTTTTTACAATGAGTACCAAACTCATTACGTTCAACCTTACGTGTTTCAGAATTTGACAAATTTGGCACCGAAAAAAGGTGATTGGTAAGCCAATACCTGCTGTCTGGAGGTGTGGTGATGATTCATAATTGTACGTGTAGGGATTTGAAGAGAGACATTGCAAGAAAGTTGGAGAAACTTGAGAGGAAAACTCAGAAGGCAATTGTAGAATTGATATGTGAGGAGTGTGTGGCTGCCACAAGCAGCTCATGACTCTCTCTCTCTCTCTCTCTCTCCCCTCCCTCTCTCTCTCTCTCCCCCTCCCTCCCTCCCTCTCTCTCTCTCTCTCTCTCTCCCCCTCCCTCCCTCCCTCTCTCTCTCTCCAGGTGAACGGCTGCAAGGTGAAGCTGGGGATGGGGCTCTTGCCTCAGCAGTTGCTGCAACTGGCACTAGCAGAGACGCAGGAGACTCGGATTAAACTACCACCTCATGCACACTCTCCCTCACTCCTGCCTTCCCTCCTCTATATTTCTTTCTCTCACTCTCTTTCATTATTTAACATTACATAATCAACACACACAGTCATTTTGCAAACAAATTAAATGATATGTTAACATTATGCACATTGCGTATTTGAGCATTGCGTATTTGTTGAGGTTTGCTCTTCGCTACTTCTATAGAATTTGAAGCTGTGTGTAAATCTGCTGAATCTGGTGGGTGTGGTGATATTTTGGCATGCCTGGCAATCATCCATTGGAGCTTTGAATTCTTCGACTTGGAGTGTGGTCTGTTGTATTCCATATCTGTCTTTCAGCATTGATGAAGCTCTCTCAAGAACATCTTGGTTATTGGCACCAGGCTCTGAAAGGGGGGGGGAGTATGTGATATATAGACACACACACACACACACATGTACACCCACACATGTACACCCACGCACACACACACACACACACACACACACACACACACACACACACACACACACACACACACACACACACACACACACACACACACACACACACACACACACACACACACACCACACACGTACACACACACACACACACCCCTACCTAGGGCCAGATGAACAGCAAGGGCAGTCATATTCAGTGTTATTGACCATATCTGTAAACTGTGTGCACTTTTAACTCCATCAATTCCCACCAAGTCTGCCTTCACAGCTTCATAGTTGATATGTTTCGGTGCCCCTGGGGTTTTAAAACAACAGTGGCATTAGGGATACTGTATCACACAGTGCGGTAATACTGTGTATATAGGGATTGCATTCCCTATGTTTAGAGAGGTTACATTTTTCAAATTTCCTAAATTTGTTATCTTTTGGTTTCCTGTTTGTTGTTTTCATTAACCCTCGGCATGCATGCGCAGCAAGGGTTACGGTACTTGGTCGTGCGCATCTGTGTGTGTGTGTGTCTGTTATGTCACATCTCACTTCTGGAGCGTCTGTTCGTCCTGAAATACTGTCCCGTACTCAGCGGGCAACAGAAGTCCAAAAATTTGTGGGTTTTTCTTTGAAACCACTCCAAACGCAAGCGAAAGAGCCAATATGCTAATTAGATCTAGCCTACTCTGGCTTACCCGCGATCAGGTATTCCTGCTCAATGTACAGCGAAGCACCAGCGGTTACTGCATGAGGGAGTACAAGCATGCGAACTGCTCCGGTCAAAGCTATAGCACTTCCAGCAGTGTACAGAGCCAACCTTGAGTTTCAATCGCACGTGCCTTTCCAGCATTCACGCACACACGATCTAGCGCATACGCTTTCAAGGATTCGTGCACACGCGGACGCCGAGGGTTCTACACTTTAGTGCATTCATTAAATTCTCGGTAATTAGCTGGATCCTTAGTCTACATAGCCTCTAGTCCAGTTAGGATTCTTAGTTCACTCATTTCAGTGTCTTAATTAGAGGGGTTTCCTTATATAGTACCTTCCATTAGTACTCGAAGAGTGTCTTTCAGTATGTTGAGAGTTGAGACAAGCACCAGAATAGAGAACAGAAACGTGGAAATTGGATCGGCTAACTTCCATTCAGGCTACATGGAACGGAGACACAAGCACTTAATATGTGCCTGCACACACACACACACACACACACACACACACACACACACACACACACACACACACACACACACACACACACACACACACACACACACACACACACACACACACACACACACACACACACACACACACACACACACACACACACACACACACACACACACACACACACACACACACACAAACCTTGAAGGAGATGATATAGCCGGCAATCACAATTCCAATACTTTGGATCAGATCTCCCAACACATGAATAAAGGCAGCATGGACATTTATGTTCTTGTTTTGAAGACCCCTCCTTGGAGTTCTCGCCCTTTCCCTTCTCTCCTCTCCCTCCTGCTGCCCAGCTCTTTCTCTGTTCTGTTGGCCATGATCCCCTTCTTCTCTCTCTCTCCCAGTCCTTTCTCCTCCATGTCCATGTCCATGTCCATGTCCATGTTGGTGGAGAACTACCATCATACTGTGTGGAGGGAGGGAGGGAGGGAGGGAGGGAGGGAGAGAGGGAGGGAGAGAATGATTATCTTAGAAAGGCAGGGACAAACCAATTAAAGGGAACATGGGTGGCACGCAGTTTAGGAGTAAGGATACTCACAAACAGCAACCACAGTCACAACAACCAGAGTGAGCATATGCTTCTTCCCCCTCATGCTACAGGGAGCCACGTAACTACTACTTGGCAGTGTAAGAGAAGGAATAGGATTATGGACAAACTTATGAGTGAGCATATGCTTCTTCCCCCTCATACTACAGGGAGCCACGTAACTACTACTTGGCAGTGTAAGAGAAGGATATGATTATGGACAAACTTACAAGACGTTAACGAAGACACCAGCACCAGCTGTGATGAGCATTGCATTAGAATCAATCTCAAAGTCTTGGTATATACACCTCTGAATTGCCTTGTAAACTAGTACTCCAGTTACCACCCATATGATGAGGACTGATACTACTGCTCCCAGTACCTCTGTATGTGTGTGTGTGTTGAGAGAGAGGGAGAGGGGGAGAGGGAGAGAGAGAGAGAGAGGAGGGAGGGAGGGAGGGAGGGAGGGAAGGGAGGGGAGGGGAGGGGAGGGAGGGAGGGAGGGGAGGGAGGGAGGGAGGGGAGGGAAGAGGGAAAGAAAGTCTGAAATTTTTGACCAAATGGTGCAAAGAAAAAACCAAGATAAAATGCACCAACGAAAAAACCAAGATAAAATGCACCAACAAGTGTTGTTCCTTGCAAATTAGTGAAATACTCCGAAGCATGCTTCAGAAGTTAGTTCCACCAAGTCAGTAATTAGTGGTATGTAAGACATGATGATACAGCACCAGTGGCTTCTGTATACACTACTAGGTGTGCAAGGGAACTACTGGGGCACTAGTACTGACACTGACACGCCCAAACACAGAGATCACAAAACTGACTATCATTAATTTACATCTACCAATATTATTTCAAAGCTGTTCTGGGCCAAGGGTTTGCACTTCGGTGCTTTTCACATTACAGTGGTTACAATGTACAAATATAGCCTATTGGGGCAGCAAACATTGTCTTTATTCAAGAACTGTTCTAATTCAGGTAGTCCTGTAGTATGTGATGTACAAACCTGCTCTGTGCCAGCCAAATGACATAGACTTCGATGGTTTCCTGGTAGCAACCCAAATGGCAAAGAGACTTATGAGAAAGCTGGCAAAATCGGAGAGCATGTGAGCTGCATCGGTGAGGATGGCAAGACTGTTTGAAAAATAGCCACCTGTTGGGAGAGAGGAGAGACACGAGTAAACTATAGTTGGTGAGTGAAGTGAGCCCACCTAGTCGTACAGCTGGCGCAGGATTTCCATATGTATCCAACGATGCATTTTTGGCCCCCGGCGCTGCCCGCACGTTACGCGCAAACGTAACCAGCCTTGCCTCTTCCACTCGCCATCAATGCGCAGCATTCAACTAGTACAGTAACACACGTCCTCAGTATAGAATAAGTCACTACTGTAACACATTCTCCATTTCTCACCGATAATTTCTCCAATCATAAAGAAGAGGGCCAATATGCAAGCAATGATCAGCTTGTTCCTAGCCTTGGTGGTAGTACGGTTCGGTTGCTTCTCATGACAAGCACACCGAGTGGCCGACACCTGAAATAGAGAACAGCAAACTTCCCAGTGATCCTGGTCTACAATGGCTCCCTTGATACTTACATGAACCTGCACTCTGGCTTCTGGTGAAGAAAGGAGTGGGGTGTATTCATCGGACATTTCAGAGTCACTGTTACTTGGTCTGTCTTCTTGAAGATTGCCTCTGCAACAGTTAGTTGGGCAGGGTGGGTCACAGGGGCATATCAATACTTGTACATCATTGATGCCTTCTGGAACCTGGAGTTGGAAAGAGAATGGTAGTGAGAGAGAGAGAGAGAGAGAGAGAGAGAGAGAGAGAGAGAGAGAGAGAGAGAGAGAGAGAGAGAGAGAGAGAGAGAGAGAGAGAGAGAGAGAGAGAGAGAGAGAGAGAGAGAGAGAGAGAGAGAGAGAGAGAGAGAGAGAGAGAGAGAGAGAGAGAGAGAGAGAGAGAGAGAGAGAGAGAGAGAGAGAGAGAGAGAGAGAGAGAGAGAGAGAGAGAGAGAGAGAGAGAGAGAGAGAGAGAGAGAGAGAGAGAGAGAGAGAGAGAGAGAGAGAGAGAGAGAGAGAGAGAGAGAGAGAGAGAGAGAGAGAGAGAGAGAGAGAGAGAGGAGAGAGAGAGAGCTTTATGCTAAGAAACGAGTAGCGGCGGACCGAGACAGAGGAAGATGTCCTAACGGCAGCTGCGTCTTTCACGAGGCTCGACACGCTCTATCGCGTTAGCGGTAGCTGTAATAATACAACCGAAGAGCCCAGTCAAACGTCATCCCGCTCCGCCCAGCTACTACTACGAGGTGGCCAGATCAAACGCTACTAATGAAATACCAGTGAACCACCACAGGATGTGACTATGAACACTACATTCTGCCACACTAATGATGCAGCTCCTCCCTACGCAGTCACGAGTGCAGATAACAAACTCCTGACAAAGCCATGTATGTGTTATGTATGCAATCATTTATAGGAAGGCTCTGAAAAGAAGTCGACCATCGCATCCACACAGGAATGTAAAAGGTACACGAAATATCACAAAGGAGAAGAACTCGGCTAGGAGGGAGCTTACGAGCAATGGAAATATTATCACTGATCTGGCCAGGGAATTTCATGCACTCATTAGGTTGCATAGAGTGAAGGCACAGCTGAACTAGACCAGGAGGAAATGATCCATGAACTTCTGGAAGTATCCAGGAAAGGTAATAATGACCTGCATGTCCAACAGTTTCTCTCAACCTCCCTTGTCACACTAGAGGGGGAAGTAGGGGCTTCTTCAAACTAGACACATTCTGAAAGCTGCTTGAGCAATTCCTGTCTACAATGCTTATTTTTCTCAGGGCAGTAGGAAGATATGGATATACCAGAGAGAGAGAGAGAGAGAGAGAGAGAGAGAGAGAGAGAGAGAGAGAGAGAGAGATCTAACTGGGGTTAGGACGAAATCTTGCGGAGTTTGCCTGGGTGGTGGAGCCGATGATGATAATGGCTCGTGTGCCCACGACCATGGACCGTCACAGTCTTGTTGTTCATCCATTCACCTGTGGGGGGGGGGCGGGTCTGTAATTTAATGAGCCTGCGTATACCAAACCACTTAGAAGCCCTACTACTTGTACATGTACATACATGTACATCGTTAGCAAACACATACATACATAAACGTAAATATACACCAGTACCGTAAACTGAGTGTACTGGGTCTCGTGGAAAGGAATCTGGCTTGTGTCCCACTTGTGGGTTGCCGTCTTAGTCGGATAGCAACAGCGGGAAACGCAGAGTTCCGTGTGCATGAGGCGGAAACGTAGAGTGTCGTGTGCAAAAGGTGACTCGAGATGACGGTTTGTTCGCGGGCAGGGCTACGTTCCGCACACTTGTCGCAAACTTTCCCATCTTTGGGGCTCAGTTTGTACATGTATGTGTCCCGACGGGACCTGGTGGGTTAGGCGCGGTTTACACGCTCGTGTGCCTGTAGGGGTACACAGTTGAACACTGCCACGTTACATTAAGTAGGGGCTCTGGCAAGTTAAAAGGCATCAAAGTTAACCCAAGTATCCTCACCTTTAAGTTAATGGCTTTATTTATATTCGCCTTGGGCGGCTCACTAGCTTTGACCTGGTCTGAAACTCCTCCCACCTTATTTAATTAGTCTCGTGACCTACAAAGAGGAAGGAGCCCTCTTTCCTCTTTGGGGCGGAGTCTGGTCACGAGGCCTCGTGGTGTAGGTAGGTTCGTGACCTTTGCCCACAAGTTTCTTCCAACACTGAGTTAGCTATGGCGGAGGCAGCTATAGAAGTAAACACAGAGTAAGTTCTCTTACGAACTCTGGTACAAGTTATGACATCGGTCGAGCAAGCTCACTTGAATATTAAATTGACGCATTCATACAAGTTATCTACAACATGCAGCCTAGCTAGGTGGTAGATATACTTTCATAGCTGTTGGAGTGATGTATTTATCACTGCTAGTGCCTCTGAGAAGGTGCCCTCCAAGAAGGCTCTTAAGAAGCAGCAGAAGGAGGCAGAGAAGGCTAAAAGAAAAGCTGAAGTTGCTGCGAAGCTGGTGAGAGGCTAGTCAAATAGTGTGGAAGAGATCCATTCCCTTATTTCTCCTCCTAGGAGGCTGAAGCAGCAAGTCGTCAAGCTGATGTGAGTTGTGTGGTTCAATAAACCATGTCCTCTGTGACATCACAGGATTAAGTTGGGAGGGGGGGGGGGAGGGGACAACAGAATTTAACCTCATCCTCAGGCTCTCCCTTTAAACATATCCTACTCCCCTTCATCTATGGGTTCAAAGGTCAACAGCCACTCCCAAAGGGGGATGAAGCTATCAGTTTATCATGCAACCCTGAAGATTATCCTCCTCCCTCTTACCACTGTAGGATGTGTCCAAGGATTCCTATGGGATATCTCCTCTGATTCAGTCTCAGCAAAAGACTGGTATATAGAAGTTACCTATCACTTCGTTCTAGCCTCATTCCCAGATGAGAAGAGGGCCTGGTACACACTGTTGCACATGCACCAGGTATCCATGGTAACCCCCAAAAAATGTGTACGTTATCATAATGTGTTACCATGGAGACCTGGTGCATGCGCAAGCAGTGTGTACCAGGCCCTTTCCTCTCGTATATAGGGCCTGGGAACGAGACTACCTATCACTGTGTTTCAATGTACAATTTATTTTATTGTAATGTGGTGTTCTTAGATCGTGTTTGGACTCGTGTCGGTGATTTGACCTCTGACCTTGTGGGAAAGACGGTTCTTGTGCGAGCGCGGGTCCATAACACCCGTGGAGCTGGTGAGAGGGGTACTATCCTCTTCTCTATCACTGATCATTCTCTCCATACTTCTCTCGCCCTCCCACTCTTCCCTCCCTCCCCTCATTCTCCTCTTCATCTCTCCCCTCTCCCTCTCCCCCCCCTCCATTTCCCTGTACCCCTCCCTTCCTCTCCTCTCTCACCCTTTTCCCTTCCCTCCATCTCTCTCCATCCAGGGAAACTGGGATTCCTTGTCCTCCGTCAACAATACCACACTGTTCAAGCTGTGCTGTCAGTATCAGAAACAATTAGCAAGCAGATGGTGAAATTTGCGACTGAGTGAGTTATATAAGTTCATGTATTTGTAGTAGTATCAAGTGCTGTGGTATGCAGCCTTCACCTGGAGTCAATAGTAGATGTAGAGGGGAAATTGACAGCTGCCCCTGAGAAAATTACTGGCTGCACCCAACAGGATGTGGAGTTACAACTCTGCAGAGTGAGCACGACTCTGAAATGATGCATTATGTACTGTCACATGATACGTCACGTGATGTCACATGATACACCATGTGATGTCATGTAATGTCACATGATACATCATGTACTGTCACATGTCATGTGATGTCACATGTCATGTGATGTCACATGATACATCATGTACTGTCACATGATACATCATGTACTGTCACATGTCATGTGATGTCACATGATACATCATGTGCTGTCACATACGTCATCACATGACATGCCTCTCAGGTGTTCTGCATCAGCCAGTCCCTGCCTCAGCTCCCACTGCAGATAGAGGATGCAATGAGGCCTGAGACCAGTGAGGTATACAGTACACTCTACACCCACTCTCAGGTGCTCATGAATATTCATATCCTCATTAGGACGGTCCCCAGGGCAGGGTGAACCAAGACACTCGTCTGGACAATAGGATCATTGACCTCAGGGTAATGGACTATTTTTAGCCATATACATGTACTTCTTGTGTTACTATTTATATCTCGAGCTCTGTCCCTCCAGACAACAACCAATCAAGCGATATTTCGTGTGGAGGCAGCTGTATGTCGTCTGTTTCGGGAGTATCTCACAAATCATGGCTTTGTTGAGATTCATACACCGAAGATCATATCAGGTCTCACACACACACACACACACACACACACACACACACACACACACACACACACACACACACACACACACACACACACGCACATGCACACGCACACACGCACACACACACACACACATTCACAAACACACACACGTTCCACACATGTGCACTGCATGTGTTGTAGTGAATAATGTTATGTAACAAGGTGTAATACAGGATATAATTGTGTTCCATTACATTTGTTTTGGTGGCACTAAGGGGGGTGTAAAATAATTGTGTGGGGATTGATGAGAGAGTTGAGATAGACAGACATATGATAGTTCTGTATGTGAAGTCAGATTGCTGTTTTGTGCCTAGAAACATGACACATTTTGTATATAAACACATTTTGTGCTGGTACAATCTCACGTAGAGCTGGGCCCTCATAGTGAGCACGTTTAGACCAGTTCATCGGGGCAGTTACCATTGCCAGCATGCTCGAAATGCCTCCAAAACTGACAATCAACTATCAGCATAGCTCCTGGTTTTCCTGATCGTATTCATGGAGCTGTTCCTAACATATCTTCCACACAAGAAGGTGCTACAGTATTGTCCATGCACAAATCAGCAATGACCAAACCAGTCCAGTAGGAGCAGCTGAGCAGAAAACCTCTAACAAAACTCTTACAAGGTAGCTAATTACCAACCTGGTTTACATATGGTCCAGTGTATTGCTGTTTGTCACTCTTCCAAAATCACTCACCCTCTCATTTGGCACAGAAATTTATCTAATGGATTTCCCACTACATGGTGCACTTTACTGGAATCTCATCACCTTCTGTGTCTTAATCCATTACTCAATGCTGATTACACAACAAGGGAAAAATACTCTTGCCAACATACAGTGAAACCCCTCTATAGCGGCCACCCTTGGGGAATGGCAATTTGGCTGTTATACGGAGGTGGCTGTTGTAGAGGGGATTTTAATGCAGGGGTTAAGTTAAATCAGGACCAGGGCTATTGGTCGTTATACAGTAGATGGCTGTTGTTGAGGGGTGGACCATTGGAGAGGTTCCACTGTAAACACCTTCCAGATATAGTTAAAAGTTCAACTGTTGTCTGCAAGTATATATTTGCAATGATGAAACAATTCTTAGTTCACCTGGTGATGTGTAGAGAAGTTTAATTGATGGCTCAGGCATAAGGGATGAAGAGAGATCATGAATTTTAAAGACCGACTTACACTGGGAATCGAATTCAGGATCAGTGACTGTAAGTCCAGTGCACCTACCACTGAGCCGTGACTCAGTCCAGTCTGTATATGAGAGAGTGTGGGGGGACTGACTTTTAACTGGGAGTCGTGGCTCAGTGGTTAGCGCAGTGGAAATCGGCCTTTCCTGCTCTCTCTTCATCCCTCATGCCTGAGGCATCGACTAATAAACGTCTCCGTTGCAATTACGTGCGCTGTTCGGGTTGTAGCATTCCTTTTGTTAAATCATGGCGGTATTTAATGGTATGCATATCAGATTAGTAAGTAATAGATTTTTAAAGCTCCGAAGCTTCTTCAATATATATTTAATCGCATCGCCTGATTTCTTTATTGATGCCCCATCGTCTGATTTCTTTATTGAGGTATGCCCACGTGTAGAGTAAACCATTCCACAATTGTTTGGATCTGAAGAACATTGCTATGGCTACTGAGTAGTACACGTGTGAAGATTGAGAGAGTTATGTAACTGTCTCTTGGCCCAGTGAAGTGCTCGTGACAGTCCATCCTGTTTGTCATTGTTTTTTCCTTCAATATTACGTGTGATTACATGTTCAAACACTGAGCTAAATCTTTTTTTGCATTGCACTTACAGTACTGTCTTTTTGTGCTTGCGTGTAAATGTTATGTAAAAGGTGTCGTGCTGAGGACTACTTAGTAACTGGCGCCAGTAGTGACCAGTAGTTTAAATGTTTTGGCGGGTACAAATCTGTCCCTATTGTTGCAACAAAGCTGCTTGCAGAGTTATTCCTTACAGCCAAGAGGAAAGCAGCAGTTCTCTTAACATGGGTTACTGCTGGGGGATCAACACCTGGTGTGTTTAGATTTATGTTTAGAGAGCAAAGAGAAGCCTAATATTGACTAATTCAAGGTTACATAATATTACATAATATTGACGTGTAATGTTACATAATATTATTGACTAATTGAATGTTACATAATATTACATAATACTCTCAAGCCCGCACCTGGAATTACCCATTGTATTGTCACGTGACCCACTCCCCTCTTCCTGGAGTATATCTGATAGCCTAATATGTACAGCCGGACCCTAAGGGCCTCTGTGTCCCTAATATGCCACATGCAGCTTTTTAATTCCAACCTGTACCCAAATTGCTTGTATGTCATTCCACTCGATGTATCTAACAATGCGACTGTTTGAGAATTGGAGATTAGAGAAAAGATATGATATGATGGAAGAATGTTTGTATGCACGGTATCATTTTTAATGAACAGAAAGGAAGTATCATTTTTAATGAACAGGAAGGAAATTTTCATGACTGTATATACAATTTAGAATTACACGGTAGACGAGACGGGAAAGTTAACAAATGGGACATTTGGTCCTCTCAACATTGGTGGCAGTTGAGTATTTGGTTCTGCTGTTTGCTTGGCTCGAATCCAGAGGGATAAGGTCATGTTGGCATCTTTTAATAGTCTTCGGAGGCTGTTAATCTCTGCTTTGAGGACTTCAATTTCTTGTTTGTACTTTTGGTTTTCCTGTATGGCATCCTGGGCTTGTTTCAGTTCGTCGTCGATTTTCTTACGACGCAGTTCTCGTGAGCGTTTTGCAGCAATGTTGTTTTTCTTTCGACGTTCCCAGTAACGGTCGTCTTTCTTGTCCGAGGGAACTGGGGCTCGCTTCTTGCGTGGTGGCACATCATGATCAGAATCTGACTGGTTCTCGGTGTTGTTACCATTGTTGCCACTCGGTTCTGAAGTGGGAGGAGTCAAGGGAAAGTTCAGTATGGACTCCTCTAGTGCACCAGTGACTGTGTGTTGCATGTGCCTGCCTGTGGAGATTCCTAAAGTAAATCAGTGATGGCACATGAACGGCATTTTTCGTGGCCCTACTCTGTCACCTATGCCCTATGCTAAGGCAGTTCACACCACCTGATTCACAGTCTAAGCTTCAGCTGCGGAATTTGCAGCACATGTTACAATGGGACCTATAAGAGCCTACTTGTGATTTTCTTAAAGGCTAGACAAAGTAAGGTGTATATATTTGATGGTGGTTTCCTCACCAGAGCTGGGGCCTGGTTCTGAATGTAGTTCTGAGCTCGATCCTGCGCTACTGCCTGCCTCCATCAGCGGTTGACTGTGCGCGATGCTGGTGGTCTGGTTTGGGGAGTCCCACTCAGGTAGTGATGCAGTCCCAGAGCCTGTAGAGTGGTGTATGTGTGAGAGAGGAGATATGTACGTTGTGTGGATTTTGACAAAAATATTTTATGCCAGCAAAAGTTACACGTCACCTAAAATGGAGATATACTATCTGGATGGAAGCATGGCTGGAGAAATGGCTATCTTGACAGAGACTTAATCTAGAACGTAAGGCATCGATAAAACGCTAATGACTAAGTTCCACCTTGGTTCAACGCGACTGCTGGATCGGAATTTTTTCCGTGCACTGTGCCAAGGCGTGAAACTGTGTGAAATGTAAAAAAACTACCTGGAACGTTGTGGTGAAAAAACTCAGCCCAGATTGGCCTGTGCAGCTTATTATGGCCTCAATGTAGACTAGACGGACGGATTGACTAAGTATATTACACGTAGTTATAAAGAGCGCGGCCGTCTGCGCGGCAAGCGGCTGGAGTTTATCGGGAAAAAGAACGAACCAAAAGAACAAAATGTGTACAAAGAGACAGACACTTACGGAATAGGTTCAAGTCTGAGATGACAGAGCTGACCACCGTATCCACGGATAAATCGCCAGCAATGGTTGAAAAAAGATTCACGTTTGTAGAAGGGGGCGTTGCCTTTGCCCCGTCCATTAGGCTATTAGCGCGCTGTGGCTGGTCAGTTTGCACCTTGCGTTCGACGGGCGAAAGACTTGCAAGTGTAGCCGAGACGTCTGAGCTATCCAACAGAGAGAAGAGATGCTGCTGCTTGCTTCACAATCATGGAACTGAGCTACTAATGCTGTACCGAGTAGATAACTTGAGTAGTAGGCTGCGGTGGGCGCCATTGAAGTAAGCGCCTAACCCAAATGTGCGTGTGCAGTGACGCGAATGTGCATCGTGTAAAATCCGACTACGCAATATCCTCCGTATCCGGTGTATTTTGCGGAAGTATGCGGTAAGAATACAATGAAGTTTACTATTTCTGCTCCGTAATTTGTCTAATGACGTCAGACGTAGGTCAACGTTGCACTTCTGTTGCTTGTGTACAAGTCATGCTGTCACGCGCTTTGTTCAGAAACCGTTACGTAACGCATTATAATTGTACATTCCTGAGGGTTTATGAATGCCACACTTTTCTCCTCCCACCCCCCTCCCCTTTCCTTCTCCCTCTCCCCTCCCCTCCCCTTTCCTTTTCCCTCTCCCCTCCCCTCCCCTTTCCTCCCCTCCCCCCCCCCCCCACACACACACACCAGCTGCCAGTGAAGGGGGTGCTAATGTATTCGAGGTGTCCTATTTCAAAGGTATGGTGAATGGTCAGTAAAGCACACATCTGTACATATCTCATCGCAGGCCAAGCCTATCTAGCCCAGTCTCCGCAACTGTACAAGCAGATGGCACTATGTGCAGATTTTGAGCGAGTTTTCACAATCGGTCAAGGTGAACAACACAGAGAGAGAGGGAAGGAGGGAGGGGAGGAGAGGGGAGGCGGGAGTGGGGGAGAGTGGGGAATGTAGGGAGGGAGGGAGGGAGGGGAGGGAGCATAAGGAGACATACCAAAGCCAGACTGCCGCTTGAGTCACTTTCCTCTCGTTTGTCTTCTGGCAGTGTTTCGTGCTGAGGACTAGGGGGAGGGGGGGAGGGGGGGAGGGAGGAGGGAGAGAGAGAGGGAGTGCCACTTGAGTCACTTTCCTCTCGTTTGTCTTCTGGCAGTGTTTCGTGCTGAGGACTAGGGGGAGGGGGGGTAGGGGGGAGGGAGGAGGGAGAGAGAGAGGGAGTGCCACTTGAGTCACTTTCCTCTCGTTTGTCTTCTGGCAGTGTTTCGTGCTGAGGACTAGGGGGAGGGGGGGAGGGGGGGAGGGAGGAGGGAGAGAGAGAGGGAGTGCCACTTGAGTCACTTTCCTCTCGTTTGTCTTCTGGCAGTGTTTCGTGCTGAAGACTAGGGGGAGGGGGGGAGGGGGGGAGGGAGGAGGGAGAGAGAGAGGGAGTGCCACTTGAGTCACTTTCCTCTTGTTTGTCCTTGCAGTGTTTCGTGCTGAGGACTCCAATACTCACAGACACTTGTGCGAGTTTGTGGGAATGGACATTGAAATGGTCTTTTATGAGCACTACCACGAGGTAAAGACGGGAGTTGTGAAAAACTGATGGGAGCCATATAAGATACAGGGCCAATGGTAGCTTCGTGAGTTTAGAAACTAAAGTTTTAGAGCCACCGAGAACCCAGCATCTGACTTATATATCCATTCTTCCTCCTCCCTCTCCCCTCTCCTCCCCTTCATACACCCCTTTCTCCCTCCTTCCTCCCCTCCTCCCCTTCATACACCCCTTCCTACACCCCTTTCTCCCTCCTCTCCTCTCCTTCCTACACCCCTTTCTCCCTCTTTCCTCTCCCCTCTCCTCCCCTTCCTACACCCCTTCTCCCTCCTTCCTATCCCCTCTCCTCCCCTTCCTACACCCCTTTCTCCCTCCTTCCTATCCCCTCTCCTCCCCTTCCTACACCCTTTCTCCCTCCTTCCTCTCCCCTCTCCTCCCCTTCCTACACCCCTTTCTCCCTCTCCTATCCCCTCCCCTCCTCCCCTTCCTGCACCCCTTTCTCCCTCCTTCCTATCCCCTCCCCTTCCTACACCCCTTTCTCCCTCTCTCCTCCCCTTCATACACCCCTTTCTCCCTCCTTCCTCTCCCCTCCTCCCCTTCATACACCCCTTCCTACACCCCTTTCTCCCTCCTCTCCTCTCCTTCCTACACCCTTTCTCCCTCCTTCCTCTCCCCTCTCCTCCCCTTCCTACACCCTTTCTCCTTCCTCTCCTCCCCTTCCTGCACCCCTTTCTCCCTCCTTCCTATCCCCTCTCCTCCCCTTCCTACACCCCTTTCTCCCTCCTTCCTCTCCCCTCTCCTCCCCTTCCTGCACCCCTTTCTCCCTGCCTCTCCTCCCTCAACCCAAGGTTCTAAAAGTCATTGGTGGGATGTTTGTAAACATGTTTAAGGGCCTACAAGAACAGTAAGTCAACCTTGGAGATGACGCGCATGCATATCACGCACACATGCACACACACACACACACACACACACACACACACACACACACACACACACACACACACACACACACACACACACACATGCCACACACATACACACACGCACACACACACACACACACACACACACACACACACACACATACACACACACGCACACACACACACACACACCTATAGCCATAGATAAACAAAACTGTTTTAATGCCTCATGTATAATGGAAAATAGCGAAGGATATACACCCTACAGAGAATCTCGCTCTCAGGCACTCAGCTAGGCTTTTGAACATCCTGTGCTGTCAAGGAACCAGTTCTAAATTTCTCTGATAGGCCTGCTGGCTTTAGCAATAAGCAAATGGATGACGTTATGCCTCACGCAGGCATGCCGAGGGTTCGACAAAAGCAGAAAGGGGTGGGGCAGCACTTCGCTAGATGAGGGCTCCTCGGCTGTCTGAAAATCAAGCCTAGGGCTCACTAACTACTGCATTTTTGTATGCAACCTGGACTAGCACATGTACACAAAGGTAGAATTGAGACCCATAAATTGGAC